>CM054058.1:6590164-7153035 GCA_028641055.1 Alopecurus myosuroides | reverse complement strand
TTTGTTTTTTTTCAATTTTGTTTTTAACTGTTACAATTTTTAGAGTTAGTGTTAGTGTTTAGTGTTAGAAATTTTTAGATTTAGTGTTAGATTGTTTTTAGAGTAGTGTAGTGTTAGAAATTTTAGATTTAGTGTTAGATTTTTTTAGAGTTATTAGTGCTAGTGTTAGATTTTAGTGTTAGAAATTTTTAGAGTTAGTGTTAGATTTTTCTAGTGCTTTATTTTGTTTTTATACAATTTTTGTTTAGTGTTAGAATTTTCTGTTAGAATGTTGTGTTAGAAAATTTCACTAAGTTAGTGTTAGAAAAATTTCAGAAAGTTAGAATATTATATAATTTAAGTAAGTTACCATATTGTTCCTGTTTAACTTTCATCTTATTTCTGTTTTATTTCTCAATATACTATTTTTTACTAAGTTAGAAACACTAAAGGTATTTTACTTAATTATGGAATATTTACTTAGTCCGGGCAGGTTTTTAGTTCATGTCTTTGTTGGACCCCCGCCGGGGGATGTCCGGACTGGGGCCCCGCCAGGCTGGCATTGGGAGCTCCTTAGTACCGGGGCACGCGGCTTGGTGAGAAAATCCGGTGACGTGGTCGACCCGGATATTCTTTGGTGGCCATTCGCGTGGGCCACGCTCGGTGCGGAGAGAGCCGGCCCCTGAGGAGGTGTACAACAGCGTATCAGGGAGGAGGACGAGCACGTCCGTCGCTACATGTACTATGCTCGATAGGCAGTATAGGCAGTATTGCAGCAGTTGGTCGATTATTCGGAGGGTTCCTTACCACGTGAGCTATGACCCTGTGAGGGTTCCTTATCTATGATGCGTAGCACCCGTGACTCAGCACCCCGCGGCTTAGGACCCGGTCGAGGTTAATTATTTTGAGAGATGTCACGAGACTATGTATAAGTGATATTATTCGATCGTGATGTATTAGGGTTAAAAAAAATCAACCCGAGCTATGTAACTCTTGGTGTGTGTCAAGAACTATTATTTCATTAATATGTCCAGAACTATTTATTTTATTACTGTCCGATGAAATAATTTCGCCAAGTGCCCGATGAAAATTTCTCTAAGTGTTCTTCATTTATAAATTTTACTAGCAGGTGTTGAGCTATGGATCCCAAGAACCTGCACATGATCCGCACGCCGATCAGCTCGCGGGAATGGGTGAGGCGGAGAAGGAAAGATACATGCGCGAGATGATTTTTAATAATGCAACGGCCATATATCGTGATGACGACGATGGACAGGCGTTTAGCAATCAATTTTTGAAACGACTCCGGTGACGGGAGATGAGAATATAGAAGATGTAGTAGATGATGACGACGACAACGTCGAGGATGAAGAAGTGCCCTCCAGAACAAACTCTGCGAATGTATATCTCAAGTCACTGTTCACGCAACAATTAATTTGTATTGCACTTACTAACGAATCATTATTTTCCCATTTAGGCGCCCTCCGGAACAGCTAGCGCAAGTACTGAGACAAAGTCGAAACGAGGCCCGGCCGCAAGGTTGAAAGATACCGCAATCTACCCGATCGATACAGTTGCTGCTGATGGCAAACCACTCCAGCCCCCAGAAACTTATCGCAAACTCGTAAATCAGTGCGGAGTTATTGTAAGAGATCTGGTCCCGATCAACTAATAGAATGGAATCAGCCGAAGACCGGGGCCAACGTTGGAGCTAGTTATGTCGATGAAAGATTGAAAAAAATTCTTTGCGAAACGCTATGGCTAAATTTCAGCGTAGCGGAAGATAAGAAGAAGAAAGTCGAGAAGTGGGCTTTGAAGAAGATGGGCCATACAATTCCAGAGGTGGAAGAAAGAACTGTGGAAGAAATATAAGGAAAAAGATCCAGTTTTCACTGGGAACCTAGTGAAGATAAGCGACGCTTGGGATGAATTTAAGGCGTACAAGAAATCGGGTGTCTTTGCATCCCGATCGGCCAAAAATTCGGAGAATGCGAAGAGAAGCAATATCACCATATTTTGGGGTCAGGTGGCTACAGGACTGCCCTGCCTAGGTGGCGAAGCTATGAAAATGCGCTTGTGAAAAGAGGTATCATTCCACAGACACATGACTGGCCCGATAGGTCCAAGTTCTGGTTGTTCGCGCATGGAGCAACGTTGGATCCTGAGACTGGGATGATTGTTTCTCAGGGACCATGGTCGGCGAAAATAACAACAGTCGTAGCACAGCTAGAGAAGGCAATAGAAGATGTTCGAAAAGGAACTTTTGTTCCCGATAGAGAGAACGACGAGCTGACGAGGGCACTCGGGAACCCCGAAAAGTGGGGACGAACACGAGGCTTTTGGAGCGGATACCCCGTGGAGAGATGGGTTTGCAGCGGACATTGCCACTTACAGAAGCCGTGATAGAAGCAAGAAAAAGGCGAGTGAACGGTTATCGACATTAGAACAAAAGGTGGAATTTCTCATGAAGAAAGGGGGACACCTTTACCTGACACTGAAGAGGAGGTAGAACATCGTCCTGCTTCTGATCAGCTGCAAATAGAAGACGATCATGCCGTCCCATCTCAGCATAGAAGCAGCGTGGGTTCCACGCACCTGCAGCTGGAAGACGGTCGTGCAGTCGAACCGTCGGCGCCTCACTACCCCGTGGATGATATCACGGAGAAGACAAACTGTGAGATACATATGCCAATGGGGAACATAACCTTTAGGGTGGCGTCAGGCTATGCTTTACCGAATCAACCTGGAGCAACCTACCATGGTGGTCAGATTCCAGCATCCATGCTCGTGTAGGGTTGTCAACAATTACGCCGGGGTGCCAGTCAATTGAGCTCAGTATTCCTGGAGGTGAAGGCGAGAAGACACTGGGAGAAATGGAGCTTGGTATCATCTTGTGGAATAAGAAACACATCGTGTTCCCTAACTCGGCGCCAAGGCCACCGACTCCTCCAGGTACGAATGCACCATACCTCCATCAATTACTGAATGTTGCACCACATGTAAGCTTATTTTTAATAGTTTTTTCACTTTCGTACAGAGAATGCACGACCTCCAAGTCCACCCCCCAACGAACCTCCAAGTCCACCCAACAACGAAGATTGGCCGGAGCCCGAGGCCGAGGGGTCCATCGCCCGTGCACTCCCGTGAGCCGACGGATGCGCCCACTACGGGTACGACAAAGCGGAAGCTGCAGTTCAGAAGAAACGGGACTCCTCCCAAGAAGAGACCAAGGAAACCCAAGAAAGTCGAGAGTCCCCCGAAGTTACCAGGCTTGATGACTCAGGAGGAACTAAGCAATACAGTGAAAGCCAAAACCAAGGCATGGTTCGCACAGTTTCCCCATAAGGCCCCTCCAGACCAATGGAAGGAAACTCTGAAGAACATCCCAAAGTGGAAAATTGAGCGGACCATCGACAACTTATATTATCCTGCACCGCCGCCACCGCCGCCCCTTTCAGACTATGAACGGTACATTGAAAAGAAGCACGCCGCGGAGATGAAGCAGGCGGAGGAGATGAAGCAGGCGGAGCACCCCGAAATGCGGGAAACAAGTTCCCCAGCTCGGACAACAAGAAGTACGGTCAGTTGCCCCGCTCAAGGTGTTATCTGACCAGGCTTCAGTGTCCGGTCCACGCATGGGCGACGCGGGTTACGCTATTGCTGATGTGGTATATACATACAAGCGCGGGCACCCTCTGGTCGAAAATCCTAGTGCTCTAACAACCCAACTACGGAGTTTACATGATTGGTACTTGGAGGCCGCAAGGCAGCAGAGAGACTGTATCATGGCGACAATTCAGGATCAACACTACTTCGGAGATTACGGTGTCGAGATTGGGTTCGATGATTTCTTCCAGATGTACAATCAACGTGCCCTCGACAAGTCTATCCTCAGCTGCTACTGTTTGTAAGTGATTTAATTGTGTAATTTAATTATTTAGTTAAGCTCGCGTTGATAGCCCGTATAATTATCACTCACGACATTCTTTTTGTACGCTACTATGCAGAATGAAGATTCGTGAATGCAGGCTGGCAGGAATCTGGGACTTTGGGTTCATTGACCCGTATTCGTATCATCAAAACACAGTAGAAGTGTTCAACAAGGATGCACCGGATGATTTGCTAAGGTTTTTGAAGCGACAAAGTACCAAAAAAGAAATACTTTGGCCCTACGGATTCAAGTGAGTGTTACTGTCTTGTAGACATTCCATTTTTGCTTACCTGATGTTAAGTGTAATTGATGAGTATGCATGACTGCGTGTGTACACGTGCGCAGCGGCCACTTCATATTGTTCATCATTAGAATCGATAAAGGACAAGTTGAAGTCTGGGACTCGTTAACCTGGGGCCCTGACACATGGAAGAGCGCGCGTCAGATGCTTCAAAAGTATATATATATATATATATCGACCTCTTTCGTTCATCGGGCTCTTTTTCGTTCATCCCCTCATATCAAGTAAGTAATAATTAACTCTTCTATCCATTTTTCTTTTGTCGCCCAGGGTTTGGCAAATGTTCATCAAGGAAGAACCCGGGTAAATGGGCAGACAAGCTCAACTTTCAGATTAACAAAGTAAGTTACTACGTACCCTGATTTAAATACCATTACCATTCTCTTGATTATTATTAATTTGACTGAATTATGTTTCTCGTATATAGAAAGTCCCGCAACAACCACAGGGAACCGATTATTGTGGATACTACGTTTGCGAGTTCATTCACAGGACGATCAATGAGAAATCCCGTACTACCAGAACTCTACAGGTACGTAACCGGATCTTCACAACTTTATTTATGTTGCCATTAATTATGTTTAGTTTTGTTCATAACTTAATTGTTTTCATCTACTTCTTTTTCAAGATGGCACGAAAGCGGGCGCAGCTCAAACCAATCGACCGTTGCAAGGCTATTGCAGAGGAATTGGCAGGATTTCTTCTCACGCAAGTCGTAGCAGAAGACGGAGAATTTTTCCATATTATGAACCAATTATAGCTAGCTCCCTTCTCTATGCAAGTATACAACTATTCAAAACGAACTTCGGATTATGTAATTCTCCGTCGATTACTTCGTGTTACATGTATATATGTATATATGTACTACTATTTGGTGCATCAACATTTAACCGCAAACAGAAACGGAAACACTAAACGGAAACCCTGAAAATACGGAACACGCCCTAAACCCTAAACCCTAAATACGGAATTGAAAAAAAAAAAGAAAAAAAAAACTTTAGTACCGGTTGGTGTTACCAACCGGTTCTAAAGGTCCTCCCCCTGCGCGCTATCTTCGGTGCCCACGTGGAGGCCTTTAGAACCGGTTGGTGACTGACCGGTTCTAAAGGGGGAGGGGCTTTAGTCCCGGATACGTAGCACCGGTTTTGTATCCGAGTCCAAAGGCTCTTACAAACCGGTGCTACTGGCCTGTTCTGTACTAGTGGTATAACTCTTGGTGTGTCCAGAACTATTATTTCATTAATATGTCCAGAACTATTATTTTATTACTGTCCGATGAAATAATTTCGCCAAGTGCCCGATGAAAATTTCGCTAAGTGTTCTTCATTTTATAAATTTTACTAGCAGGTGTTGAGCTATGGATTCCCAAGAACCTGTACATGATCAGCACGCCGATCAGCTCGCCGGAATGGGTGAGGCGGAGAAGGAAAGATACGTGTGCCAGATGATTTTTGATAATGCAACGGCCATATATCGTGATGACGACGATGGACAGGCGTTTAGCAATCAATTTTTGAACGACTCCGGCGACGGAGATCAGAATATAGAAGATGTAGTAGATGATGACGACGACAACGTCGAGGATGAAGAAGTGCCCTCCAGAACAAACTCTGCCAATGTATATCTCAAGTCACTGTTCACGCAACAATTAATTTGTTTTGCACTTACTAACGAATCATTATTTTCCCGTTTAGGCGCCCTCCGGAACAGCTAGCGCAAGTACTGAGACAAAGTCCAAACGAGGCCCGGCCGCAAGGTTGAAAGATACCGTAAGGTTCTCGATTGATACAGTTGCTGCTGATGGCAAACCACTGCAGCCCCCAGAAACTTATCGCAAATTCGTAAATCAGTGCGGAGTTGTTGTAAGAGACCTGGTCCCGATCAACTTAATAGAATGGAATAAGCCGAAGACCGGGGCCAACGTTGGAGCTAGTTATGTCGATGAAAGATTGAAAAAAATTCTTTGCGAAACGCTATGGCAAAATTTCAGCGTAGCGGAAGATAAGAAGAAGAAAGTCGAGAAGTGGGCTTTGAAGAAGATGGCCACACAATTCCAGAGGTGGAAGAAAGAACTGTGGAAGAAATATCAGAAAGAAGATCCAGTTTTCACTGGGAACCTAGTGAAGATAAGAGACGCTTGGGATGATTTAAGGCGTACAAGAAATCGGGTGTCTTTGCATCCCGATCGGCCAAAAATTCGGAGAATGCGAAGAAGAAGAAATATCACCATATTTTGGGGTCAGGTGGCTACATGACTGCCCTGCCTAGGTGGCGAAGCTATGAAAATGCGCTTGTGAAAAGAGGTATCATTCCACAGACACATGACTGGCCCGATAGGTCCAAGTTCTGGTTGTTCGCGCATGGGGCAACGTTGGACGCTGAGACTGGGATGATTGTTGCTCAGGGACCATGGTCGGAAAAAATAACAACAGTCGTAGCAGAACTAGAGAAGGCAATAGAAGCTGTTCGAAAAGGAACTTTTGTTCCCGATAGAGAGAACGACGAGCTGACGAGGGCACTCGGGAACCCCGAAAAGTGGGGACGAACACGAGGCTTTGGAGCGGATACCCCGTGGAGCCAAGGGTTTGCAGCGGACATTGCCACTTACAGAAGCCGTGATAGAAGCAAGAAAAAGACGAGTGAACGGATATCGACATTAGAAGAAAAGGTGGATTTTCTCTTGAAGAAAGGGGGACACCCTCTACCTGACACTGAAGAGGAGGTAGAACATCGTCCTGCACCTGATCTGCAAATAGAAGACGATCATGCCGTCCCATCTCAGCATAGAAGCAGCGTGGGTTCCACGCACCTGCAGCTAGAAGACGGTCGTGCAGTCGAACCGTCGGCGCCTCACTACCCCCGTGGATGATATCACGGAGAAGACAAACTGTGAGATACATATGCCAATGGGGAACATATCCTTCAGGGTGGCGTCAGGCTATGCTTTACCGAATCAACCTGGAGCAACCTACCATGGTGGTCAGATTCCAGCATCCCATGCCCGTGTCGGGTTGTCAACAATTACGCCGGGATGCCATTCAATTGAGCTCAGTATTCCTGGAGGTGAGGGCGAGAAGACACTGGGAGAAATGGAGCTTGGTATCATCTTGTGGAATAAGAAACACATCGTGTTCCCTAACTCGGCGCCAAGGCCACCGACTCCTCCAGGTACGAATGCACCATACCTCCATCCATTACTGAATGTTGCACCACATGTTATCTTATTTTTAATAGTTTTTTCACATTCGTACAGAGAATGCACGACCTCCAAGTCCACCCCCCAACGAACCTCCAAGTCCACCCCACAACGAAGATTGGCCGGAGCCCGAGGCCGAGGGTCCATCGCCCGTGCACTCCCGTGAGCCGACGGATGCGCCCACTACGGGTACGACAAAGCGGAAGCTGCAGTTCAGAAGAAACGGGACTCCTCCCAAGAAGAGACCAAGGAAATCCAAGAAAGTCAAGAGTCCCCCGAAGTTACCAGGCTTGATGACTGAGGAGGAACTAACCAATGCAGTGGCATCCAAAACCAAGGCATGGTTCGCACAGTTTCCCCAGAAGCCCCCTCCAGACGTCTGGAAGGAAACTCTGAAGGACATCCCAAAGTGGAAATTGAGCGGACCATCGACAACTTATATTATCCTGCACCGCCGCCACCGCCGCCCCTTTCAGACTATGAACGGTATATTGAAAATAAGCACGCCGCACAGATGAAGCAGGCGGAGCAGACGAAATGCGGGAAACAAGTTCCCCAGCTCGGACAACAAGAAGCACAGTCAGTTGGCCCGCTCAAGGTCTTATCTGACGCGGCTTCAGTGTCCTGTCCACGCATGGGCGACGTGGGTTACGCTATTGCTGATGTGGTATATAAATACAAGCCCGGGCACCCTCTGGTCGAAGATCCTACTGCTCTAACAACCCAATTACGGAGTTTACATGATTGGTACTTGGAGGCCGCAAGGCAGGAGAGAGACTGTATCATGGCTCAAATTCAGGATCAACACTACTTCGGAGATTACGGTGTCGAGCTTGGGTTCGATGATTTCTTCCAGATGTACAATCAACGTGCCCTCGATAAGTCTATCCTCAGCTGCTACTGTTTGTAAGTGATTTATGTGTGTAATTTAATTATTTAGTTAAGCTCGCGTTCGTTGCCCGTATAATTATCACTGACGACATTCTTTTTGTACGCTACTATGCAGAATGAAGATTCGTGAATGCAGACTGGCAGGAATCTGGGACTTTGGGTTCATTGACCCGTATTCGTATCATCAAACCACAGTAGAAACGTTCAACAAGACTACACCGGTGTGACGCCCCGAGATCGGGCACTATGCAGATTTCAGCATTCCCGCCAAATCCGCATAATAACCGATTCCAGGTTGCCATTTATGATAACATTACAATAGTGCACGAATAATCCACAATTACAACAGCATCAGAAAGATACAAGATGACTCAACGAGCCAGGGATACAACTGATACATTACAAAGATCCAACATAACAGCGGAAGAAACAAACGTCCGTCTACGGACGTTATCCAAATTGGACTAAGAGTCCTGAAGATAACCGAAGGCGTCCAATCCCTGCCCAGGCCAAGCCGGAGGGATTCCCAAGCTAACGTCGTCAGACTTCAAACCTGTTGACTGCAATTTGGAATTTGCAGCCACGAAAGAGAATTCGTGGGTCAGTACGGTTAAGTACTGGCAAGGGGGATAAAGCCCATACTCACAAGTTACCGGCGTAGCCAGTCATCACAAGATACAAATACTTTAGGATCAACGGAGAGGAAGGGGTTATTGCAAATAAGCGACAACAGGCTGCACTAACCAACTACAGAGATTCTATTACTTCCTGACTAACAGAAAAGGAGATAAGATCGAGTGATAGTAACCAACTGAAAGATAACTTCAAACAAACCCATCCTGGATCTCGCCCCTTATCCGAAGAAGCAATCCGAGGATAACTCACACCGTGGTATTAAAGATGAGTCAAGTTATTGTGTGAATAACCTATTACTAGTCAAGTTATTAATCATTGGGTGAAACATGATTGATCATTATGTTGAAGTTGTCCTGAGTACTTGTTAGCCAGTACTTTCACCAAGTAATCCATAACCGCGGAAAACACGGCTTCTCGAGAAGATTTACCCTGCAGGGGTGCACCATAGTAACCACACTCATGAATATCCCGCCAGATGGAATGCCTCCCACCAAGCGGGGCACTCAACACAATCCAACCCTTCTTCGCATCAAGCCCAAAGCACCTTGGGCGCACGGCTAATCGAGCCCAGAAGAAAATGGACCCTCATAGCACTCTAAGAACGTGTCCCCCTATATGCCGACTACGAAAGTTCCACCCGGGTACCAAGGGCTCGCAAGATCATGCATGCAGCAAATGGAAAACCCGAACTAAATGAGGCGATTTGGACGAGATGCGAATCGGGTCAAACTGAGGGGGAGCCCATACTCCCCAAATGCGGGTAGTGCGCTCATCATGGATCAGTAGACAAGACCCTTTTCCTATTAGGGTCGACACTAGCAGGCCTCAAAACCACAAAGGGCCTCCTGCCGGTGCCTTAACATCAAATTTATTATTAATAGTAACATTAGCATGATTGATTGATTGATTAACATCGAGCCCCCACAACGTAATAGATACTGTAACAGAAGTAACGGATAACAGACTCGAGCAAAACAACCTAAGCAAGATAGTAAGACACGGGCACAAGCAATGGTTATAGGTGTGGAGGTGAGGCAATATCAGGGTTAAAGGATTCATGTGATAGGTTCGTAACAGAAACAACTACCACTAAGGCTAGCAGAAAAGAATCAACGGAAAGAATCGGTACCAAGTGATGAAAGGCAGCCATATGGCATGCAAGTGAGTATACTTGCCTGAGATCCCGCAAGGTAGCAGAACTTGTCGTTGCTCACATCATCTCAACGTCCTATCCGGAAAGAAGCAACGAACCTCGAACAAACACCGGATGCAACAATTACTACTACGGCAAAAGATCCAGCATGATCAAGGTATGGATGCATGACAGGTTTAAAGATGCATCAAGGTAAACTAGTTGACGAGATAAACAGATTTAAATGGACCCATATGCAATTTGAGTTGCATATGCATAGCCCATGAACCATGGTTGAATTAATTGTTTTACAACTAAACATTGTATGAAAGTGGATTAGCATGATGCATGGATGATGAAAACAAGAATGTAACAATTTAGATGCAATTGGAAGGATGGTTAACAAGTTTAGAAAACATTTATTAAGTTTGGAAATTTTGTTACTTAATGAGGTTGAACAAGTAGTGGTTGTTATCATCAAGCTAAGTTGTTCAAACCAAACAACAAAGTTGATATTTGAAAAGGTTGTCAAATTTTAGTTGGATTACATGTTTCACATTTTGGAATTGGACTTTGGATTATTTATTTATGAATTAAACAATATTAACAATTTTTAATTGAATTAAACAAGATTCAAATTGTTTAAGCAATTTTAATTATTCAAAACAGAAAACAAAAATTATATTTGATTAGCTTATTTAAAATGGTATTGAAAACATATTTTATTTGCATGATTTGGACTTATAAATAATTAGTTATTGAATTTATAAGTTTGCATTTGAATTAGTTAAGTTTGAATTTTTAAATGCATTTGTAATTTCCAAAACAGTATACAAATTGGATATTTGGAAAGTTTAGGAAATTTGGATCAGAATTCATATAAAGTTTGTATTTATTGGATGCATAGATTAATAGTTATTGAATTTCAAAGTTTATAGTTTAATCTGTCAATTTAAAAAGAATTGGAAAATTAGCAGATTCGATTTATTCATTTGTTACCGCACTGGTCTCATCCCACAGTCACTGCACGGCGGGGCCTAGCCAGCGTGGCGTGGTAGGAGAAAAAAAGGTGGGGAATTTCCCCGGGCGGGGACTCGATCCCCCGCCCTCGCGGTGCGCGCGCGGACAGGTAACCAGTTGGGCTAGCGAGAGGATCTTGTAAGTAGAGGTGTAGACGACACGTTAAGGTTCAGAAACTGGGTTGTATATCCCTGAACTGAAACTGCACACGGTGCTGTCTGAAGATGACCGCCCGCTGCCGGCGAGGAACGATCGCCGCGGCTGAAGCTTGTTCGCGAGGTGTGCGTGTGCTTGATGGGTGGTAGTGAGTGCTGTGCGCGTGCGCCAAGGGATCAGATAGGAGGAGGAGCAGAGGCTCACCTCGGGCTGGTCGTTGTCGACGCCTATGATCGCGATGCTGCAGACGAACGGAGGTGGCCGGGGCGATGTCGTGGAAGCGGGCGGCGAATCGATGGCGCCTCGGGTCCCTCCTTGGACACGAGGGGGCAGCCCGGACCGCGGCGGGTCCATTCCAGCGGCTCCACGGTGGAAACAGGTGCTCCCGGCGGCGGCCCTCGCCGGTTTTCAGAGAGGGTGCAGCGGATGATACAGAGAGGCGAGAGAGACCGTAGATGGAGAGGAAGGCGGCGGGAGGTAGGTGGCTAGCACGCCTAGGGTTAGGTCTAGCCTCGGGGAAGCCTAGGCTTTCTATATAGGGCGAGGAGCGAGCTCGTGGCCGTCCGTGGTGCCTTCCGTCGACGTGGAAGCTCCGATTGTCTGCCGTACTCCAGGAAGAAGAGGAGGAAAAGAACGAACCGGTACGTGACTGGGTATTGGGCTGGGCTGCGCCTGGAAAAGGTGAGGAGGAGGGAAGGAGAAACGGGCTGGGCCAGGAGAGGTGATCTGCTGCGCGTTTTCTTTCCTTTTACCATTTTTATTTCTCTGTTTTTTTTTTTGTAGAGTTTGGTTTTTTGAAGAAAACATAGCTTTTAGCTTAAAGAAAATTCTAGGGAAATTAGGTTATGCTTATTAGCTCAAAAACAAACAGATGCCCAGGTTGGCTTCCAAAAAGTTGAGATTTAAATTGTGATTTGAAGTTTAAACCAATTTTAGGTGAATTTTATTATTAAAGGATCATTAACAAAACAAACCTTTTAAATAGGGTAACCCCTAAGGTTTAAAGTGATTCAAAGATTATCAGTGTGTGGTGAACTTCATGGATTCAAAAAGAGTAATGATTTGGAGGAATGGCTTGAGTTTGGAAATGATTTGGAATTAATTGATTGATTAATTATTTGAGTAAAACCAACAATTTAATAAGTGATTTGATTTAGATTTTTGAGTTAGACATTAGGGTTTTAGCAAGAGGGGATAATTTATTAACAAGCAATTTGATTAGAACAAAATCAACCAGTGAAAACAATTGAGTGGTTTAGTTTTGAAATATTGAAATTGGAAATTTTGAGCAAGGTGTGGAAGTTTAAATTGTTTTGAAATTTTTCAGTTGTGATGCAAACATGGTGCAATGCAATGTGATGCATATGATGCAAGCAAACAAACAGGTAACACCCCAGGTGTTACAGACGACACCACTAACAAGGGATTGCGCCCTCGCAATCCACCTGCTAACCCGGGAGGGAAAAGAAGTTCGACTATCGATTCTTCGTGCTTCCAGTTGATCTCCTCGACACCACTAACAAGGCATTCTTGCTGGGAGTGATGACGATGTTCTTCCACCAAGAATCTTCCGATGATCAAACCTATTAGGTTAAAGGCTCAGAAAACGTCCACCCACGTAGGATCCTAACACTTTGAAAGATAGACAAGAGGGGGGGACTCCAAAACAAATAAGATGGGATGGGAAACAGAATAGAGATAAGGAGAAAAACAAGAATCCTATTGAGAGGTTTTCCAAAATAGTTTAGCAGAAATAGTTTTTGACACTCTAGAAACAACGACCGTTAGCGAGGTTAACCTACAGGCTTTGCGGACCCGTTGCTTCGATAACCATTCGTATCGAAACAATCTCGGGAATCGGAACCAAGGCTCTGATACCATTTGTGACGCCCCGAGATCGGGCACTATGCAGATTTCAGCATTCCCGCCAAATCCGCATAATAACCGATTCCAGGTTGCCATTTATGATAACATTACAATAGTTCACGAATAATCCACAATTACAACAGCATCAGAAAGATACAAGATGACTCAACGAGCCAGGGATACAACTGATACATTACAAAGATCCAACATAACAGCGGAAGAAACAAACGTCCGTCTACGGACGTTATCCAAATTGGACTAAGAGTCCTGAAGATAACCGAAGGCGTCCAATCCCTGCCCAGGCCAAGCCGGAGGGATTCCCAAGCTAACGTCGTCAGACTTCAAACCTGTTGACTGCAATTTGGAATTTGCAGCCACGAAAGAGAATTCGTGGGTCAGTACGGTTAAGTACTGGCAAGGGGGATAAAGCCCATACTCACAAGTTACCGGCGTAGCCAGTCATCACAAGATACAAATACTTTAGGATCAACGGAGAGGAAGGGGTTATTGCAAATAAGCGACAACAGGCTGCACTAACCAACTACAGAGATTCTATTACTTCTGACTAACAGAAAAGGAGATAAGATCGAGTGATAGTAACCAACTGAAAGATAACTTCAAACAAACCCATCCTGGATCTCGCCCCTTATCCGAAGAAGCAATCCGAGGATAACTCACACCGTGGTATTAAAGATGAGTCAAGTTATTGTGTGAATAACCTATTACTAGTCAAGTTATTAATCATTGGGTGAAACATGATTGATCATTATGTTGAAGTTGTCCTGAGTACTTGTTAGCCAGTACTTTCACCAAGTAATCCATAACCGCGGAAAACACGGCTTCTCGAGAAGATTTACCCTGCAGGGGTGCACCATAGTAACCACACTCATGAATATCCCGCCAGATGGAATGCCTCCCACCAAGCGGGGCACTCAACACAATCCAACCCTTCTTCGCATCAAGCCCAAAGCACCTTGGGCGCACGGCTAATCGAGCCCAGAAGAAAATGGACCCTCATAGCACTCTAAGAACGTGTCCCCCTATATGCCGACTACGAAAGTTCCACCCGGGTACCAAGGGCTCGCAAGATCATGCATGCAGCAAATGGAAAACCCGAACTAAATGAGGCGATTTGGACGAGATGCGAATCGGGTCAAACTGAGGGGGAGCCCATACTCCCCAAATGCGGGTAGTGCGCTCATCATGGATCAGTAGACAAGACCCTTTTCCTATTAGGGTCGACACTAGCAGGCCTCAAAACCACAAAGGGCCTCCTGCCGGTGCCTTAACATCAAATTTATTATTAATAGTAACATTAGCATGATTGATTGATTGATTAAACATCGAGCCCCCACAACGTAATAGATACTGTAACAGAAGTAACGGATAACAGACTCGAGCAAAAGCAACCTAAGCAAGATAGTAAGACACAGGCTCAAGCAAAGGTTATACGAGTGGAGGTGAGGCAATATCAGGGTTAAAGGATTCATGTGATAGGTTCGTAACAGAAACAACTACTACTAAGGCTAGCAGAAAAGAATCAACGGAAAGAATCGGTAACAAGTGATGAAAGGCAGCCATATGGCATGCAAGTGAGTATACTTGCCTGAGATCCCGCAAGGTAGCAGAACTTGTCGTTGCTCACATCATCTCAACGTCCTATCCGGGAAGAAACAATGAACCTCGAACAAACACCGGATGCAACAATTACTACTACGGCAAAAGATCCAGCATGATCAAGATATGGATGCATGACAGGTTTAAAGATGCATCAAGGTAAACTAGTTGACGAGATAAACAGATTTAAATGGACCCATATGCAATTTGAGTTGCATATGCATAGCCCATGAACCATGGTTGAATTAATTGTTTTACAACTAAACATTGTATGAAAGTGGATTAGCATGATGCATGGATGATGAAAACAAGAATGTAACAATTTAGATGCAATTGGAAGGATGGTTAACAAGTTTAGAAAACATTTATTAAGTTTGGAAATTTTGTTACTTAATGAGGTTGAACAAGTAGTGGTTGTTATCATCAAGTTAAGTTGTTCAAACCAAACAACAAAGTTGATATTTGAAAAGGTTGTCAAATTTTAGTTGGATTACATGTTTCACATTTTGAAATTGGACTTTGGATTATTTATTTATGAATTAAACAATATTAACAATTTTTAATTGAATTAAACAAGATTCAAATTGTTTAAGCAATTTTAATTATTCAAAACAGAAAACAAAAATTATATTTGATTAGCTTATTTAAAATGGTATTGAAAACATATTTTATTTGCATGATTTGGACTTATAAATAATTAGTTATTGAATTTATAAGTTTGCATTTGAATTAGTTAAGTTTGAATTTTTAAATGCATTTGTAATTTCCAAAACAGTATACAAATTGGATATTTGGAAAGTTTAGGAAATTTGGATCAGAATTCATATAAAGTTTGTATTTATTGGATGCATAGATTAATAGTTATTGAATTTCAAAGTTTATAGTTTAATCTGTCAATTTAAAAAGAATTGGAAAATTAGCAGATTCGATTTATTCATTTGTTACCGCACTGGTCTCATCCCACAGTCACTGCACGGCGGGGCCTAGCCAGCGTGGCGTGGATAGGAGGTGAGGTGGCACGGGGGGCCTATGACTGGCGGGGCCCGCAGCGCAGCGTGGTAGGAGAAAAAAGGTGGGGAATTTCCCCGGGCGGGGACTCGATCCCCCGCCCTCGCGGTGCGCGCGCGGACAGGTAACCAGTTGGGCTAGCGAGATGATCTTGTAAGTAGAGGTCTAGACGGCACGTTAAGGTTCAGAAACTGGGTTGTATATCCCTGAACTGAAACTGCACACGGTGCTGTCTGAAGATGACCGCCCGCTGCCGGCGAGGAACGATCGCCGCGGCTGAAGCTTGTTCGCGAGGTGTGCGTGTGCTTGATGGGTGGTAGTGAGTGCTGTGCGCGTGCGCCAAGGGATCACATAGGAGGAGGAGCAGAGGCTCACCTCGGGCTGGTGGTTGTCGACGCCTATGATCGCGATGCTGCAGACGAACGGAGGTGGCCGGGGCGATGTCGTGGAAGCGGGCGGCGAATCGATGGCGCCTCGGGTCCCTCCTTGGACACGAGGGGGCAGCCCGGACCGCGGCGGGTCCATTCCAGCGGCTCCACGGTGGAAACAGGTGCTCCCGGCGGCGGCCCTCGCCGGTTTTCAGAGAGGGTGCAGCGGATGATACAGAGAGGCGAGAGAGACCGTAGATGGAGAGGAAGGCGGCGGGAGGTAGGTGGCTAGCACGCCTAGGGTTAGGTCTAGCCTCGGGGAAGCCTAGGCTTTCTATATAGGGCGAGGAGCGAGCTCGTGGCCGTCCGTGGTGCCTTCCGTCGACGTGGAGGCTCCGATTGTCTGCCGTACTCCAGGAAGAAGAGGAGGAAAAGAACGAACCGGTACGTGACTGGGTATTGGGCTGGGCTGCGCCTGGAAAAGGTGAGGAGGAGGGAAGGAGAAACGGGCTGGGCCAGGAGAGGTGATCTGCTGCGCGTTTTCTTTCCTTTTACCATTTTTATTTCTCTGTTTTTTTTTTTGTAGAGTTTGGTTTTTTGAAGAAAACATAGCTTTTAGCTTAAAGAAAATTCTAGGGAAATTAGGTTATGCTTATTAGCTCAAAAACAAACAGATGCCCAGGTTGGCTTCCAAAAAGTTGAGATTTAAATTGTGATTTGAAGTTTAAACCAATTTTAGGTGAATTTTATTATTAAAGGATCATTAACAAAACAAACCTTTTAAATAGGGTAACCCCTAAGGTTTAAAGTGATTCAAAGATTATCAGTGTGTGGTGAACTTCATGGATTCAAAAAGAGTAATGATTTGGAGGAATGGCTTGAGTTTGGAAATGATTTGGAATTAATTGATTGATTAATTATTTGAGTAAAACCAACAATTTAATAAGTGATTTGATTTAGATTTTTGAGTTAGACATTAGGGTTTTAGCAAGAGGGGGTAATTTATTAACAAGCAATTTGATTAGAACAAAATCAACCAGTGAAAACAATTGAGTGGTTTAGTTTTGAAATATTGAAATTGGAAATTTTGAGCAAGGTGTGGAAGTTTAAATTGTTTTGAAATTTTTCAGTTGTGACGCAAACATGGTGCAATGCAATGTGATGCATATGATGCAAGCAAACAAACAGGTAACACCCCAGGTGTTACAACCGGATGATTTGCTAAGGTTTTTGAAGCGACAAAATACCAAAAAAGAAATACTTTGGCCCTACGCATTCAGGTGAGTGTTACTGTCTTGTAGACATTCCATTTTGCTTACCTGATGTTAAGTGTAATTGATGAGTATGCATGACTGCGTGTGTACACGTGCGCAGCGGCCACTTCATATTGTTCATCATTAGAATCGATAGAGGACAAGTTGAAGTCTGGGACTCGTTAAACTGGCGCGCTGACAGATGGAAGAGCGCGCGTCAGATGCTTCAAAAGTATATATATATCAGCCTCTTTCGTTCATCGGCCTCTTTTTCGTTCATTCCCTGATATCAAGTAAGTAATAATTAACTCTTCTATTCATTTTTCTTTTGTCGCCCAGGGTTTGGCAAATGTTCATCAAGGAAGAACCCGGTACATGGGCAGACAAGCTCAACTTTCAGATTAACACAGTAAGTAGTACTACGTACCCTGATTTAAATACCATTACCATTCTCTTGATTATTATTAATTTGACTGAATTATGTTTCTCGTATATAGAAAGTCCCGCAACAACCACAGGGAACTGATTATTGTGGATACTACGTCTGCGAGTTCATTCACAGGAGGATCAATGAGAAATCCCGTACTACCAGAACTCTAGAGGTACGTAACCGGATCTTCACAACTTTATTTATGTTGCCATTAATTATGTTTAGTTTTGTTCATAACTTAATTGTTTTCATCTACTTCTTTTCAAGATGGCACGAAAGCGGGCGCAGCTCAAACCAATCGACCGTTGCAAGGCTATTGCAGAGGAATTGGCAGGATTTCTTCTCACGCAAGTCATAGCAGAAGACGGAGAATTTTTCCATCCTATGAACCAATTATAGCCAGCTCCCTTCTCTATGCAAGTATACAACTATTCAAAACGAACCTCAGATTATGTAATTATCGGTCGATTACTTCGTGTTACATGTATATATATATGTACTACTATTTGGTGCATCAACATTTAACCGCAAACAGAAACGGAAACACGTAAACGGAAACCCTGAAGATACGGAACACGCCCTAAACCCTAAACCCTAAATACGGAATTGGAAACCCTGAAAAGAAAAAAGAAAAAAAAAAGAAAAAAAAAACTTTAGGACCGGTTGGTACTACCAACCGGTTCTAAAGGTCCTCCGCCTGCGCGCTCTCTTCGGCGCCCACGTGGAGGCCTTTAGAACCGGTTGGTGACTGACCGGTTCTAAAGGGGGGGGCTTTAGTCCCGGATACGTAGCACCGGTTTTGTATCCGAGTCCAAAGGCCCTTACAAACCGGTGCTACTGGCCTGTTCTCCACCAGTGTTAATTATAAATTATATTTAATTTTTTTATATATTTTTACGAATTGTTAATTTTATTGTTTAGAGAGAAACATATTAGTCCAGAAGGCATTGTGAATTTTCACGATAGCATCTTAGCACATGCACGTACATTTTGGTGAACAAGAAATAGCAGCTAGCACATTTATATACAATTCTTTTGACCAAGTATTTGTTGTAGATGAGCGCTAAGCAAAGATGGCGTGTGTACGTAGCTAGCTTCAGGTGGGGCATCCGAGTGAATCTGGTATGCCCTCACTGCCAGGCGGGGACAAAGCAAGGAGTAAAGATAGAGCTCAAATAGCATTGCGCTTAGATCTCTTAAGAGATGGTGATGTTACTAATCTATATGTTACTACCTCTGTAACATATATATGGTGTCCTGCAAAGATTCATTTATTATGTTTGTAGACTTGTAATGTATTAAAATGTGTGATGTTACTATAAGTCCTTCCATAAGGCTGGTTACAGTGAGAGTAACATAGCCAGTAACATCAGTGCCATGGAGGAAAAAAAAAATGACTTGACACATATTTAATAAGCAGAGAGATGTGGGTCAGGGGAAAAAAAATCGTCGAAATTTTGGAAGTTTGCCTGGTGTCCGAATTATTTGCGATTCGTGCAAATAAATTCGCTTGTGTATTTGTCCCAGCCTGGCCCGATGGCCCCAAGTAGCCAAAAGCCCAACTCTAGGCATAAGGTCAACGCTATATATAGCTGCAATGGGGATTTTTCCTACCCTAGCCGCCTCTTCGTTCCTCTGTTTCCTGTACCTCTAAAATCAACCTAGCTCTTGTGGTAGCAGCACGACGGCAGCGCCACCAGGGAGTCTCCTCTGCTCATGGCTCCACAACGTTCTCCAAGTGACCCGCAAGGGGGGCCAGAAAGGAGGAACGGGGCCAGCTCTTCCTCCATGGATACGGGTGGCGCTACACCAGATCAAGCTGCACGGGCAACGGCAGCGGCCGGCACACAATCCGCCCCTGCAAGAAGAGGTCATATCCTTCTTTATTCGGTTTATTCAGTTAGTGTTTTGATGAATTTCCCATTGGAAACCAGAGTTCAATAGTTCAATTGCTTTCCCATGAGTCCGTGTCTGTGCATATGAACTAGAAGATCACAGTTCATAGTTCAATTGCTATTCTGATAAAGTAGACTAGATTGTGTGTACATTATCACCAACACCAGCTATGTTGGTGTACAGCCGTACATGAAAAATTACCCTGGTTACGGTCCGAATATATTACTTGCAGCAATGGTAGTTTATTCACAGAAGTCTTACAAGTTACACCATGAACCGTACTTGTACACACTAAAATTTGAATCATATTTATACATTCTTTTACATATTTGTACAGACTTAAATTCTTTGGCCACACAAGATTTTAATTTTCCCGGCAATTCACTCCTGAAGATTTAAATTTTTAATTGAGCAAACAAAAGTTATTTTGCCAAACATATATTCTGTCTATTTGTTAAGTTCTAAATAGTTGGAGCTTAGCTCATTGGTTCAGTTCAACCAAGAATCTGTGTCTCGTGTCGGCTAATTGAAATTTTTGAGTGTATATGTTCAGTATAATTTACAAGCTGTGGTTATTGTTGAAAAGATGTTTATATAGAAAATCTTGATGTATGAGAACCTGACTTAGATTATCTGAATTATTTCTCCAAGTTTTTGACACACATATATTGCATGCTTGTTCTGGTTTTCATTTTGTTCTTGTACATGCCAGCAAATTAAAAATTGGTTATATAGTGTTTGGATGATTTTATTGGTATATATTGCATGCTCATTTTATTCTCATACTTTCTTACATGTTGTCGCAAAGGCGCTAATGATAAGTAGAAATGATCTAATAACTCCATATTTTTTCATGGACGGGCTTTATGTACACTGGGGATATTCACCATGTGTGGAATCATGGTGTCCGTCATGGAAGACAAGGATTTAAATGTCTTTATTGTGAACGCGAGTATGAAAGTGGATTGAGAACCCGCTTGACAGATCATCTGGAAGCTTTGGGAAAGGATATCAAACCATGTGATAGAGTTCCTACGGAGGTGCGGGCTGCATTGAGGAAGAAGCGTATCGAGAAGATAAAAAGAAAAAGGGAAGATGCAGAGCGCGATTTCAGAATGGAACAAGAACTTGTGCAAGAAATGCGAGGGGATGTGTATGAAGGTGATGATCATGATGTCCAAACGCAGATAGAAATTGGAAGAGCAATGAAAGATTTGCATCTTTGGCGTGAAGTGGAGAGGAATGGTGGGCGTGCATATGAGAGTCGCAATTCCACTCGTGGTAGAGGTGGCAAATTTTTTTTTGTTGGCAGCCCTAAAGTTACCTTCCAA
The DNA here is from genome assembly GCA_028641055.1 of Alopecurus myosuroides. Classification (NCBI taxonomy): domain Eukaryota; kingdom Viridiplantae; phylum Streptophyta; class Magnoliopsida; order Poales; family Poaceae; genus Alopecurus; species Alopecurus myosuroides. The sequence continues at coordinate 7,132,024 of CM054058.1, read as the reverse complement.
CCAAGGATTGATCATGCTTTTGACAAAATAAAAATAGATAGGATTGGGGAAGCTTGGGCACGTTTTTTTCATGCTAATGATATTCCTGGACGTAAAGCAAATTGTTATTATTTTCGAGCAGCATTATTGCTTTCTATGGAGCTTGGTGTAGTGCAGCCTCTCCCTAAAGGCTCTGATATTGATGGGAAGTATCTAGATGCCAACCGTAGGGAGTTGGAGACATTTGTAAATGAGTGTCGATCTGATTGGGAGCAATTTGGAGTCACAGTAATGTGTTACTCGTGGACTGGCCCTACTTCAATGAGCATAATAAATTTTATGGTATATTGCAATGAGAAAATGATTTTTCACTAGTCTGTTAATGCAACCGGGAAAATGCAGAGTGCAGGGTAAATTATAATTGAAAACTCCTAATGCATTTATAGTTTTATGCCTTTGTTCATTTTCAAGCTCTCTAATTTATATCCATTATCTTTCCAATGTAGTTTTCTTGTATGAAGAAATCAAGAAAGTGGTCGTTGATGAGATTGGTCATAAGGTGGTTATGCAAATAGTCACCGACAATGGAGCCAATTATAAAAAAGCATGTGAACTTCTAATTGCAGAGTACCCTCATATTTTTTTGGCAGCCCTGTGCTGCTCACACGATCAATCTCATGTTGAAGGATATTGGTCGATTCCCTGAGGTTGAAGAAGTGGTCAATAGTGCCAAAATGATATGTAGGTTTTTCTATAACAATAAGAGATTGCATCATAACATGAAGACCAAAGTAGGTGGTGAGCTTATCAGACCAAACGCCACCACGTTTGGCACCGTGTTTATTTTCCTTCAAAGTTATTTTGACAAGAAATATAAGTTTCGAGAGTAGATGGTGTCCGCAGATTGGAGAAATAGTGAATGGAGTAAGGAGCCAGACTTTGACTATGTAGAAAATTGTTTAACAAGTAGTCATTTGTGGTCTGATCTTAAGTCTGTGCTTGACTGTGTGGAGCCACTATATATAGTGCTACAATATGCTGGTCAAGAAAAGAATGGTACTGTTTCTGGATTCGAGTTGAGGGCAAATAATGCTATACATGCTATGAATGCTCATTTTGGTCAGGGGACAGATGAAGTTAAAAAATACATGAGCAAGATTGTTCCTAGACTTAGCCATCTTTACACAGACACACTCATAAATGCAGGTAATGTGCTAAATATAAATATTAATTGCCGGTTAGCTAATGTTCATTTGTTGCATTGTAAGTTGTAACACATCTAGTCTCTTATCTTGCAGCTGCTACTCTTGATCCTGAAAGCCACTACTCATGCAAGGCTGGTCATTCTCCCCAGGCTGTGGATAAGTTAACACGCGTGATAGCATAGATAGCAGATTCTAGTGAAGAAGCAATGCTAGCAATGAAGCAATTTTTGGATTTCCGTGCTAATAAAGGAATGTTTGGTGGAACAATGGCTCGTCTTGCAGGATTTAACATGAGCCCTTGTAAGTTAACCATAATGCAATTTTGTACTGTTATTTTAATTTCCGCAATGTATTTTACTTCTTATGAGCGGAAGAAATGTCTCTCCCCAAGCGAGCACTGAATCGAAGGACTTACTGGGCCGGCCTAGAAAGGAAGGTCTTCAGCGAAATGAAAGTAAGAGGACGCTCGAGTTGGAGGGAGGAGGACCCCAAACACTGAGATTAAGTGGTGGCTGCTAGGCTAATGGGCCAGACTGAGTGAGCTAGTTGGGCCTGGGTATACCTGGCCAAACAGGACGCCCGACATGGCCCTACTGGGCCGGCCCAGAAAGGAAGGTCTTCAGCGAAATGAAAGTCAGGGGACGCTCGAGCTGGAGGGAGGAGGACCCCAAACACTGAGATTAAGTGGTGGCTGCTAGGCTAATGGGCCAGACTGGGTGGGCTAGTTGGGCCTGGGTATACGTCGCCAAACAGGCCGCCCGACATGGCCCGACTCTCGTGCCAGAAAAGCACGGTCCTTATACGGCACGACCCAGCTTATTTGTGCCGGGCCGGGCCGATTAATGACATTATGGAGCCCCGGAAGAAAAGGTATTGCCATATTAAATAAAAATAAGAGAGATTGGGCAAGCTTCACGCAGAAGTGGGGAGAAGGATTTTATAGCCATCCGAACTGCCTAGCCAAACTCCTCTTGTTAGAGGCTTGGTTTCGCTACGGGGCATGGCACATCGGCCTGTTTGCGGCTCGATGGGCCCCTTTCGGCACGGAAGGCCCGATTTCGGCCTGACACGGATGACCCGGCGGGAAATTCGGATTTTCACAATTCGGTGGGCCCGAGAGGAGTGGAGGGGGAGCTTTTTCCGAAATTGTGGGGCCGGGAAGAGGGGGCGGAGGGCCTGATTTTCTTCGTTAGGGGGTAGTTGGAGGCATAATTAGTCTATTTTAAGTGTGATTTGTGTCAATTTAGAGTTGTTTTGCTATATTTAATCATTGAAGGGCTAATTTAGTCTAAAAAGTGCATTTTCCCCTAAAAAGGATGATCGCCCCTCTAATTTAAACGTGTCATGTCAGGCCTTGTCGTGTCGAGCCGTGTCGGCCCACGTTCTTCAAATCGAGGAGTGTCCCCGGCACTAACGGGTTCGTGTTGTGCCGCGACCCATTTAAATTGTGCCCGTGCCATGCCAAAAATTCATCCTTCGGGCCATCCCATTTGGCCCGGCCCGTTTGGCCAGCTATAGGCATGGGAGGCCGATCATACGGCGACGGCCGATGAGTACGCCCACGGGGTAATGTCGGGGCCTTCGTCATATAGAGGAGAACGGGAACGAGGAGGGGTGGCCGTCGGCGTCTACCGAACAACCCTAACGGCCGCCGTCGGCGTGTAGATACCCCGTCGGCATCTGGCCGGAAAACGTTTACCCAGGCCGGTCCCCTCCACAGCCTCCCGTTTCTCATACATCCCCCCCCACTGATTCCGCCGCCGCGCGATTGTGACACCCCTGGATCGGGTGCTATGGGGATTTGAGCGTTCCCGCCAGAATCCGCATAATACCGATCCCGGGTTGTCAACTTTCGGTAATCATTACAACAGCTCACAATAATCCGCAACAACAACAGAAGAGATATATACAAGACGACTCAAACGAGTCAAGGATACAACTGATACAATACAAAGATCCAAATAACAGTGGAAGACGAAATAGTATCCGACTACGGACAAGATACAAATTGGACTAAGAGTCCTGAAGATAACCGATGGCGTCCAATCCATGCCCAGGCCAAGCCGGAGGGATTCCCAAACTAACGTCGTCAGACTTCAAACCTGTGACTGCATTGTGAATACAGCCCCGAATCAACGGGGTATGTACTGGAGGTACCGGCAGGCGGAAAGAAATACTCAAGATACCAATGCAACCATTCATCACAAGCTACAAATACTTTGGGTACTGTGACGCCCCGAGATCGGGCACTATGCAGATTTCAGCATTCCCGCCAAATTCCACATAATAACCGATTCCAGGTTGACACTTGTGATAACATTACAATAGTTCACGACTAATCCACAATTACAACAGCAACAGATAGATACAAGATGACTCAAACGAGCCAGGGTTACAACTGATACATTACAAAGATCCAAAAATAACAGCGGAAGAAACAACATATCGTCCGTCTACGGACAAGATCCAAATTGGACTAAGAGTCCTGAAGATAACCGAGAGCGTCCAATCCCTGCCCAGGCCAAGCCGGAGGGATTCCCAAGCTAACGTCGTCAGACTTCAAACCTGTTGACTGCAAGTTGGAATTTGCAGCCACGAAAGAGATTCGTGGGTCAGTACGGTTAAGTACTGGCAAGGGGGATAGAACCCATACTCACAAGTTACCGGCGTAGCCAGTCATCACAAGATACAAATACTTTAGGATCAATGGAAAGGAAGGGGTTACTGCAAATAAGCGACAGCAGGCTGCACTAACCAACTACAGAAATTCTACCACTTCCGGCTAACAGAAAGAAGATAAGATCGAGGATAGTAACCAACTGAAAGTAACTCCAAACAAACCCATCCTGGATCTCGCCCCTTATCCGAAGAAGCAATCCGAGGATAACTCACACAGTTGAGTTAATGATGGTTCAGATTATTGTGTTAGTAAGCCTATTACTAGTCAAGTTGTTAATCATTGGGTGAAAGGTTGTTATTCATTAGGTTTAAGTTGTCCTGAGTACTTGTTAGCCAGTACTTTCACCAAGTAATCCATAACCGCGGAAAACACGGCTTCTCGAGAAGATTATCCCTGCAGGGTTGCACCAATTTAGCCGTACACGCAAGAATAACCCGCCAGATGGGGAGCTAACCCACCAAGCGAGGTACTCTACACAACCAACCCTTCTTCGCATCAAGCCCAAAGCACCGCGTGCTGTGCGTGCGCGGCTAATCGAGCCCCCCGAAGAAAAGGAGGACCCTCATAGCACTGGAAGACCACGCCGCCCTAAATGCCGACTACAAAAGTTCCACCCTGGCGCCAAGGGTTCGTACCTGCATATGATGCAGCAAATGGAACACCCGAACTAGTACGGCGATTTGGACGAGATGCGAATCGAGTCAGTTGAGGGGGGCGCCCATACTCGCTTCCCACATGCGGGTAGTGCGCTCATCATGGATCAGTAGACAAGACCCTTTTCCTATTAGGGTCGACACTAGCAGGCCTCAAAACCACAAAGGGCCTCCTGCCGGTGCCTTATCATCAAATTTATTATTAAACAATAACAGTAGCATGATTGATTGATTAAGCATCGAGCCCCCAGAACATAATGAAGTAATAACAGAAAGTAACGGGTAACAGACTCGAGCAAAACAACCCTAAGCATGATAGTAAGACACGGGCAACAAACAATGGTTATAGGTATGGAGGTGAGGCAATACCAAGGTTAAGGGATTCATGTGATGGGTTCGTAACAGAAACAACTACTACTAAGGATAGCAGAAAGGAATCAACGGAAAGAATCGGTAACAAGTGATGAAAGGCAGCCATATGGCAGCAAGTGAGTATACTTGCCTGAGATCCCGCAAGGTAGCAGAACTTGTCGTTGCTCACATCATCTCAACGTCCTATCCGGGAAGAAGCAACGAACCTCGAACAAACAACGGGATGCAACAATTACTACTACGGCAAAAGATCCAGCATGATCAAGATATGGATGCATGACAGGTTTAAAGATGCATCAAGGTAAACTAGTTGACAAGATAAACAAATTTAAATGGACCCATATGCAATTTGAGTTGCATATGAACAGCCCATGAATTATGGTTGAAACAATTGTTTTCCAACTAACCAATAGGTGAAAGTGGATTAGCATGATGCATGGATGAGGAAAACCGCAAAATAACAACATTAGAATCAAATTAAAATAGGGTGTAGCAATTTAGAATTTTATTATTAACTTAGGGAAATTTTGGGTGCCTTAAAGGGAACACACAAGTATTTGTTGTTTTCAACCATTTAAAATGTTCAAAACAAATAACAAAGTTGATATTTGAAAAGGTTATCAAATTTTAGTTGGATTACATGTTTCACATTTTGAAATTGGACTTTGGATTATTTAATTAGGAATTAAACAATATTAAACAATTTTTAATTGCATTAAACAATAATTAAATGGTTTAGGCAATTTTAATTATTCAAAACAGAAAACAAAAATTATATTTGAATAGCTTATTTAAAATGGTATGGAAAACATATTTTATTTGCATTTATTGGATTAGTAAATAATTAGTTATGGAATTTACAAATTAACATTTGAAATATTTAAATTTGAAGTTTAAATGTATTTGAAGTTTCCAAAACAGTACACAAATTGGATATTTGGAAAGATTAGAAAATTTGGATCAGAATTCATATAAAACTTTTTGTTATTGGCATTATAGAATAAAAGTTATTAACTTTAGAAGTTGTGGTTTAAATCTGTTTATTAAAAGGATTTTGAAATTCACTGGAATTCGCAGAAACCAGGTTGTACCGCATTGGTACCTACACGCGCTCACTGCCGCGTGGGCCAGTGGCCAGCATGGCACTGCGCACGCCCGCGTGGCAGGGCAGGACGATGACGGGTGGGCCTCCTCGCGCGCGGAAGAAAAATCCCACAAAAAGGGGGTGCGCCCGCGGGTATCAAACCCGGGTCGCTTGGCTTCGCTGAAAGGAACGGAACCAGAGTGCTATTCAGCTGTTTGTGATACGAACGCAGACTGACGAAAGGTATGTTACAACTACGCACGTTAACTGAAACTCTGAAACTCAACAGCTGACAGAAACATTCAGCGATCGATGGACAGGAAACGGAGCGGCTCGCCGGCCGGAGGCTGGATCGCGATGGTGCGGTGCTTCGCTGAGGTGGGCGTGCGGCTGTGGGGTGCCGTGCGCGTGCAGCGTGGAGGCGTAAGGAGGGAAAAGGCGAGAGGTGGCCTGCTCACCTCGCTGCTGTTGGTCGTTGACGATCAGAGACAGTAGCAGAAGCGGACGGGAACCGGCGACGGCGTGGCCTCCATGGCTGCTCCCGGCGGACGGCGAGGAGGCAGGGAGGACCGGGAGGGCGCCGCGTTTCCATTTTCCTCCTCAGAGGCACCTCGAGTTGGCCAGGGCACCGGCGGTGAGGGGTGGAAGGTGATGGTTTCGGTGGTGATCGGGTGGTTCATCTCTGTTGACGTTCAGAAGAACAGAAGGCTCGGGGGGAAGAGGGAGAGGAGTTGGCGGCGCTGGGAAGGAGCTAGCTAGGGTTTGGCAGCAGAGGGTAGGGGAGGTAGGTACTTAAGGAGGAGGGAGACCAGTACGGCATGGCATCCAGGGGGTGGGGAGGTGATCGTAGGGTTCTGGTTCTGTTCGTACAGTTGAGGAAGATGACAAACAGAGAGAGGGGGTGGGCCAGAAAGGTAAAAGGGCTTGGGAGAGAAGAAAGAAAGGAGTGGGCTTTGGGGAAAAAAGAGGATGGGGCTGCTCTTCTCTCCTTCCTTTTTTTTTTTGCTTTAGATTTTTCCTATTAGTTGATTTTTGTGAAGGATAAAAGAGGGATAGAAAAGGGTTAGGGTTTAATTTTTAGGACTTATTTGTGATAATTCCAAAACAAATAATTAAGGCAAAAGTTAAACATTGTTTCACAAATTTGGATATTTAATTTGGTTCAAAGGTTTTAGGTGAAATTCAAACAATGTTTGATTTGGAAAAATTTTGGAAATAGGCAAATTCCATTTAATAAGTTCAAACCCTCATGCAAACATTATGGAAAAATTTGTTTTGCAAGAATTTAATTTTTAAACCTCAATTTTGGATCATAACAACTATGATTTTATTTGAAATTCAATCTGCCTTTAGGGTTTTGATAACATGGAAAATTTTAGTAACAGACAAGGTGATTAAAACAAATTCAACCAGTGGAAAAACAATTGAGGGGTTTTGGTTGCAAGTTTGAAATTGGAAGTTTTGGAGCAAGGGTGGAAGTTTAAATTGTTTTGAAATTTCAGTGGTGATGCAAACATGGTGCAATGCAATGTGATGCATATGATGCAAGCAAAACAAACAGGTAACACCCCAGGTGTTACAGACGACACCACTAACAAGGGATTGCGCTCTCGCAATCCACCTGTTAACCCGGGAGGGAAAAGAAGTTCGACTATCGATTCTTCGTGCTTCCGGTTGATCTCCTCGACACCACTAACAAGAGATTCTTGCTCGGAGTGACGACGATGTTCTTCCACCAGGAATCTTCCGATGATCGAACCTATTAGGTTAAAGGCTCAGAAAACGTCCACCCACGTTGGATCCTAACACTTTGAAAGATAGACCAGAGGGAAGACTCCAAAACAAATAAGATTGGGAGGGGAAATAGAATAGGGATAAGGAGAAAAACAAGAATCCTATTGAGAGGTTTTTCAAAATAGTTTAGCAGAAATAGTTTTTGACACTCTAGAAACAACGACCGTTAGCGAGGTTATCCTACAGGCTTTGCGGACCCGTTGCTTCGATAACCATTCGTATCGAAACATTATCGGGAATCGGAACCAAGGCTCTGATACCATTTTGTGACGCCCCGAGATCGGGCACTATGCAGATTTCAGCATTCCCTCCAAATTCCACATAATAACCGATTCCAGGTTGACACTTGTGATAACATTACAATAGTTCACGACTAATCCACAATTACAACAGCAACAGATAGATACAAGATGACTCAAACGAGCCAGGGTTACAACTGATACATTACAAAGATCCGAAAATAACAGCGGAAGAAACAACATATCGTCCGTCTACGGACAAGATCCAAATTGGACTAAGAGTCCTGAAGATAACCGAGAGCGTCCAATCCCTGCCCAGGCCAAGCCGGAGGGATTCCCAAGCTAACGTCGTCAGACTTCAAACCTGTTGACTGCAAGTTGGAATTTGCAGCCACGAAAGAGATTCGTGGGTCAGTACGGTTAAGTACTGGCAAGGGGGATAGAACCCATACTCACAAGTTACCGGCGTAGCCAGTCATCACAAGATACAAATACTTTAGGATCAATGGAAAGGAAGGGGTTACTGCAAATAAGCGACAGCAGGCTGCACTAACCAACTACAGAAATTCTACCACTTTCGGCTAACAGAAAGAAGATAAGATCGAGGATAGTAACCAACTGAAAGTAACTCCAAACAAACCCATCCTGGATCTCGCCCCTTATCCGAAGAAGCAATCCGAGGATAACTCACACAGTTGAGTTAATGATGGTTCAGATTATTGTGTTAGTAAGCCTATTACTAGTCAAGTTGTTAATCATTGGGTGAAAGGTTGTTATTCATTAGGTTTAAGTTGTCCTGAGTACTTGTTAGCCAGTACTTTCACCAAGTAATCCATAACCGCGGAAAACACGGCTTCTCGAGAAGATTATCCCTGCAGGGTTGCACCAATTTAGCCGTACACGCAAGAATAACCCGCCAGATGGGGAGCTAACCCACCAAGCGAGGTACTCTACACAACCAACCCTTCTTCGCATCAAGCCCAAAGCACCGCGTGCTGTGCGTGCGCGGCTAATCGAGCCCCCCGAAGAAAAGGAGGACCCTCATAGCACTGGAAGACCACGCCGCCCTAAATGCCGACTACAAAAGTTCCACCCTGGCGCCAAGGGTTCGTACCTGCATATGATGCAGCAAATGGAACACCCGAACTAGTACGGAGATTTGGACGAGATGCGAATCGAGTCAGTTGAGGGGGGCGCCCATACTCGCTTCCCACATGCGGGTAGTGCGCTCATCATGGATCAGTAGACAAGACCCTTTTCCTATTAGGGTCGACACTAGCAGGCCTCAAAACCACAAAGGGCCTCCTGCCGGTGCCTTATCATCAAATTTATTATTAAACAATAACAGTAGCATGATTGATTGATTAAGCATCGAGCCCCCAGAACATAATGAAGTAATAACAGAAAGTAACGGGTAACAGACTCGAGCAAAACAACCCTAAGCATGATAGTAAGACACGGGCAACAAACAATGGTTATAGGTATGGAGGTGAGGCAATACCAAGGTTAAGGGATTCATGTGATGGGTTCGTAACAGAAACAACTACTACTAAGGATAGCAGAAAGGAATCAACGGAAAGAATCGGTAACAAGTGATGAAAGGCAGCCATATGGCAGCAAGTGAGTATACTTGCCTGAGATCCCGCAAGGTAGCAGAACTTGTCGTTGCTCACATCATCTCAACGTCCTATCCGGGAAGAAGCAACGAACCTCGAACAAACAACGGGATGCAACAATTACTACTACGGCAAAAGATCCAGCATGATCAAGATATGGATGCATGACAGGTTTAAAGATGCATCAAGGTAAACTAGTTGACAAGATAAACAAATTTAAATGGACCCATATGCAATTTGAGTTGCATATGAACAGCCCATGAATTATGGTTGAAACAATTGTTTTCCAACTAACCAATAGGTGAAAGTGGATTAGCATGATGCATGGATGAGGAAAACAGCAAAATAACAACATTAGAATCAAATTAAAATAGGGTGTAGCAATTTAGAATTTTATTATTAACTTAGGGAAATTTTGGGTGCCTTAAAGGGAACACACAAGTATTTGTTGTTTTCAACCATTTAAAATGTTCAAAACAAATAACAAAGTTGATATTTGAAAAGGTTATCAAATTTTAGTTGGATTACATGTTTCACATTTTGAAATTGGACTTTGGATTATTTAATTAGGAATTAAACAATATTAAACAATTTTTAATTGCATTAAACAAGAATTAAATGGTTTAGGCAATTTTAATTATTCAAAACAGAAAACAAAAATTATATTTGAATAGCTTATTTAAAATGGTATGGAAAACATATTTTATTTGCATTTATTGGATTAGTAAATAATTAGTTATGGAATTTACAAATTAACATTTGAAATATTTAAATTTGAAGTTTAAATGTATTTGAAGTTTCCAAAACAGTACACAAATTGGATATTTGGAAAGATTAGAAAATTTGGATCAGAATTCATATAAAACTTTTTGTTATTGGCATTATAGAATAAAAGTTATTAACTTTAGAAGTTGTGGTTTAAATCTGTTTATTAAAAGGATTTTGAAATTCACTGGAATTCGCAGAAACCAGGTTGTACCGCACTGGTACCTACACGCGCTCACTGCCGCGTGGGCCAGTGGCCAGCATGGCACTGCGCACGCCCGCGTGGCAGGGCAGGACGATGACGGGTGGGCCTCCTCGCGCGCGGAAGAAAAATCCCACAAAAAAGGGGGTGCGCCCGTGGGTATCGAACCCGGGTCGCTTGGCTTCGCTGAAAGGAACGGAACCAGAGTGCTATTCGGCTGTTTGTGATACGAACGCAGACTGACGAAAGGTATGTTACAACTACGCACGTTAATTGAAACTCTGAAACTCAACAGCTAAAAGAAACATTCAGCGATCGATGGACAGGAAACGGAGCGGCTCGCCGGCCGGAGGCTGGATCGCGATGGTGCGGTGCTTCGCTGAGGTGGGCGTGCGGCTGTGGGGTGCCGTGCGCGTGCAGCGTGGAGGCGTAAGGAGGGAAAAGGCGAGAGGTGGCCTGCTCACCTCGCTGCTGTTGGTCGTTGACGATCAGAGATAGTAGCAGAAGCGGACGGGAAACCGGCGACGGCGTGGCCTCCATGGCTGCTCCCGGCGGACGGCAAGGAGGCAGGGAGGACCGGGAGGGCGCCGCGTTTCCATTTTCCTCCTCAGAGGCACCTCGAGGTGGCCAGGGCACCGGCGGTGAGGGGTGGAAGGTGATGGTTTCGGTGGTGATCGGGTGGTTCATCTCTGTTGACGTTCAGAAGAACAGAAGGCTCGGGGGGAAGAGGGAGAGGAGTTGGCGGCGCTGGGAAGGAGCTAGCTAGGGTTTGGCAGCAGAGGGTAGGGGAGGTAGGTACTTAAGGAGGAGGGAGACCAGTACGACATGGCATCCAGGGGGTGGGGAGGTGATCGTAGGGTTCTGGTTCTGTTCGTACAGTTGAGGAAGATGACAAACAGAGAGAGGGGGTGGGCCAGAAAGGTAAAAGGGCTTGGGAGAGAAGAAAGAAAGGAGTGGGCTTTGGGAAAAAAAGAGGATGGGGCTGCTCTTCTCTCCTTCCTTTTTTTTTGCTTTAGATTTTTCCTATTAGTTGATTTTTGTGAAGGATAAAAGAGGGATAGAAAAGGGTTAGGGTTTAATTTTTAGGACTTATTTGTGATAATTCCAAAACAAATAATTAAGGCAAAAGTTAAACATTGTTTCACAAATTTGGATATTTAATTTGGTTCAAAGGTTTTAGGTGAAATTCAAACAATGTTTGATTTGGGAAAATTTTGGAAATAGGCAAATTCCATTTAATAAGTTCAAACCCTCATGCAAACATTATGGAAAAATTTGTTTTGCAAGAATTTAATTTTTAAACCTCAATTTTGGATCATAACAACTATGATTTTATTTGAAATTCAATCTGCCTTTAGGGTTTTGATAACATGGAAAATTTTAGTAACAGACAATGTGATTAAAACAAATTCAACCAGTGGAAAAACAATTGAGGGGTTTTGGTTGCAAGTTTGAAATTGGAAGTTTTGGAGCAAGGGTGGAAGGTTAAATTGTTTTGAAATTTCAGTGGTGATGCAAACATGGTGCAATGCAATGTGATGCATATGATGCAAGCAAAACAAACAGGTAACACCCCAGGTGTTACAGGTACAAAGGAAGAGGTTGGTGTAATGAAGCGTCAGCGGGCAGCACTAGGCAATCTACAGAGACACGATACAACTCTCGTCTATTAGAGAGGGGTTGAGAGAGCGCGACAAAACCAACTACAACTACTCACCAAAACAAACCCATCCAAGATTTACCCCCCATCAACCAATGTCAGGAGGTAACCCGAGGAAAAACTCACACAGTTGATTAAGATGAAATTTATAACATGGTGAAGGGATATCTATATTACTATTCAAATTATCATCAATAGGTGTAAGTTGTCTGAGTACTTGTTAGCCAGCACTTTCACCAAGTTGCCACATAACCACGGACAACACGGCTTCTCGAGAAGATTTATCCCTGCAGGGTGCGCTACAGTACCCGTACACGTTCGATCAATCCACAACCACAAAGGCAGGATATCTCAACTCGACCTTTCCTATCACCACTGCACATCCAAGGCACCACGGGTAAATTTGAGCGCACGGTTATTCCACCCCGAAATACGGACCTTCATAACACTCTAAGAACGTGTCTCCCTAACCGCAACGACTACATCAGGTCACCGTAGCACCATGAGCTCGTACCTGCAAGTTATCGTGCCAAATGGAAAGCCCGGACTAAGTGTGGTCCCTGGATGAACAGAAGCTCAAGTACTTGATCAAGGGGAGTGCCCATACTCACCACCCACATGCGGTTAGCGCGCTCATCATGGATCGGTGGACAAGACCCTTTTCCTAAGTTCGACACTAGCAGTCTCCAAAACCACGCCGGGCCTCCTGTCGGTGCCTTATCATCAAATTATTATTACCCCAAACATTAACATGTTGTTGATTAAGTTGAAACCCAACTATCAAACTAAACAGGTGATATGACAAAGGACAACAAGAACTGAGCGCAAACAACACTAAGCATGCAACTACGACACGAGGGCCAACAAGGTAAACAAACAACAGTTGATAGGAAGTGGAGGGAAGGCTGTATCATGGCGGCAAGGTAAACATATGATAGGATCGAGACACAAGCATCGAATCATAAGGCTAGAATAAAGACAACGGAAATAATCGGTAACAAGTGAGGAACGGCAGCCATAGGTAGCAAGTGAGGTAGAAGAACTTGTCGTTTCTCACATCATATCAACGTCCTATCCACGAAGAAGCAAAACACTAAAAGAAGCCAAAGATTCAACACTTACTACTATGGTAAAAGATCCAGCATGATCAAGATATGGATGCATGACATGCGAGAATGCAACTAAACCAATTTAAGCGGAAGCGGAATCCCAAGGATTAATTATAGGTTTAAGTTGTTTAGCATGGAAAATAATTCATAGGTGAGCTACACAAGATTAAATAGAATAGGGCACCAATTGAATTAATTACCCAACTCATTCCATGTTTATTTATTAGGTGGACATGCATAACACTACTAAAAAGGAAAGATGCAAGATGCAAACATGAGCATGGATGACATATTAATATTCCTTGCATTTTTCTGATAAAAATATACATAAAGTTTGTGTTATTTGGATTAGTAAAACAAAAGATATGAGCCTTTAAAGTTTTGGGTGTTTTCTATAAAAACTGAGACTTGTTCGTGATGGAAACAGAGTGTGGAAGGGCCCCGGTGCAAAACAGAGAAGGCCAGGGGCCTGGGTGCGAAACTCCAGATCCGGATCTGGATCTTGGAGATTCCTACTAACGGACGGGCTAGCCAGAGAGGCTGACCAGCGGGTCCCTGTGCCACGCTGGCGCTGACGGGGCGAGTGTGAGCCCTTGTGGCGTCCAGCGTCACCGACACGTGGGCCTACCGCGCGTGGTGATTAATCAAAAAAAGGTGGATGCAAATGCTTCGACGGGATTCGAACCTGGGTCTCCCAGGGTGCGGATCGAGGCGCTAGCCAGTGGGCTATGTGAGTGCTTGTGTATTGATCGGGATCTGATGTGTGTGGATTACTGACGGAACTGAAACTCAGTTTCTCTTCACGACGGAGGTGCGACCGGAAAAGGAAAGGAAGGCCGGCGACATACAGAAGCGGGCGACACGACTGTGCTGCTCGAAGGCGGACACACAGAGCAAGAGGATAGGGAGAGAAGAGGCCCCAACGGATGGAAGCTCACTGAGGGGCTCGAGATCGCGGGCGTGCTCGGTGACGATGTTGATGCCGACGTGCTCACGAACGAGGGAGGAAGACGACCCCGTCGGCGACGACCTAGGCGGCTTCGGCTCCTGATCTTCATCGTGGAGGACGAGGAAGACACCATGGACTGATTCCCTCCATCGGCAGCTCTTCGCAGCCACCCTGTCCTCGCCTCCGTGAGCTTGCTTCTCTGGCCATGGTGGTGCGGTGATGGGGAAAAAACAGGGAAAGAAGAGGAGAGCAAGAAGGGAGGAGAGGCTAGGGTTCTTGCTTGGAAGATAAGGAGAGGAGGAGGGGGACCATGGCGTGTTGCGGTGGTTGTGCTCGTGTGGGGAAAGCCACAGGAGGAGGTGCTCTCCTCGTGCCCGTGTATGGAGGAAGGAGAGGTACCGGGCCAGAGACAGAAGGTGGGCTGGTTTTGGCCTGATAGGTTGGCCTGCCCCCAAAAACATTTTTTTTGTATTCTTTTGTTTTATTATTTTTAGAAAACAAAATAATGGATTTGGGAAATAATAGAAGAGTTCAAATAGGAAATAGAAATTTAGCAAATTTTGTGATTAACATTTCCTAAAGAAGATTTAGATGCACTCAAATGAAATGCAATGCATGATGCCATGACATGCACAAAAGAAAAACAAGCAACTTTCTATTTGCGAAAAACCCCGGGTGTTACAGCGATCCCCTCCGCTGCTTCTGCCGCCACACGCTTCCGTCGCCGTCGTCGGGCGCCGTAGGATACGGCGCCCCTCCCCTGCCCTAATCCCTTCCCGGCCGCTCCCCTCCCTTGGCCCCGTCCCCCTCCGCCCATCGACCACCGCCGCCTCTCCCTCCCCTCCTCCTCTGTGGCCGCGTCGTCCCATCCTCCTCCATAGTTTGACACTTCATTTTGCACGGTAGAAAAAAAAATACTTTGATGCAATTAATTTCATGCTATGTATGTTGTTTGGATCCGAAATAAACAAGAGGATGGATGATAATGGATGGATATACAGTGGCCGAATTACTGCGTTTGAAAGGTCAGATAAGTGGGAATGGAAGACGGATTTCTTAGTGTAGAAGTTAGCGTGTAGTTTAAAGGCAGGACTTCATCCATTTTTCCCTTGCAGTCATTGCAGGAGGCGTCAACGTAAGGGAAATGACGATATGAGAAAACACCTTTGGTCTTATGGGTATATGCCGGGCTTTGTCACCACGGTCGACTTTGCTGACGTGACAGTGAAAGGGTGATGCGGCAGCGGATCAATGGTAAGGAGGACGATGGGATTAGAAACTTTCTGAATGATCTTCGTGATTCCTACATGCCAGATTCGCCACCTTCACACGAGGAACCGGAGGAACCGTGTGAACAAGAGGAACCGTGTGAACCCGAAGAACCGGAGCCTACCGCGAAGGCCTACTTTCATATGATGGAAACGGCCGAGAGACCTCTGTAGGAGGGTGCAAGTATTTCTCAACTTGATGCCATCTCGCAAGTACTAGCCAAAAAGCTCGAGTACGGCAACACCCTTCATGCTTTGAAGCCCATCTACAAACATATGGTAACATGTTGCCCGAAGGACATTGTCTGCCTAAAAGCATGCACGAGACGAAGAAAATCTTGCGAGAGCTGAACATGGATTATGAAAAGATAGATTGTTGTCTCAAAGGTTGCATATTTTTTCGGAAACTGTTTGTGGATGACAAGTACTGTACCCTGTGTGGAGCCTCTAGGTATCATGAGGTAAAGGGAGCGGATTGTAACACCTGGGGTGTTACCTGTTTGTTTTCTTTTTTTCCTTGCATCATCTGCATCCCATAAGCATTGCATCATGTTTTCCAAACCACTCAAAACTTCAAAAACAATTTAAATTGTTCAAAACCCTAGTGGTAAATTCAAACAACACATTCAAATCAAATCAAATCCTACTTGGCAAATTTTCAAATGGGGTTTAAAAATGTTAAAATATTGCAAACAAATTAACTTTAATAATGTTTGCATAAGTGCTTGAACCTATTAAATAAAATTTGTTTATTTCCAAACTTCCAAACCAAACCCTATTTGAAAAATCACCTAACAATTTAATATCCAAATTAATAATTTCAAATTGTTGAAAATATTTTAAACCACCTTGTTGTTGCTGTTTTGCAAATCAGATAAAAACAGTTATAAAAAATAAAATAAAACCCCCCAAATTCTATTCCTATTTCCTTTTCATCCTATCCAAAAAAAAATGTTCATAAGAGAAAAATAAAATAAAATAAATAGAGAAGAGAGGGGTGAGCTGAGAGAAAAGGGCAGCCCACCCCATCCCCTTTTTCTCCCCCAAAGCCCATCTCTCCCAGCCCAACACCTCCTCTCTGTTGTCGTCTTCTTCCCAGCATGTCGTCATCATCGTACGACAGCAGCTCCACCGCAGGATCTCTCCCCCTTCCTCCGATGGCTTGCCGTACGTGCCCACTGCTCCATAAAAACGGCCACCCTACTGCTATCCTCGCCCTAGACCCCTCCCCTCTCCTCCTGCGCCGCCACCCTCTAATCTCCCTCCTCTCTGCTGTTCCTTCTGTCTCTGAAAGCCACACGAGCAGCAGAGGGTGGCCGCGATTGCCGAGCCGTGGCGCCGCCGATCGTGCCCTCGTCGTCGACTGGCAGGGGCGGGAATGGATCCCTGGCACCTCCAGCTCCCTCCACGCCACCTCGATGAGCCCGGAGAGGCGCCAGGGCCACGCCGCCGTCGCCACCTGCCCGCCGGCGTCCACTGCCGGTGGCAACTGCTCCGCCTCCGGGCATCCGCGCCTCGCCTTCCCCCTTCAACCACCGAGGTGAGCCTCGCCTTCCCCCGCACCGCTCCTTCCTCCTCCCCCCCCCCCCCGTTCTGCTCTGCGAACCGGCCATCGAGCCGTGGTGATCGTCGTTGAACCACCGCATCCGTGCCTGCTCGAGCAAAGTTCCTGTCCGTCAGTTTCGTCAGGGCAAGTACCTCTCGGAAAATCTATTCAAAAGGACGCGAACACTCTCTGTATCACAAACGCATCGATAGCACTTTGGTTACTGTCCCTTGCGCGCGCGCGCGAGCCATCGATCCCGGGATCGAATCCCCACGGGCACACGCACACCCTTTTTTTCTGGATTTCCTTCTGCGCAGGGGCAGAGGCCCACCCGTCGGTGGCCTAGTATGCCACCTCACCGCGCAACCGCCAGCGTGTACCCGGGGCCCGCTCGTCAGCGCCTCTGGCTGGCTAGCCCCGCGGTAACAATTGTTTTCCTGCACGTTTATTTTAATCAAGGTCCTTTAAAAATTGCAGATTGGCCCCTAGAACCAAAATGCCAATAAAAATTGTTTTATAACTCCAAAAATTAAAAGTAAAATATGTGCACTGATCCAAATTACATTATCTATCTTTTGGTACCAATTGTTTCCTGTTTTGAATTTTCAAAATGCAATTCAAATTTGAATTCCAATAATTCAATTGTAATTTGCAACAATTCATAAATAATTCATACTAATTCCAAATAATGCAAATAAAATATGCTTTCCATACCATTTTGAACAACCATTTCAAATATAATTTTTGTTTCCTGGTTTGAATAATTTAAAATGCCTAAACAATTTAATCTTGTTTAAATTCAATTAAAACTTGTTTAATAATGTTTAATTCATAATTAAATTATCCTAACTCCTATTTCAACATGTGAAACATGTAATCCAACTAAAATTTGATGTTCTTTTCAAATATAAATTTTGTTAATTGTTTTGAACACTTTAACTTGATGAAAACAACAAGTGCTTGTGTGACATGTTTAAGTAACCAAACTTTCCTAAATCTAATAAATAATTTCTAAACTTGTTTTATTCCTTTTCCTTTGCATCTATTATTGTTATTTGTTGTTATCTTGTTATCCCTTCATGCATGCATCATGATAAACCACCTACACCTGTTGACTAGTTGGATAACATTGTTTCAACCATAATTCATGGGCTTTTCATATGCAACTCAAATTGCATATGGGTCCATTTAAATTTGTTTATCTTGTCAACTAGTTTACCTTGATGCATCTTTAAACTTGTCATGCATCCATATCTTGATCATGCTGGATCTTTTGCCGTAGTAGTAATTGTTGCATCCGGTGTTTGTTCGAGGTTCGTTGCTTCTTCCCGGATAGGACGTTGAGATGATGTGAGCAACGACAAGTTCTGCTACCTTGCGGGATCTCAGGCAAGTATACTCACTTGCTGCCATATGGCTGCCTTTCATCACTTGTTACCGATTCTTTCCGTTGTTCTTTTCTGCTAGCCCTAGTGGTAGTTGTTTCTGTTACGAACCCATCACATGAATCCCTTAACCTTGATATTGCCTCACCTCCATACCTATAACCATTGCTTGTTACCCGTGTCTTACTATCATGCTTAGGGTTGTTTTGCTCGAGTCTGTTACCCGTTACTTTCTGTTGCTACTCTATTATGTTCTGGGGGCTCAATGTTTAATCAATCAATCAATCATGCTACTGTTATTGACTTAATAATAAATCTGATGATAAGGCACCGGCAGGAGGCCCTTTGTGGTTTTGAGGCCTGCTAGTGTCGACCCCCTAATAGGAAAAGGGTCTTGTCTACTGATCCATGATGAGCGCACTACCCGCATGTGGGAAGCGAGTATGGGCGCCCCCCTCAACTGACTCGATTCGCATCTCGTCCAAATCGCCGTACTAGTTCGGGTGTTCCATTTGCTGCATCATATGCAGGTACGAACCCTTGGCGCCAGGGTGGAACTTTCGTAGTCGGCATTTAGGGCGGCGTGGTCTTCCAGTGCTATGAGGGTCCTCCTTTTCTTCGGGGGGCTCGATTAGCCGCGCACGCACAGCACGCGGTGCTTTGGGCTTGATGCGAAGAAGGGTTGGTTGTGTAGAGTACCCCGCTTGGTGGAGTGCATTCCATCTGGCGGGTTATTCTTGCGTGTACGGCCAAATTGGTGCAACCCTGCAGGGATAATCTTCTCGAGAAGCCGTGTTTTCCGCGGTTATGGATTACTTGGTGAAAGTACTGGCTAACAAGTACTCAGGACAACTTAAACCTAATGAATAACAACCTTTCACCCAATGATTAACAACTTGACTAGTAATAGGCTTATTGACACAATAATCTGAACCATCATTAACTCAACTGTGTGAGTTATCCTCGGATTGCTTCTTCGGATAAGGGGCGAGATCCAGGATGGGTTTGTTTGAAGTTATCTTTCAGTTGGTTACTATTACTCGATCTTACCTCCTTTCTGTTAGCCGGAAGTGGTAGTATCTCTCTGTAGTTGGTTAGTGCAGCCTGCTGTCGCTTATTTGCAATAACCCCTTCCATTTCCGTTGATCCTAAAGTATTTGTATCTTGTGATGATTGGCTACGCCGGTATTCTTGTGAGTATGGGTTTTATCCCCCTTGCCAGTACTTAACCGTACTGACCCACGAATCTCTTTCGTGGCTGCAAATTCCAAATTGCAGTCAACAGGTTTGAAGTCTGACGACGTTAGCTTGGGAATCCCTCCGGCTTGGCCTGGGCAGGGATTGGACGCCTTCGGTTATCTTCAGGACTCTTAGTCCAATTTGGATCTTGTCCGTAGACGGACGATGTTTTGTTTCTTCCGCTGTTATTTGGATCTTTGTAATGTATCAGTTGTATCCCTGACTCATTTGAGTCCATCTTGTAAATCTCTTTTCTGTTGTTGTTGTGGAATATTCGTGAACTGTTGTAATGTTATCATAAGTGGCAACCTGGAATCGGTTATTATGCGGATTTGGCGGGAATGCTGAAATCTGCATAGTGCCCGATCTCGGGGCGTCACAAATGGTATCAGAGCCTTGGTTCCGATTCCCGAGATTGTTTCGATACGAATGGTTATCGAAGCAACGGGTCCGCAAAGCCTGTAGGATAACCTCGCTAACGGTCGTTGTTTCTAGAGTGTCAAAAACTATTTCTGCTAAACTATTTTGGAAAAACATCTCAATAGGATTCTTGTTTTCTCCTTATCCCTATTCTATTTCCCCTCCCATCTTATTTTTTTTGGAGTCTCCCCCTTGTCTATCTTTCAAAGTGTTAGGATCCTACGTGGGTGGACGTTTTCTGAGCCCTTAACCTAATAGGTTCGATCATCGGAAGATTCCTGGTGGAAGAATATCGTCGTCATCAGCTTGAGCAAGAATCCCTTGTTAGTGGTGTCGAGAAGCCCTTGTTAGTGGTGTCGAGGAGATCAACTGGAAGCACGAAGAATCGATAGTCGAACTTCTTTCCGCTCCCGGGTTAGCAGGTGGATTGCGAGGGCGCAATCCCTTGTTAGTGGTGTCGTCTGTAACACCTGGGGTGTTACCTGTTTGTTTTCTTTTTTTGCTTGCATCATCTGCATCCCATAAGCATTGCATCATGTTTTCCAAACCACTCAAAACTTCAAAAACAATTTAAATTGTTCAAAACCCTAGTGGTAAATTCAAACAACACATTCAAATCAAATCAAATCCTACTTGGCAAATTTTCAAATGGGGTTTAAAAATGTTAAAATATTGCAAACAAATTAACTTTAATAATGTTTGCATAAGTGCTTGAACCTATTAAATAAAATTTGTTTATTTCCAAACTTCCAAACCAAACCCTATTTGAAAAATCACCTAACAATTTAATATCCAAATTAATAATTTCAAATTGTTGAAAATATTTTAAACCACCTTGTTGTTGCTGTTTTGAAAATCAGATAAAAACAGTTATAAAAAATAAAATAAAACCCCCCAAATTCTATTCCTATTTCCTTTTCATCCTATCCAAAAAAAATGTTCATAAGAGAAAAATAAATAAAAATAAATAGAGAAGAGAGGGGTGAGCTGAGAGAAAAGGGCAGCCCACCCCATCCCCTTTTTCTCCCCCAAAGCCCATCTCTCCCAGCCCAACACCTCCTCTCTGTTGTCGTCTTCTTCCCAGCATGTCGTCATCATCGTACGACAGCAGCTCCACCGCAGGATCTCTCCCCCTTCCTCCGATGGCTTGCCGTACGTGCCCACTGCTCCATAAAAACGGC
The DNA here is from genome assembly GCA_028641055.1 of Alopecurus myosuroides. Lineage (NCBI taxonomy): Eukaryota > Viridiplantae > Streptophyta > Magnoliopsida > Poales > Poaceae > Alopecurus > Alopecurus myosuroides. Next base: position 7,110,678 of record CM054058.1, on the reverse strand, counting down.
CACCCTACTGCTATCCTCGCCCTAGACCCCTCCCCTCTCCTCCTGCGCCGCCACCCTCTAATCTCCCTCCTCTCTGCTGTTCCTTCTGTCTCTGAAAGCCACACGAGCAGCAGAGGGTGGCCGCGATTGCCGAGCCGTGGCGCCGCCGATCGTGCCCTCGTCGTCAACTAGCAGGGGCGGGAATGGATCCCTGGCACCTCCAGCTCCCTCCATGCCACCTCGATGAGCCCGGAGAGGCGCCAGGGCCACGCCGGCGTCGCCACCTGCCCGCCGACGTCCACTGCCGGTGGCAACTGCTCCGCCTCCGGGCATCCGCGCCTCGCCTTCCCCCTTCAACCACCGAGGTGAGCCTCGCCTTCCCCCGCACCGCTCCTTCCTCCTCCCCCCCCCGTTCTGCTCTGCGAACCGGCCATCGAGCCGTGGTGATCGTCGTTGAACCACCGCATCCGTGCCTGCTCGAGCAAAGTTCCTGTCCGTCAGTTTCGTCAGGGCAAGTACCTCTCGGAAAATCTATTCAAAAGGACGCGAACACTCTCTGTATCACAAACGCATCGATAGCTCTTTGGTTACTGTCCCTTGCGCGCGCGCGCGAGCCATCGATCCCGGGATCGAATCCCCACGGGCACACGCACACCCTTTTTTTCTGGATTTCCTTCTGCGCAGGGGCAGAGGCCCACCCGTCGGTGGCCTAGTATGCCACCTCACCGCGCAACCGCCAGCGTGTAACCGGGGCCCGCTCGTCAGCGCCTCTGGCTGGCTAGCCCCGCGGTAACAATTGTTTTCCTGCACGTTTATTTTAATCAAGGTCCTTTAAAAATTGCAGATTGGCCCCTAGAACCAAAATGCCAATAAAAATTGTTTTATAACTCCAAAAATTAAAAGTAAAATATGTGCACTGATCCAAATTACATTATCTATCTTTTGGTACCAATTGTTTCCTGTTTTGAATTTTCAAAATGCAATTCAAATTTGAATTCCAATAATTCAATTGTAATTTGCAACAATTCATAAATAATTCATACTAATTCCAAATAATGCAAATAAAATATGCTTTCCATACCATTTTGAACAACCATTTCAAATATAATTTTTGTTTCCTGGTTTGAATAATTTAAAATGCCTAAACAATTTAATCTTGTTTAAATTCAATTAAAACTTGTTTAATAATGTTTAATTCATAATTAAATTATCCTAACTCCTATTTCAACATGTGAAACATGTAATCCAACTAAAATTTGATGTTCTTTTCAAATATCAACTTTGTTATTTGTTTTGAACATTTTAAATGGTTGAAAACAACAAATACTTGTGTGTTCCCTTTAAGGCACCCAAAATTCCCTAAGTTAATAATAAAATTCTAAATTGCTACACCCTATCTTAAATTGTTTCTAATGTTGTTATTTTGCTGTTTCCCTTTTCCATGCATCATGCTAATCCACCTACACCTGTTGACTAGTTGGAAAACAATTGTTTCAACCATAATTCATGGGCTTTTCATATGCAACTCAAATTGCATATGGGTCCATTTAAATTTGTTTATCTTGTCAACTAGTTTACCTTGATGCATCTTTAAACTTGTCATGCATCCATATCTTGTTCATGCTGGATCTTTTGCCGTAGTAGTAATTGTTGCATCCGATGTTTGTTCGAGGTTCGTTGCTTCTTCCCGGATAGGACGTTGAGATGATGTGAGCAACGACAAGTTCTGCTACCTTGCGGGATCTCAGGCAAGTATACTCACTTGCTGCCAAATGGCTGCCTTTCATCACTTGTTACCGATTCTTTCCGTTGTTCTTTTCTGCTAGCCTTAGCGGTAGTTGTTTCTGTTACAAACCCATCACATGAATCCCTTAACCTTGATATTGCCTCACCTCCATACCTATAACCATTGCTTGTTACCCGTGTCTTACTATCATGCTTAGGGTTGTTTTGCTCGAGTCTGTTACCCGTTACTTTCTGTTGCTACTCTATTATGTTCTGGGGGCTCAATGTTTAATCAATCCATCAATCATGCTACTTTTATTGATTAATAATAAATCTGATGATAAGGCACCGGCAGGAGGCCCTTTGTGGTTTTGAGGCCTGCTAGTGTCGACCCCCCTAATTAGGAAAAGGGTCTTGTCTACTGATCCATGATGAGCGCACTAACCGCATGTGGGAAGCGAGTATGGGCGCCCCCCTCAACTGACTCGATTCGCATCTCGTCCAAATCGCCGTACTAGTTCGGGTGTTCCATTTGCTGCATCATATGCAGGTACGAACCCTTGGCGCCAGGGTGGAACTTTCGTAGTCGGCATTTAGGGCGGCGTGGTCTTCCAGTGCTATGAGGGTCCTCCTTTTCTTCGGGGGGCTCGATTAGCCGCGCACGCACAGCACGCGGTGCTTTGGGCTTGATGCGAAGAAGGGTTGGTTGTGTAGAGTACCCCGCTTGGTGGGAGGCATCCCATCTGGCGGGTTATTCTTGCGTGTACGGCCAAATTGGTGCAACCCTGCAGGGATAATCTTCTCGAGAAGCCGTGTTTTCCGTGGTTATGGATTACTTGGTGAAAGTACTGGCTAACAAGTACTCAGGACAACTTAAACCTAATGAATAACAACCTTTCACCCAATGATTAACAACTTGACTAGTAATAGGCTTATTGACACAATAATCTGAACCATCATTAACTCAACTGTGTGAGTTATCCTCGGATTGCTTCTTCGGATAAGGGGCGAGATCCAGGATGGGTTTGTTTGAAGTTATCTTTCAGTTGGTTACTATTACTCGATCTTACCTCCTTTCTGTTAGCCGGAAGTGGTAGTATCTCTCTGTAGTTGGTTAGTGCAGCCTGCTGTCGCTTATTTGCAATAACCCCTTCCATTTCCGTTGATCCTAAAGTATTTGTATCTTGTGATGATTGGCTACGCCGGTATTCTTGTGAGTATGGGTTTTATCCCCCTTGCCAGTACTTAACCGTACTGACCCACGAATCTCTTTCGTGGCTGCAAATTCCAAATTGCAGTCAACAGGTTTGAAGTCTGACGACGTTAGCTTGGGAATCCCTCCGGCTTGGCCTGGGCAGGGATTGGACGCCTTCGGTTATCTTCAGGACTCTTAGTCCAATTTGGATCTTGTCCGTAGACGGACGATGTTTTGTTTCTTCCGCTGTTATTTGGATCTTTGTAATGTATCAGTTGTATCCCTGACTCATTTGAGTCCATCTTGTAAATCTCTTTTCTGTTGTTGTTGTGGAATATTCGTGAACTGTTGTAATGTTATCATAAGTGGCAACCTGGAATCGGTTATTATGCGGATTTGGCGGGAATGCTGAAATCTGCATAGTGCCCGATCTCGGGGCGTCACACGGATGGTCAGAAAGAACAGACGAAAATTGCCTTGAAGATTCTTCGTTATCTCCCATTCATAAAAAGAATCCATGATCGTGCTAGTGCTAGGGCACTGATACGTCATAAACGTATCCCTAATTTCTGATGCTCCGTGATGATATTATTCCAAATGCTACATGTTTTCTCCCTTCTTTATTCCATTTTTATCGATTTTCCGGACTAACCTATTGACAAGATGCCACAGAGCTAGTTCCCTGTTTTCTGTTGTTTTTAGTTTCAGAAAAGTTGTTCTGGAAATATTCTCGGAACTGGAAAGTTCGACGCCCGGAAGTCCTATTTTCCTCGGAAGCATCCAGAAGATCGAAGAGGAGTCGAAGAGGGGCAACACATGGGCCACACCCTAGGCTGGTGCGGGTCCCCCTGGTCGCGCCAGCTCTTGGTGTGGGGCCCCTAGAGCACCACTGCCTTTGCCCTTTCGCCTATTTAAGCCCCCCCGGATGGAAAACCCTAGGCACCTGATCAAAATCCCCGAAAAAGTTCCGCAGCCGCCGTCACCGTCAACCCTAGACCAGGAGGGTTCTTGAGTTATTTTCTGGCACTCTGCCAGAGAGGAAATCATCACCGGAGGTTTCTACATCACCATGCCTGCCTTCGGAGTGATGCGTGAGTAGTTCATCCCTGGACTACGGGTCCATAGCAGTAGCTAGATGGTTGTCTCCTCCTCATATGCCTCCATGTTTAGATCTCGTAAGGTGCCTATCATGATCGAGATCGATCTTATGTAATTCTTTATGTTGTGTTTGCTGGGATCCGATGAATATTGACCTTACGCAAAGTTGATTATAGTCTTTACTGCATATGTTATTTGTGATCTTCCATGCTTTCCGTTGCTAGTGGTTGCTCTGGCCAAGTAGTTGCTAGTGACTCCAAGAGGGGGTATTTATGCTTGATAGTGGGTTCATGCCTCCTTGTTGCCTTCCTTGAGTGACATAAACGTGAAGGGGAGGATGTGTTGTTGCCATTAGGGAGAAAACAGCGGTGAGAGTACCCGCGTGGGTTGTTCTTATGAACGAACAATTTCCAATGCTTGGCCCAAGCCAAGACAAGATGGTTGTGCAATCTTGTCCCAAGACAACCAGTGCATCGCTTTTTACTTCGTTTTACTCTTTTCTTCTCTCCCCTCTTCTTTCAATCAAAGTCCTCTATTCAAACTCCGCTCTAGTAGCTCTAGCCCTAACTTCATATCATCATTGCTTACGTTACACTCTTTGTTTAATGCAATTATATGTTGCTTGCAACTTAATACCTAAGGGGGTTCCGATGATAACCTGAGGGTGGATTATTAGTCATAGATGCAGATGGATGTCGGTCTATGTATCTTGTTGTAATGTCCGCACTAAATATCATAGTAATCATCATGTTATAATATGCACAACCCTACTAGTGAACCTACGAACCCCTGTCCATTTTCCACATTGTTAAATAAACCACAACAATTCCCTACTCTCTTTACTTTCTTCAAGCATTCAACTGTTTTCCATACTATACGTCTAATCTTTGTTTTCAGCAAGACCGGTGAGATTGACAACCTCACTGTACCGTTGGGACAAAGTATTTTGGTTGTGTTGTGTGCACATTCCACGTTGTTGCTGACACCGGTGATGCGCCATCATCACCGGCAGTAGGATCAACCTTCCCGAGATCCTCTTGCCACTTGCTCATCACACTCTCCTCTTGGGGTTCCCTACACCATCCACGTTAGCATCAAGGAATTTCTGGCGCCGTTGCCGGGGGAGGAAGAAGTCTTCTGGCAAGGGGAGTCTCTCACTCTCAACCTCTTTATTTTGTTTATTGTCTTGTTTTTAGTTTTGTCTTGTTTTTCTTTTCTATATTAAAAACACAAAATAAAATTAGTTTACTTCATAGCTGTTATTTACTTGCTTGCTGTTATTTCACTAGAGTGAGTATCCTGAAGTTGAGGTTCGTTCTTTTATGCAACAGGGGGAGAGAGTTGAAAAGATGCTTGGTGTAGAATAAATGATGCTCATAATAAATGTACAAAAAAATATTCTACCCTGATACTCCTGAGGAATTTTTATGTTGGTATTTCTGGCTGGAATAGGCATGTATTAGATACTCTTACGGGTGGAAATTTTCTAGGAACTCCTGCCTTGGGAGCCAGCAATTTGATTGAAAGTTTAGTAGGAACACCCCCCCCCCCCCATTACCACTACTAAAAATGGGATCACTTTGGAGGATGTCATTAATAAACTAAACTCTTTGGAAATGAACTTAACAATTGTTCTTCATAATTCTAGAAAGTTAATGAGTCAATAATTACTATTGATAAAAGAATCACTGCTCTAGAGGCTAGCAACACTCATGATAATCAAAATTTTAGGATTGGTAAACTAGAGGATGCTATGGGAACTTTAAGCTCAACCTTTTCATCTCTTAAATTCAAAAGGGAGAAAGCCTTTGTTGGAAAGGAGCAAAGATTCTTTTATGTTCCCAAGATAACTAAACCCAAATCTCAATTTGTGCTGAAAATTGCTAAAATAATTAATGAAACTAAGCGTGACCTCCATGATGAATCTTCAGAAACATCTGGAGTGCCTATTTCTACAAATAATGGTTTAGGGGAATTTATAGTTGATGCTTCTTCACTTGAAAATACTTGAGTTGATTTTCTATGCCTAGCTGAAAGGCGTTAAAGAAAAGCGCTACCGAGAGACAACCCGTTTTATTTCTATGTTTTCATTCAGTTTTCCTTTGTTTTCGTTTGGGTGCTTCGCACCTGGGTGTTGTCTATTTCCTTAGAAACCCTGTTATATGTTTTCTTTCATGTATTTGTTGAGCCAAGTAAAGCCTCTGGTGGAAAGTTGAGACTATATTTCGGATTTCTGCGGAGGAAACAGAGTTCTGCTGTCCACTGCTAATTATGTATAAAATCACAGAAAATTCAAAATGACCTGAGCGTTTTTGTGCTTAATCCTGCGCTATATACGCAACTTTTCTTATTTGACCACTTTTTGATTTTAGCAACATAATATTCTCTAAAAAAATAGATCTATGTCTGCTGTTCTGTTTTGACATATCTCTACCAATTATTGCATTTGCATCTTAATCTCTTTCTTTTGATGTTCTTTTGAGAAAAAGAGTTTTAAAAGAAGTTGTGGCAGTACCAATGTGTTTTTGAGTGCTAGGCTTGTGTTGAAAATAAACCATGTGAATTTATTATTTCTATTGCACTAACGTTGCTAATGTAGATCGTGAGAATTTTGGTGTTAACGAAGTTTTCAAGGGTCAAGAGAAGAGGATGATATGATGTGATCAAGAAGAGTGAAAAGCTTAAGATTGGGGATGCCCCGGTGTTACATCACAAAAAATTCTAATAAGACCCAAGCGTCTACGCTTGGGGATTCCCAAGGCATCCCCTTCTTTATCAACAAATTGTCAAGTCACTTCTAGTGAAACTATATTTTTATTCGGTCACACCTTATGTGCTTTACTTGGAGCGTATTTTATTTTGTTTTCAGTTTGTTTTTATATTCATAATAAGATTTGTTGGACCCCAGCATTCTTTTATTGGAGAGTGACACACTCCGCTTTTTCATGAAAATACGTTGTATTCTTAGTCTCTGTTTGACTGCTGCATTAATTTAGCTCCTGTTTTGCATGCATCTCTTATCAGAGCTGTTAGTTTTTGTAGTATTATGTGAGTACTCTCATGTTTTATTCATGTATCATAAATAGTATTCTTGTTAAAACATATCTTGTATGGTGCTTTTTGGGAGAAGAAAATTTATGCTTGATGTAGAATTTATAACAGTACTAGTAGAAGCTTGTATAGAATGTGGCTAGAACTTTTTTCATGCCATGCTAAATGTTATTTTATTCATAAAGCCTTGTGGTTATTGAGTAGCATCAATAGACTTAAATAGCTGAGAGTGTTTGATATGTCTTCAAAGATTCATGAGTAGTTCTTGTCATAGTAAAACATTAATATATGGCATTCTCTTTTGAATTTTTTATTTGGTTGACTTGGCGCATGCTCACACCATGTTTAGACTACAAACTAGTCACGAATAGCCTTCATGACCACTTAGTTTTAGAACTTGTGATACGCTATGCATGATTATGGCTATTATGCTTTCTTGATTTGTCGCTCCCAGTCTTTTGCTAGCCTCCACCTGTACGGAGTATGAGCTCTACTCGTGCATCCAAAGTCCTTAAACCAAATATTTCCCATCGTGTACACCATACCTACCTACATGTGATATTTCACTGCACTTCAAGTAAATTGCTCGTGTGCTACCTATAATACCTTCAAAATTACTCATGTTTTGTGTTCTTGTTTTTTCTCATGAGGACGTCAATAGAGAATATTTATCTCACTTGCTGATTGGATTTCACACCCTGGACTAGTCGCTTCATCCGCTTATCCAAATGATAGAAGAGCTGACAGCGGGGTGCCCAGCCCCAGATTAATACAAACAAATTCTCTTCACTATTTTTGCCCCTGGTTATATCAGTCAAAGCATAATTGTGTAAAAAAAAGAGAAAGAGGGATGACCTTCTATACCAGTTGCGTCCTTCACCATGGGAGCCGCTCTTGTGAATCTAGTTGGCTTGTGACGTATTGTATTGTCTGTTTACCATTCGTTGACCTTTACATACACCTCTCCTAAAATATAGACACTCCTCCACGGTATGTGATTGTTGGCAGGCACCCGAGGATTCGGTTAGCCATGGTTTGTGGAATATGAATGGGGGGAGTGTCAAACTTTTAACTCCTATGTTTAATAAAATAAAAATCTCTAGCACATGAGTGATCCATGCTTCCCTTTGCGATGGGACTTTCTTTCACTTTTATGTTGAGTCTCCATCTTCTAACTTTATGCACAATTGAGAGAGCACTTTTTCCATTCTGAGTTCTATGTGCATTTGTCCCATAAACATCAATAATTACTTCATGATGTGATATTTTTTGTTCTTAAATTATTTGTTCTAGTCTTCCTCTTGAGATTTGAAAGTGTCCTGCATTTATGTTTTGTCCCACTCTTAACGACTAGAGAATTACCACTTTTCCATGCTTTCTCTATACCTGAAAAAAACGGTTATATTTCTTTGCATTATTATCCATGATCTTTTATTTGAGATACTCTCCATGGTGCAAAGTGATGGCTATGCTTTATTATTAAAGTTCTATTTATCATGTTTATGTTTGAAGTCTTATGATCTCAGCGTGCATATGCTTTTACATTAGATTGATCAAGTTTATGAGAGTAGCATGTCACCTCAGAAATTATTATTTTATCGCTTACCTACTCGAGGACGAGTAGGAACTAAGCTTGGGTATGCTTGATACGTCATAAACATATCCCTAATTTATGATGCTCCATGAGCATATTATGCCAATTGCTACTTGTTTTCTCCCTTATTTATAGCATTTTTATACGTTTGCCAGGACTAACCTATTAAAAAGATGCCACCCAGCTAGTTCCCTGTTTTCTGTTCTTTTAGTTTCAGAAAAGTTGTTCTGAAAATATTCTCGGAATTGGAAAGTTCGAAGCTTGGAAGTCCTATTTTCCCCGGAAGCATCCAGAAGACCGAAGAGGAGACGAAGAGGGGCATCAGGCGGGCCACACCATGGGGTGGCGCCCCCTGGCCGCGCCAGGGGGTGGTCTGGGTCCTCCAGAGCTCCACCGCCTCTTCCCTTTCCCCTATTTAATCCCCCCGGTTGGAAAACCATAAGCACCTGATCAAAATCTCCGAAAAAATTCCGCAGCCGCCGTCACCGTCAACCCTAGATCTGGAGGGTTCTGAAGCTGTTTCCGGCACCCTGCCAAAGAGGAAATCATCACCGGAGGCTTCTACATCACCATGCCTGCCTCCAGAGTGATGCGTGAGTAGTTCATCCTAGACTACTGTAACACCTGGGGTGTTACCTGTTTGTTTGTTTGCATCATATGCATCACATTGCATTGCACCATGTTTGCATCACAACTGGAAATTTCAAATCAATTAAAACTTTCACACCTTGCTCAAAATTTCCAATTTAGCAATTGCAAACTATAACAACTCCTTTGTTTTCAAATAGTTTGCAGTTGTTCTAAATCAAATTGTTTGTTAATACAAATTTCCCTGTTATTAAAAACCCTAATGGCAAATTCCAAACATTCAAATCCAATCAATCTTATTTATCATATCTCAATATGGGTTTGAAAAATTAAAATTTGGCAAACAAACTAATTTCAATAATGATGTATAATTGCTTGTTGCTTGTTAAATAAAATTTGTTTAACTCCAAATTTCCAACCAAACCCTATTTGAAAAAAAATCACCTAAACCATTAATATCCAATTACTACCTTCAAGTTGTTGAAATTACCTTTTAACTACCTTGTTGTTGTTGTTTTGCAAAATAATAAAAATCTAACTATCAACTAAACACCCCAACCTTAATTTGGAATTTCAAATAACAAAATAGAAATCAAATCAACAATTTAAATTTTGGTTAACATTACCTTTATGTGCTGTTTTGCAAAAACAACCAAATGTATTTATAAACCTAAAAAAATAAAACCCTAACCCCTTTTCCATCCCTCTATCTCTTTTATTCTTTACAAAAAAATAAATAAATCAACTAATGCAAAAAATAAGAGCATTGGAGAAGGGCAGCCCAATTCTCTTCTCTCTCTCTGGCCCACTCCTTTCTTTCTTCTCTCCCAAGCCCAGTTATCTTTCTGGCCCGCTACCCTTCGCTGTTGTCGTCTTCTCCTTCCTGTACGAACAGGTGCATAGCCATCTGATCATCCTCCACCCCTCTAGGATCGTTGCCGTACTGGCCTCCCTTTTCCATAAGTACCCACCATCCCTCTGCCCTCTGCAAAACCCTAGAAACCCTAGCTAGCCCTATATCCCATCGCCGCCATCTTTCTTTTTCCCTCTCTGCTAGTCCCCTTCCTCTGAATTCTGCACCTGCACAAGAGCCGAACACCACCGTGAGTCACCGTCAGACCACCGCCCCCCCGATCGCCGGCCACCGCGAGGACCAGCCGGTAGCGGGAATGGAACCGCGGCGGTGCGGTGCGCCTCCCCGTCCCCTCGCCGCCTGCTGGGACCTCCGGTGTGGCCCGCGCCGTCGACGGCGAGGAGCGCTCTGCCACTGCCCGTCGACAGTCGCCGACGACCTGCAGCGCAGGTACTCGCCCTGCTCCCTGCCCTCTCCCTCTTCTCTGCTTTAGCACGCAGCACACGCACAAGGCACCGGCCACCGCGCACGTCCCGCGCCAGCGCCCCGCACGCCCAGCGCGGCCGCGGCAGAGGACCGCCGTCCGCCCACGTACAACGCTCGACAGCTATCTGAACCTATGATTCAGATTCGACAGTGCATTAACTGACGAGAAGTACAGTTCAAACTCACCCCGTACCGTTCCCTGTCACGAATCGCATCCAGCCCAATTGGTTCAGCTCTGTGCGCCCGAGCAAGAGCTCCAGGGATCGAATCCCGTGGGTGGCATTTGCCTCCCCTATTTTTCATTGGCCGCACCGTCGCTGGGCCCCGCCCGTCAGTGGATCTGCTGCCACCTCACCTTTCCAACCGCGCCACGTAATCCACGGTCCCACTGGTCAGCGTCTGGGGCTAGACCCGTGGCTGTAATAAAAGGATTAAAACCATTTTCTATTTTGTTTTCTAAATTCTTTAATTGGCAGAATAGAACAATAACTTCAAAATTCAATATCTTTTAAACCATAAGTCTAATAAATAAAACTTGTACATGTCTATTGCTCAAAATTTCATAATCTTTCCAACTAGACTATTTGTGTTCTGTTTTGAATTTTCAAATACTTTTAAATTTCAAATTTGAATAATTCAAATGCAAATTGAAATAATTCATAACTAATTCATACTGTTTTCAAATAATGCAAATAAAATATGTTTTCCATACCATTTTAAATAACCTATTCAAATATAAATTTTGTTTCCTGGTTTGAATAGTTTAAAATGCCTAAACAATTCAAATCTTGTCTAATTCAATTAAAATTTGTTTAATATTGTTTAATTCATAACTAAATAATCCTAAGTCCAATTTCAAAATGTGAAACATGTAATCCAACTAAAATTTGATGTTCTTTTCAAATATAAACTTTGTTATTTGTTTTGAACACTTTAACTTGATGAAAACAACAATTGCTTGTGTGACCTGCTTAAGTAACCAAATTTTCCAAACTTGTTTTATTCCTTTTCCTTTGCATCTATCATTGTTATTTGTTGTTATCTTGTTATCATCATCATGCATGCATCATTCTAACTCACTTATACATGATGCTTAGTGTTAGAACAATTAATTCAACTATAAGTCATTGGTTTGCCATATGCAATCTTTGCATATGGAATCCATTTAAACCTGTGTATCATATCCACTAGTTTCCTTTGGTGCATCTATTAAACATGACATGCATCCATATCTTGATCATGCTGGATCTTTTGCCGTAGTAGTAATTGTTGCATTCCGGTGTTTGTTCGAGGTTCGTTGCTTCTTCTCGGATAGGACGTTGAGATGATGTGAGCAACGACAAGTTCTGCTACCTTGCGGGATCTCAGGCAAGTATACTCACTTGCATGCCATATGGCTGCCTTTCATCACTTGTTACCGATTCTTTCCTTTGTTTCTTTTCTGCTAGCCTTAGTAGTAGTTGTTTCTGTTACGAACCTATCACATGAATCCCTTAAACCTGATATTGCCTCACCTCCACTCCTATAACCTTTGCTTGAGCCTGTGTCTTACTATCTTGCTTAGGGTTGCTTTTGTTCGAGCTCGTTGTAGGATACTTCTTTCACCATCGTTCTATTACTACTGTTATCGTACCGGGGCTCGATGTTAATCAATCAATCCTGATAATGCTAAGGTTAATAATAAATTTGACGATAAGGCACCGGCGGGAGGCCCACGGGTGGTTTTGAGGCCCGCTAGTGTCGACCCCCCTAATTAGGAAAAAGGGTCTTGTCTACTGATCCATGATGAGCGCACTACCCGCATTTGGGGAGTATGGGCTCCCCCTCAGTTTGACTCGATTCGCATCTCGTCCAAATCGCCGTACTAGTTCGGGCTTTCCATTTGCTGCATGCATGATCTTGCGAGCCCTTGGTACCCGGGTGGAACTTTCGTAGTCGGCATTTAGGGCGGCGTGGTCTTCCAGTGCTATGAGGGTCCCCTTTTCTTCGTGGGGCTCGATTAGCCGCGCACACACAGCACGCGGTGCTTTGGGCTTGATGCGAAGAAGGGTTGGATTGTGTTGAGTGCCCCGCTTGGTGGGAGGCATCCCATCTGGCGGGATATTCATGAGTGCGGTTGCTATGGTGCACCCCTGCAGGGTAAATCTTCTCGAGAAGCCGTGTTTTCCGCGGTTATGGATTACTTGGTGAAAGTACTGGCTAACAAGTACTCAGGACAACTTCAACATAATGATCAATCATGTTTCACCCAATGATTAATAACTTGACTAGTAATAGGTTATTCACACAATAACTTGACTCATCTTTAATACCACGGTGTGAGTTGTCCTCGGATTGCTTCTTTGGATAAGGGGCGAGATCCAGGATGGGTTTGTTTGAAGTTATCTTTCAGTTGGTTACTATCACTCGATCTTATCTCCTTTTCTGTTAGTCAGAAGTAATAGAAACTCTGTAGTTGGTTAGTGCAGCCTGTTGTCGCTTATTTGCAATAACCCCTTCCTCTCCGTTGATCCTAAAGTATTTGTATCTTGTGATGACTGGCTACGCCGGTAACTGGTGAGTATGGGTTTTATCCCCCTTGCCAGTACTTAACCGTACTGACCCACGAATCTCTTTAGTGGCTGCAAATTCCAACTTGCAGTCAACAGGTTTGAAGTCTGACGACGTTAGCTTGGGAATCCCTCCGGCTTGGCCTGGGCAGGGATTGGACGCCTTCGGTTATCTTCAGGACTCTTAGTCCAATTTGGATCTTGTCCGTAGCCGGACGTTTGTTTCTTCCGCTGTTATTTGGATCTTTGTAATGTATCAGTTGTAACCCTGGCTAGTTTGACTCATCTTGTATCTATCTGTTTCTGTTGTAATTGTGGAATATTCGTGAACTATTGTAATGTTATCATAAATGGCAACCTGGAATCGGTTATTATGTGGATTTTGGCGGGAATGCTGAAATCTGCATAGTGCCCGATCTCGGGGCGTCACAAATGGTATCAGAGCCTTGGTTCCGATTCCCGATATTGTTTCGATACGAATGGTTATCGAAGCAACGGGTCCGCAAAGCCTGTAGGTTAACCACGCTAACGGTCGTTGTTTCTAGAGTGTCAAAGACTATTTCTGCTAAACTACTTTGGAAAAACATCTCAATAGGATTCTTGTTTTCTCCTTATCCATATTCTATTTCCCCTCCCATCTTATTTGTTTTGGAGTCTGCTCTCGTACTCAATCTTTCAAAGTGTTAGGATCCTACGTGGGTGGACGTTTTCTGAGCCCTTAACCTAATAGGATCGATCATCGGAAGATTCCTGGTGGAAGAACATCGTTGACACTCCGAGCCAGAAGCCCTTGTTAGTGGTGTCGTGGAGATCAACTGGAAGCACGAAGAATCGATAGTCGAACTTCTTTCCCTCCCGGGTTAACAGGTGGATTGCGAGGGCGCAATCCCTTGTCAGTGGTGTCGTCTGTAACACCTGGGGTGTTACCTGTTTGTTTGTTTGCATCATATGCATCACATTGCATTGCACCATGTTTGCATCACAACTGGAAATTTCAAATCAATTAAAACTTTCACACCTTGCTCAAAATTTCCAATTTAGCAATTGCAAACTATAACAACTCCTTTGTTTTCAAATAGTTTGCAGTTGTTCTAAATCAAATTGTTTGTTAATACAAATTTCCCTGTTATTAAAAACCCTAATGGCAAATTCCAAACATTCAAATCCAATCAATCTTATTTATCATATCTCAATATGGGTTTGAAAAATTAAAATTTGGCAAACAAACTAATTTCAATAATGATGTATAATTGCTTGTTGCTTGTTAAATAAAATTTGTTTAACTCCAAATTTCCAACCAAACCCTATTTGAAAAAAAATCACCTAACCCATTAATATCCAATTACTACCTTCAAGTTGTTGAAATTACCTTTTAACTACCTTGTTGTTGTTGTTTTCCAAAATAATAAAAATCTAACTATCAACTAAACACCCCAACCTTAATTTGGAATTTCAAATAACAAAATAGAAATCAAATCAACAATTTAAATTTTGGTTAACATTACCTTTATGTGCTGTTTTGCAAAAACAACCAAATGTATTTATAAACCTAAAAAAATAAAACCCTAACCCCTTTTCCATCCCTCTATCTCTTTTATTCTTTACAAAAAAATAAATAAATCAACTAATGCAAAAAATAAGAGCATTGGAGAAGGGCAGCCCAATTCTCTTCTCTCTCTTTGGCCCACTCCTTTCTTTCTTCTCTCCCAAGCCCAGTTATCTTTCTGGCCCGCTACCCTTCGCTGTTGTCGTCTTCTCCTTCCTGTACGAACAGGTGCATAGCCATCTGATCATCCTCCACCCCTCTAGGATCGTTGCCGTACTGGCCTCCCCTTTTCCATAAGTACCCACCATCCCTCTGCCCTCTGCAAAACCCTAGAAACCCTAGCTAGCCCTATATCCCATCGCCGCCATATTTCTTTTTCCCTCTCTGCTAGTCCCCTTCCTCTGAATTCTGCACCTGCACAAGAGCCGAACACCACCGTGAGTCACCGTCAGACCACCGCCCCCCCGATCGCCGGCCACCGCGAGGACCAGCCGGTAGCGGGAATGGAACCGCGGCGGTGCGGTGCGCCTCCCCGTCCCCTCGCCGCCTGCTGGGACCTCTGGTGTGGCCCGCGCCGTCGACGGCGAGGAGCGCTCTGCCACTGCCCGTCGACAGTCGCCGACGACCTGCAGCGCAGGTACTCGCCCTGCTCCCTGCCCTCTCCCTCTTCTCTGCTTTAGCACGCAGCACACGCACAAGGCACCGGCCACCGCGCACGTCCCGCGCCAGCGCCCCGCACGCCCAGCGCGGCCGCGGCAGAGGACCGCCGTCCGCCCACGTACAACGCTCGACAGCTATCTGAACCTATGATTCAGATTCGAAAGTGCATTAACTGACGAGAAGTACAGTTCAAACTCACCCCGTACCGTTCCCTGTCACGAATCGCATCCAGCCCAATTGGTTCAGCTCTGTGCGCCCGAGCAAGAGCTCCAGGGATCGAATCCCGTGGGTGGCATTTGCCTCCCCTATTTTTCATTGGCCGCACCCTCGCTGGGCCCCGCCCGTCAGTGGCTCTGCTGCCACCTCACCTTTCCAACCGCGCCACGTAATCCACGGTCCCACTGGTCAGCATCTGGGGCTAGACCCGTGGCTGTAATAAAAGGATTAAAACCATTTTCTATTTTGTTTTCTAAATTCTTTAATTGGCAGAATAGAACAATAACTTCAAATTCAATATCTTTTAAACCATAAGTCTAATAAATAAAACTTGTACATGTCTATTGCTCAAAATTTCATAATCTTTCCAACTAGACTATTTGTGTTCTGTTTTGAATTTTCAAATACTTTTAAATTTCAAATTTGAATAATTCAAATGCAAATTGAAATAATTCATAACTAATTCATACTGTTTTCAAATAATGCAAATAAAATATGTTTTCCATACCATTTTAAATAACCTATTCAAATATAAATTTTGTTTCGTGGTTTGAATAGTTTAAAATGCCTAAACAATTCAAATCTTGTCTAATTCAATTAAAATTTGTTTAATATTGTTTAATTCATAACTAAATAATCCTAAGTCCAATTTCAAAATGTGAAACATGTAATCCAACTAAAATTTGATGTTCTTTTCAAATATAAACTTTGTTATTTGTTTTGAACACTTTAACTTGATAAAAACAACAATTGCTTGTGTGACCTGCTTAAGTAACCAAATTTTCCAAACTTGTTTTATTCCTTTTCCTTTGCATCTATCATTGTTATTTGTTGTTATCTTGTTATCATCATCATGCATGCATCATTCTAACTCACTTATACATGATGCTTAGTGTTAGAACAATTAATTCAACTATAAGGCATGGGTTTGCCATATGCAATCTTTGCATATGGAATCCATTTAAACCTGTGTATCATATCCACTAGTTTCCTTTGGTGCATCTATTAAACATGACATGCATCCATATCTTGATCATGCTGGATCTTTTGCCGTAGTAGTAATTGTTGCATTCCGGTGTTTGTTCGAGGTTCGTTGCTTCTTCTCGGATAGGACGTTGAGATGATGTGAGCAACGACAAGTTCTGCTACCTTGCGGGATCTCAGGCAAGTATACTCACTTGCATGCCATAATGGCTGCCTTTCATCACTTGTTACCGATTCTTTCCTTTGTTTCTTTTCTGCTAGCCTTAGTAGTAGTTGTTTCTGTTACGAACCTATCACATGAATCCCTAAACCTGATATTGCCTCACCTCCACTCCTATAACCTTTGCTTGAGCCTGTGTCTTACTATCTTGCTTAGGGTTGCTTTTGTTCGAGCTCGTTGTAGGATACTTCTTTCACCATCGTTCTATTACTACTGTTATCGTACCGGGGGCTCGAATGTTAATCAATCAATCCTGATAATGCTAAGGTTTAATAATAAATTTGACGATAAGGCACGCGCGGGAGGCCCACGGGGTGGGTTTTGAGGCCCGCTAGTGTCGACGCCCTCCTAATTAGGAAAAAGGGGTCTTGTCTACTGATCCATGATGAGCGCACTAGCCCGCATTTGGGGAGTATGGGCTCCCCCTCAGTTTGACTCGATTCGCATCTCGTCCAAATCGCCGTACTAGTTCGGGCTTTCCATTTGCTGCAATGCATGATCTTGCGAGCCCTTGGTACCCGGTGTGGAACTTTCGTAGTCGGCATTAGGGCGGCGTGGTCTTCCAGTGCTATGAGTGGTCCCCTTGTCTTCGTGGGGCTCAGATTAGCGCGCACGGGGGCACAACACGCGGTGCTTTGGTCTTGATGCCGAAGAAGGTTTGGATTGGTTGAGTGCCCCGCTTGGTGGGAGGCATCCCATCTGGCGGATATTCATGAGTGCTGTTGCTAATGGTGCACCCCTGCAGGGTAAATCTTCTCGAGAAGCCGTGTTTTCCCGCGGTTATGGATTACTTGGTGAAAGTACTGGCTAACAAGTACTTCAGGACAACTTCAACATAATGATCAATCATGTTTCACCCAATGATTATTAACTTGACTAGAATAGGTTATTCACACAATAACTTGACTCATCTTTAAATACCACGGTGTGAGTTATCCTCGATTGCTTCTTGGATAAGGGGCGAGATCCAGGATGGGTTTTGTTTGAAGTTATCTTTTCAGTTGGTTACTATCACTCGATCTTATCTCCTTTTCTGTTAGTCAGAAGTATTAGAAACTCTGTAGTTGGTTAGTGCAGCCTGTTGTCGCTTATTTGCAATAACCCCTTCCTCTCCGTTGATCCTAAAGTATTTGTATCTTGTGATGACTGGCTACGCCGGTAACTGGTGAGTATGGGTTTTATCCCCCTTGCCAGTACTTAACCGTACTGACCCACGAATCTCTTTCGTGGCTGCAAATTCCAACTTGCAGTCAACAGGTTTGAAGTCTGACGACGTTAGCTTGGGAATCCCTCCGGCTTGGCCTGGGCAGGGATTGGACGCCTTCGGTTATCTTCAGGACTCTTAGTCCAATTTGGATCTTGTCCGTAGCCGGACGTTTGTTTCTTCCGCTGTTATTTGGATCTTTGTAATGTATCAGTTGTAACCCTGGCTAGTTTGAGTCATCTTGTATCTATCTGTTTCTGTTGTAATTGTGGAATATTCGTGAACTATTGTAATGTTATCATAAATGGCAACCTGGAATCGGTTATTATGTGGATTTTGGCGGGAATGCTGAAATCTGCATAGTGCCCGATCTCGGGGCGTCACAACTACGGGTTCGTAGTTGTAGCTAGCTGGTTGTCTTCTCCTCATATGCCTCAATGTTTAGATCACGTGAGCTGCCTATTATGATCGAGATTGATCTTGTGTAATTCTATATGTTGTGTTTGCTGGGATCCGATGAATATTGACCTTATGCCAAGTTGATTATAGTCTTTATTGCATATGTTATTTGTGAATCTTGCATGCTTTCCGTTGCTAGTGGTTGCTCTGGCCAAGTAGTTGCTAGTGACTCCAAGAGGGACTATTTATGCTTGATAGTGGGTTCATGCCTCCTCATTGCCTTGATCGAGTGACAGAAACGTGAAGGGGGAGGATGTGATGTTGCCATTAGGGAGAAAACAACGGTGAGAGTGCCCGCGTGCATATTCATTGCTTACATTACACACATTGTTTAATGCAGTTATCTGTTGCTTGCAACTTAGTACCTAAGGAGGTTTGGATGATAACCTGAGGGTAGATTATTAGACATAGATGCAGATGGATTTAGGTCTATGTATTTTGTTGTAATGCCCGAACTAAATATCATAGTAGTCGTTATGTTATATTGTGTACTACAGTGCAACCTCTATTTGTCAATTTCCCAGTTGTAATTTGTTCACCAAGCATGTTATCTTTATGGAGAGACACCACTAGTGAACCTATGAGCCCCGGTCCATTTTCCACACTGTTAAACAAACCACAACAATTTCCTGTTTTCTTTACTTACTGCAAGTATACATCATTTTCCACACTATACGTCTAATCTTTGTTTTCAGCAAGACCGGTGAGATTGACAACCTAACTATACCGTTGGAACAAAGTATTTTGGTTGTGGTGTGTGCAGGTTCCATGTTGTTGCTGACACCGGTGAGGCGCGATCATCACCGTCAGTAGCATCAACCTTCCCGAGATTCTCTTCCTCCTACTGGATTGATAACCTTAGTTCTTAACTGAGAGAAATTGTTGCCGCTTCCTCATCACACCCTCCTCTTGGGGTTCCCAACACCATCCACTTAAATATCAACTAAACATAATATGACTACTAGCAATAAGACCTTTTCATGTTCTCAAGAACTAAATGAACTACTCACAAGACATCATATGGATAATGATGTGAGGTGTTTTATAAATAAATTCCAATATGGTCATCATAAATTCACCGACAAAACTCAATAACATCTACTACAAAATTGTAATTAACACCAGGAGAGAGATCACAACAAATATAGCAATTTACAATCCTAATGTTACAACAGGGTGAGATAGGATGATGGTGATGATGCTTATATTTTTATAAAAAAATTAGGTCATTTTTCTACTGCCAATTACCGAAATCTAATCTTATTAAAAAATCTGCAATCTTTTCCCATATATACCATAATTAGTTATAACATGAAATGTGCAACAAGCGAAATTTTGAAAAGCTTTTCTTCATGAGATTTTGGGAATTAAAAATTCCGAAGTATTCACATTAATCATTTACAAGGTGTTGAACCAGGTGCTTCTATTTTTTTTTGAATAATACCAATTACAATTTAATCTTCTCTGAAGGAAATATGACAATCTACAATCCTTGTTCACCTCAATTAATTATTAAGGGGAATTTTAAAAAATCGGAAATGTTGGATGCGTTTCATTATGAGCTTCTGGTAAAATTCTCAAACATCCAAAAGTTTATGAAGCCACTAAAAAGCCGGGCGCTTTCTCTTATTAATCGTCAGAGAAAAGAGAGCACCACCCCGATTGAGCATTAACCAAATAAAACGAAATTTGATCACAGTTGAGACTTAAGACAGCCCCGATGGAGCAAATCCTGAGTTTTGACACAGTGTACAAGCATGTAAACAGTTTATGTTGAGTTTTACGCTCGAAATTTGTGATCCTAGCACCAACTGGATGAGGTACCTTGCGAGGTTAAGCTACACTAGCAGATGGCCTGGGATTAACTCCCATATCAAAATAATCGTCGTAGCTAGAATAATTAGTAGGCACGTTTGGGAGGCTTCATTTTACTAGAAACTTTGCCAACTCAAGGATGCAACCTTTACCGTGTACCACATATATAAGAAGCAAGCAAGGTACCCCTTTGTTACTTGAATATACATTCATAAGATACGTTTCTTCAGTCCTTTCCGTTGCTTCATGATGGCTTTTTCTTTGAGCCACAATAATATATAGATATTTAATTAGTGCTCTCGTCACTAGTGGAAACAGGGCCTTTTGTCCCGAGTCGTAAGGGCCACTTGTCCAGGTTGTGCAACCGGGATGGGCTGGCCGGGACAAATGGCCCTCCCCATTGGTCCCGGTTGTGCCAGGACCCGGGATGGTAAGGATAGGCCACGTGGCGAACCTGGGTCAGTGAGTTCGTCCCGGTTCGTTCAAGGGACCGGGATGGATACTTTTTTGAAAAATATATATATAATCGTCAATTTTCGCGTCCAGGCCCACGTCTTTTGGGCTCCTGTCTCCCAATCCCGAGCCAGCCTCCCTTTCCCCAACCGCGTCCAGGCCCACGTCTTTTATTAAGCCCACTGGCCACATTTTTTTGTCAAAAGGGCCCACTGGCCCACGTCTTTTATTATGGTCAGTCAACGGTTCGAAGGGCCCACTGGCCCGCGTCTTTTATTATGGTCAGTCAACGGTTCGAAGAGGCCACTGGCCAGCGGCCTGGTGGCTGGCTCGCCTGGTCCCTTAAATTAAGACCACAGGACGGTCAAAGGGCCACTGTCGCCTCGTCTTCCCGCCCCGCCTCGGCTTCCCGCGCCCCCACTTCCCCACGCGCGCGTGCCACAGCTGCAACCGCCGCCACGCCTCGGCTCCTGCCCGCATTCATGGCCGCCTGCAACCGCCGCCACGTTCAGACCGCCGGTTGGCATGCCAGACCCCCCGGGTCCTTTTTAAAGGGCCCCCGCCGCCCGTACAACCCATCCACCCCGGCCGCGCCCAAGGCAGAGCAACCATAGCCACCATGTCCCGCTGGTTCGGCAGCGGCTCCGGCAAGCGCCCCAGGAACGACCACGAAGGCTCCTCGAGCGGCGCCGGCCGCGTCCCACCCCCGCCGGCGGAGGCCTTCGGCTACGGCCCTGGAGGTGTCCGCCTCGGCGGGACGCCGCGCGTCCCCGCGCCACCTCCGGCGGCACGCCCGCCGCGCCGCGCCGCGCCCAAGGGCAAGAGGTTCCGCCGGTACGTCCGGGGGGATGAGGCCGAGTGGCACTGGAACAACGCCACGCCGGTGTTCTATGCTGACGTCCACCTCCCGGACGGCTGGCACCTGAACCCCCAGCGGATCCCTGTGCCGCCGGTCCCGACCGGCGAGGCGCTGCTCGAGGAGATCGACCGCCGGCGCGCGCAGCTCCCCCTACTGGGCCGCCTGGCTCGAGCAGGAACACGAGCAGCGCCGGCGCTCCTTCATCCCCGCCCCCCACGAGGCGGACGTGGCGGACTACCCCGAGGCACCGCCCGGCCGGGAGAGGGAGCTGTGGCTCCTCGAGGACATCCCGGAGGACTTCTCCGGGGAGGAGAACCCCGAGCTCCGGGCCGCCATGGAGGACGCCGGCGAGGCCTCCCGCCGCTCCCTCCGGGAAGACGAGATCAAGCGGTGGGAGCGGGTCGTGGCCGCCGCCGCCGCCGCCGCCATGCCGCCGCCGCCGCCCCCTACCGAGCCTACCCCCTGGTGGCAGCAGATGTACGCCGACCGGGAGGCGTCCGAGGACCAGCCGCCGCCGCAGCCGCTCCCCCCAGGCCTAGAGTACGGCATGTCCTGGGTCTGGACCGGCGGCGCTTGGGCGCCGGAGCAGGAGGAGCTGCCCCCACCACCGCCGCCGCAGGAGGTGCTGCCCCCGCCACCGCCGTACGCGCCTCCGATGCCCCCGATGCCTCCACCCCCGGCCCAGCCGCCTGCCCACCTGTGGCAGCCACCCCCCTACCAGTGCATCTCCTCCGACGAGGAGGACGAGTAGATCGGCGACGGTGCGCCCCCCCTAGACTAAGCTACCCCCCCAAGAAAACGGCCGGCCGCCTGTGGCCGCGCCGCCCCTATCTATGTAAGCAAGGCCCCTGGCCTGTTTTTAATATAAGTTGTGTGCCCTAGTCTACCGTGTCCCTAGCCGACCGCCGGCGGGATCTGTCTACTCGTTCCCGCCGCCGGCAGGGCTTCGCCAAGCCATGTCCACTCGTTCCCGCCGCCTGGGGTGTTCGTTCGGTTTGGAGAGAGGGCCGCGATTTTTATACACCTGGGCCTTTGGTCCCGGCCCGTGCCACCAACCGGGACTAGAGCCCCTTTGGTCCCGGTTAGTACCACGGGCCGGGACCAAAAACTAATTTCGAATTTCGGTGGCACCCTGCGCGCCCAAAATTTTTTAGCGGCAAAATTTCAAATTTTGCGCATTAACAACTTCAATATACTTTCAAATTTGACAAAAATTCCAACATGAAAAATGCTAGAATTTGCAAAACTTATTTAAATCCATTTTTCGTTTAACTAAATAATTATTCTAACTATTAAAACTATTAATTATTTTATCATTTGTATATAATTTGAATATAAAAATGTTACAATTTTTGTTTTCTCTCGTGATCTTCCGAGTTAGTCCAGAGCATACAAGGCATCCCGGGTGATTTATATAAAGTTCGACAAAGCGAGTTGTACCTTATTGACACGGTGAATTTGAGATCTTCGTCTACAACAGAAAAACCATAGTTTTCCTTCGAAGGTTTACTCTGCGCATCCACACGTATTTTCCCTTTATCCCGACCCCCGCTTGAAAACATAGTAACTTTCGTGTACGCGGCAAGCCGCAGCGGGAGCATCAGACTTAAAGCAGAGACGGGCGGTCGGGGGGGGGGGGGGGGGAGACCGCGCCGTTGCTGTCGCGCTTTGGAGATGTAGTATGTGTTGACACACGTTTCTCCTCCAAAAATTTATCATATCTATTAAAGAAATACCGAAGCTCTATTTCTGTTTTAAGGATATCTGTCAGGATGGTATCCCTGCTATCACTTCGAAGTGTGCCTGCAATATCTGCGTTTTTTTGGGTTGTTTATGGTGGTTAACTACAATGAATAACAATAGAGGCCTGTCAAATCACTTGTTCTATACCGTGTGTCAACACATACTACATCTCGAAAGTAGTTATTATCCTGCAATATCTGTCAGGATGGTATCCGTACTATCACTTCGAAATGTTCCTGCAATATCTGCCTACAGTTATCTCATACTCGGATATGGGTCATAGTTGTCAGCTTTTTACCGGTCAATACAAAATAATGATCAAACAGAACTATATGATCATGTATTCCACGCTTATTATTACACATCACCAACATACGGAGGAGAGAGAAACAGAAAAGTGGGTGGGTGTGCCGCTGGTTGGAATAATAATGAAGTCAGGCTGGTCATAGTTGTCAAGCACTCAATGCTTGCCAGCTTTTGACCGATCAATACAAATTATTGGTCAAACTTGCACCTACTCCATTCATAATCACAGAATATGTATAAATATCATTTTGGCTAACAAAATCTCGTTCATACTACGTTATAAGAACTATGATCATGTATTCCACATTTATTATTACACATCACGAACAACATCCCTATCTAGTCTTCTGAATTTTCTTCGTGTCCCTTGCTTATGATCGCTTCGGCCGTAACCATGGAGCATCTTCATTATTTAACAGGATGGTGGGGTCAGCTTTCACTGTGAAGGGTGGAATTTCAACAAACTTATTATAATCTTCTGACATGTCTGTCGTGTCCTCGATTCCCACGATGTTTCTTTTCCCTGAGAGAACTATGTGACGCTTCGGCTCATCGTATGATGAAATTGTTCCGTTATTTTTTCTTTTCTTCGGTCTGGAAGACATGTCCTTCACATAGAAGACCTGAGCCACATCATTGGCTAGAACGAATGGTTCGTCATTGTAACCAATATTGTTGAGATCCACTGATGTCATTCCATAAAGCGGGTCTACCTTTACCCCTTCTCCATTCAGGTTGACCCATTTGCACTTGAACAAAGGGACCTTAAAAGAAGGTCCATAGTCAAGTTCCCATATCTCCTCTATGTAACCATAGTATGTGTCAGTTTTTCCATTCTCGTTTGTTGTATCAAAGCGGACACCACTGTTTTGGTTGGTGCTCTTCTTATCTTGGGAGCTCGTGTAAAATGTATTCCCATTTATCTCGTACCCTTGAAAACTCCCAATAGTCGAAGATGGTGACCCTGCCAACATGTACAGCTGATCTTCAACAGTGGTGTCATTTATAAGATGTGTTTGCAACCAACTTCCAAAAGTCTCCATGTGTTCGCGTTTAATCCATGAGTCATACTTCCCCGGGTTTGCAGACCGTACAATATTCTTGTGTTCCTCGACATACGTAGCCATGAACATAGAATTTTGTAGAACTGTGTAGTGTGCTTTGGTCAAAGAATGCCCGTCCCTAGGTATCATTGTTTTCTTTCCCAGCGTTCCTTTTCCCCTCAGTCTCACCTCATGCCGCGATTCAGGAACACCAATTGTCTTAAGGTCAGGAATAAAGTCAACACAGAACCCAATGACCTCCTCTGTTCCATATCCCTTCGAGATGCTTCCTTCTGGCCTAGCACGGTTATGAACATATTTCTTCAAGACTCCCATGAACCTCTCAAAGGGGAACATATTGTGTAGAAATACCGGACCGAGAATATGAATCTCTTCACATAGGTGAACCAGGAGATGAGTCATAATGTTGAAGAAGGATGGTGGGAACACCAACTCAAAACTAACAAGACACTGGATCACATCCCTCTGTAATCTTGTCAGAATTTCTGGATCGATTACCTTCTGAGATATTGCGTTCATGAATGCACATAGCTTCACAATGGGTACTCGAACATTTTCCGGTAGAAGCCCCCTCAATGCAACCGGAAGCAACTGCGTCATAATCACGTGGCAGTCATGAGACTTCAGATTTTGGAATTTTTTCTCTGCCATGTTTATTATCCCCTTTATTCGACGAGAAGCCAGACGGAACCTTGATACTGTAAAGGACTTCAAAGAATATTTCCTTCTCTGCTTTAGTAAGAGCGTAGCTGCTTAAGGAATGGCGCCCTGTATCTATGTGCTTGTTGCTTGGGTATTTCATACGTTGCTGGTCCACCCGTGCTTCTGGCGTATCTTTTGACTTCCCATACACGCCCAGGAAGCATAGCAGATTGACACAGAGATTCTTTTGTCACGTGCATCACGTCGATCGAAAACCAGACATCTAAAACTTTCCAATAGGGTAGCTCCCAAAATATAGATTTCTTCTTCCACATGGATGCGCGCTTATCAGGGCCGTACGGAACTGGTTGGCTGCCAACAGCCTTACCAAAGATTACTTCTATGTCCTTGACCATATCGAATATATCATTACCACTACGGAGCTCAGGCTTCTTTCGGTTATCTGCCTCACCTCTGAAATGCTTCCCTCCTTTTTTCCTTAAGGGATGCTTGATCGGAAGAAATCTACGATGCCCCAGGTATACAACCTTTTTACATTTATCCAAAAAAAACACTGTCAGTCTTATCTAAACAGTGTGTGCATGCATTGTATCCCTTGTTTGTATTTCCGGAAATGTTACTAAGAGCAATCATTGATGGTCACGAAAAGCAACGCCCGTAGGTCGAATGGCTTTTGTTCGTTCTCAGCCCACACACGTACACCTGGTTTGCCCCACAGTTCTAAGAGTTCTTCCACTAATGGCCTTAGATACACATCAATGTCGTTGCCAGGTTGCCTCGGGCCTTGGATGAGAACTGGCATCATAATGAACTTGCGCTTCATGCACAACCAAGGAGGAAGGTTGTACATACATAGAGTTACAGGCCAAGTGCTATGACTGGAGCTCTGCTCCCCAAAAGGATTAAAGCCATCTGTACTTAGGCCAAACCATAAATTTCTCGCCTCTCCTGCAAAGTCTGGAAAGTCTCTCTCGATCTTTCTCCAGTGCGATCCATCGGCGGGGTGCCTCAACTTTCCATCTTTCTTACGGTCTTCTTTGTGCCATCGCAACAACCTAGCATGCTCTTTGTTTCTAAACAGACGTTTCAGCCGTGGTATTATAGGAGCATACCACATCACCTTAGCAGGAACCCTCTTACGGGTGGGCTCGCCGTCAACATCACCAGGATCATCTGCTCTGATCTTATACCGCAGTGCAGTGCATATCGGACATTCATCCAAATTCTCGTACTTCTCACCGCGGAAGAGAATGCAGTCATTAATGCATGCATGTATCTTCTGCACATCTAATCCTAGAGGGCAGAGAGGTTTCTTTGCTTCGTACGTACTCTCAGGCAATTCGTTATCCTTTGGAAGTTTTGTCTTTATTAGTTGAAGTAAACTCTCAAATGCCTTGTCAGTCACACCGTTTTGTGCCTTCCATTTCAGCAACTCCAGTGCGGTACCGAGCTTTGTGCTACCATCTTCGCAATTTGGGTACAACAATTTTTTGTGATCCTGTAACATGTTGTCCAGCTTCAACCTCTCCAATTTATTTTCACAGTCTTCCCTTGCATCAGCAATAACTCGGCCAAGATCATCATCGGGCTCTTCTGATGCCTGTTCTTGATCACCTCATTCTTCTGCATTCTCTTCCATTGCAGTATCGTCGTATTCAGGGAACAAAGGATTTTCTTCTTCTTCTTCATCGTCCTCCATCACAACCCCTCTTTCTCCATGTTTGGTCCAGCAATTATAGCTGGGCATGAAACCTCTCCGAAGTAGATGGCCGTGAAGGATTCTTTCGGAAGAATGTTCTCTGACGTTCCGACAATCAACACATGGGCAACACATGAAGCCATTATCTTTGTTCGCCTGAGCTACAGCAAGAAATGCATTCAGGCCTGCCATATACTCAGAAGTGCGTCGGTCACCGTACATCCATCGCTGCCGTGCATCCATCTGCATCATATAATTAAGTTTATCAAAATACATTACAATAACATATTAATACAGAGATGACCACAGTACATCGACAAATAATACTTTTTTATGTATCAGTTACAGATGAAAAAGATAATTTGTTAACCTCGGTCGAAGATACCATTTTCAGTGAGCTTGTGTGCGTCTCGGGAATTTCGTCGAACACCTCGTGTGCATAGTAAAAAAAACACACTAACACCACACTCTCTCACACCTCCAAGCAAAAAAAAAAAAGATGGAAGGAGGGGGGCTGGGGCAGTATATATAGGGGAAGGGGGCATTGGTCCCGGTTCGTGGACTGAACCGGGACAATAGGTCATGCGCGTGCCACGTGGCCTGTGGCTAGGCATTGATCCCGGTCCGTGGCAAGAGCCAGGACCGATATGCCCCCCACGAACCGGGATCAATGCGCCCAGGCGATTCCTGTTGCCCCGGGCGCACGAACTGGGACCAATGCAGGGCATTTGTCCCGGATTTGGTTGCAACCGGGACAGCTGCCCCCCGGCCCCCTGGACGAGAGGGGTTGTTTCCACTAGTGCGTATCTTTTCCTTTCCACCCTGGCTAGCTTGTTTGATCGATGCCACCTATAAGAGACAGTACGTTCCTCCTGGGATGAACTCTGACTTGTCGCTTGTCCCTTCGTCCACCCACATTATTCCAACATAGTGTTTTTTTTTTGGTGATTACTACTTCAAGGAAGAAGGACCGATCTCTAGCTATCATAGTATCTGAGGAATTTCCACGATCAGGTACTGTAAAACTTTATTATTTTCTTAGTATATTTATTTAGGATCTCTTTGGTTTGTAGGATTTTTGTGGAGTTGTAATCCTCGACACATATATATGTTTAGCGTCGGATTTTCTAACATGATAAGATTTTCGAGCAAGTTATTTCAACATTGATACATCATGTAGCTTCTCTCGGCCCGCACGCAACTTCAAACAACACAACAAGTGTTTCAAATACTTCTGGTAGATTATGACATGTCGACTTCTTAGTCATGACAACCTACGACATTATTTTATTTTTGTTCATTCGTTCATGGCCTGAATGTCTTCTCCATTGAATATTTGGAACCGAGATGTCGCTATGAGTTGTAGCACTAGAACCAATTTGTACAGAACCATGATAGGTCATGGATGCCAGAACTTACCTCCTTATTTCTGGTAAGGAAAATACTATTTCAACTATAGCTCAAGTATTTTTTTTAAGGTTTGGGAAATATTTGAAACACAAGTTAATTTCTTTAATTTAGGAAAAAACCTATTCTTAGATTAGATTTAGTCATGGAGCAGTCACAATGTGTGGTCACGGGCACGATATAGATGATGACTATGAATCTTTGTGAAATGCCAGTCTAGGTGCCTCCACCACGTGAAACCGGCGCTCTTGGTCTTGTGCTACAGTTGATTTTTTTTTCCTCAAATAAGTGGCCAGCTCTCTTCCTAAAAATTTATAGCAACAACATCTGCCATTCTTGTCAGTTTAAGCACATAAAAGTGCAGACAGCCGTCGCAATTGGTGTGCTCCTGTCTGGCTATAGGACCACCTTATTGGAAAGATGTTTCAATGCTTCACCTTCTTTCTAAGTTTGTCATGCCCAACTAGGAATTCTTGAAGTGCAAACGTGAGTATCATATATATATGATAGCCTTAGAAAAGGAAAAAAGGATAAGACAAATAATCGATCAAGAGAAAAAATGAGGAAAGACGACAAAATAAATAACTCAAGCACTGCAATATGGGATAAGTGTCTAGATTTTTTCGAGTTATCTATTGAGTGCAGCTTAGAACCAATTATCCCGAGGAAAACTTTCATGACGCTCCCACTTATCTCTGGGAGGTTTTGATCCTAACCGTTGATCTGTCAAGTGTAAAATAAGCTATATAGACATGGTAAGTATAACAAGTTCCATAAAAAATGTTTTGAGCAGATTTAATGGCCACTCCTTCCAAATATATAAATTTTTGTATAGACTATATATAGTGATTCAGTGTAGAATATATCATACCTTGTAACTTCAAATATGGTTAGCTTTCCTTTTATTACACGATAGGTTTGTGCAAGAGATATAGTTAGGCACTTTTATGACAAAGCACCCAAATGAAATAATTAAGGAACATTTGAGCAGATTTTTTCCTATGCAATGTAGATTTCTTAGCTTATAATTATGCATTAAAAATTAATAAATATAAGTTGTCTAAATTCCATCTGAAATTATCAACAAATATTTAATGTAAAAATTCAATATTTATTCTGTAAAAATACTCTATATTTTTCAAGTGAAAATTAAGTAATTATATGCTACATTGTACATGTAGTGTCACCATATCAATCACTCATGCATGCTAAAGAATAAATCGAAATTGGTGATAGGGATATTGTTAATTAATTAGCACTATCACTACTTCCTTATTTATTCCAATGCTTTAACAAATGTGTAATATACTTCTTTGTCTCTATCTCAACATGCAAGCTTTTTTAGAAATGGGAGCCGTAGCCCCAGCCTCTGCATCAAATTGATGCACACGGCTGGTCTTTATTAAAAATATAGTTGGAACCACATCATTCATCCTTTTATCCAATAAATTTTCTATGTCATCTCCACTATTATTTATTAAACACTACGGTGAACCTCCACACCGTCAATTTATTATACCATCCAATTGTTCACATTATAATTTGTTTATAATACACACCTATCTCATGTCTATTAAATTTAGTATCTCAAGTATGATCACCCAAAATTTATATTTTTCTTGAGACGACATGATGTATCATACATGCTAACATTTTTTTACACAATATAATTCCTAAAGGGGTCCCGTTACATCAAGCAGTGTATCCTTCCAGTTTATAGATAAGAATAAAGTCCATATTGACCGCACACATCGCCAGAATCTCACCTCCTCAGAGATAATACTATATTAACCGCTTGATCAACATAAATAAACATCTATTGTCAATTTGGGAGAATCATAAAAAGATCTTGTGAATGAGATCACACAGTGGTGTTACGTGTTGAGATAACATTATTTTGTTTAACATAAAATAAAATAAAAGCTAAGCTGAGAGCCACCTTTGACTTTCGACTTTCAGAAAATGAATGCATGAGCAACTTTATTGTTGAGACAACAATAAAATTTGATGGTAGCAAATACATCAGACATAACTATAGTCATCGAGAGAAATGAACAAACGACTCCTTGAATCAGCAATATCTGGTGATTCCATGGCATTGTGGGCTATTGCCTCAGATGATCGAAGCATTCTTCTTGAAAAGACTCCACACGGGAACTCCTGCCTCCACATATCCTCGAGGGATGTAGTCCTACTAGAGGAGTCTCTCATCATGGCTGTAAACTCTGACGAGGAGACACCACTTATTGCAGCAGTGATAAATGGTCACGTCTCCTTGGCTTCTTTTTTACTGGAAAACTGCCGCCATCCAAGATTCAGGCAGGCAATCTTGCAACAAGACAAGTCTGGGTTTAATGCACTTCACTATGCTATTCGCAACGGCCACAAAAGGAGCTTGCACTTGAGTTGATAGCAGCAGAGCCTATATTGTCGCAAGCTGTCAGCAGGTGCAACGAGTCACCGATGTTCTTTGCGGTGACGAGAAATTTTACACGAGTCTGTGAGAAACTATTGCAAAGCATTTTTTGTGATTTTTCGGGAGGACAACACGGTTACAATTGTCTACATGCTGCCGTCACAAATGATGATCGAGGTGATGTATACACAGTGCTAACTACATTTTCGGGCAATTGGTTACATTATCATTTCACGATGCTAACACTTGTTTATTTTCATAAATTGCTAAGCTAATTATGGAGAAGTGTCCTCAGTTGGCAAAACAAGGTGACAAAAAAGAATCATGTACTCCAGTAGGACTGGCAGTGCTTCAGGGAAAGAAATACATGTTACGACTAATTCTCGAACATGATTCAACTCTAGGGTATCAAATAACCGACAAAGGTGATACTCTCCTTGTGGCTGCTGCATATCGAGGTCAAGTTGCTTGTGCTAAAGAGCTTCTGAAATACTGTCCCGATGCTCCTTATAGCAAAGAAGATGGTCAGACATTGCTTCATCAAGCTGTATGGAATGATCAGGCGGAGTTCGTTGATTTTGTTCTGAGGACGCCGATACTTCGCAAGGTTGTTAATGTTCAAGATAAGAGAGGAAAATCCGCTCTACATTATGCAGTCTACAAGTGCAATCCTAGAATTGTTGTTGCTTTGCTGTCTCATGAGGATATAGATGCAACAGTGCTGGACAACACCGGTCATGAAGCAGGTTGGGAACTGGAGGAAGTCCTGCAGAATGCCAAAACTTTAAATTGGGTATGTATATATCTTACAAATAATGTTGATCATGCATATAAACATTGTTACAAATAAATGAACATATCAAACTCTGTGATAACTCTTACTTATACAGTATTGCTAAACTAAACATGCATTCGTCTATAAGACGCATATAAGTTCTTTTAGGCGATGCGAGATAATAGGGCTACCGTTAGCTTACAAAAGAAAACATTAAGGATCACTTTTATGCTTAAATCGCAAGAACATCAAGTCTACTAATCAAATCTCGACAAAATTACTTGTTTTTACATGGCACTTCGCGTTACACATACTTTTAATTTTATTTTATGAATATGTTCTACTCCCTCCGATCCATATTAATAGGTGCTGAAGTGGATGTATCTAGCAATAAAACATGTCTAAATACATCCACTTCAGCACCTATTAATATGGATCGGAGGGAGTAATTGTAAGTAGATATCCAATTTTGCTAATGTTTAGGGACTAAGATTCTTATGGTCAAATACTTTCACTTTTCCTATTACTTTTTTGCTGCATAGTTTTGAAGAAAATGAACTACTATGTATGACATTACTTTTACAGAGAACAACATCTCTTGTCATTATTTTCCATGATACGAGCTTCATACGTATCTTATCCTTTCAATTCATGCAGAATGAAGTGAGCATGCTTATGTCAAAATCTTATCCGCAAGGTGCTACATCCCTTCATAATCTTCATGCTCAAGCCAAACAACATACTACTAAGGCTTCAAGAAAGGATGCAAAGTCACTAACACAAACATACACAACAAACACATCTCTAGTCGCCATCCTCATTACGACAATCACCTTTGCCGCTGCTTTCACTCTGCCTGGAGGATACAGCAGTGCAATTGGAACTGAGGGCCTTCCTGTTATGTTTCACAAGGCTGCATTCAAGGCATTCTTGATCTCTGATACCTTAGCAATGTTCTCATCATTTGCTATTGCCTTTATATGCATCATAGCAAGGTGGGAGGACTACGAGTTCTTGATATATTACAGATCCTTTACCAAGAGGCTCATGTGGTTTGCATATGTGGCAACAACTACGGCTTTTTCAACTGGTTTATACACGGTGTTGGTGCAGCGTCTTCACTGGTTAGGAATTGCTATATGTACTCTTGTAGCTTTCTTGCCCATAATTACTTGGCTGTTGGGAAAATGGCCGGTCTTGAAGCTTAGATTTCGGTTGGGTAGAAGTTTTAGGTCCGATCTCCTTGACATGGTATGACATTATCAATTTGTCTTATGGTTCTTATTTATGGTATTATATTTATGTTTATCTGTGATGAAATGGTTTGGCTACTCAAACTATATTGTAAAGTCTCCATCGAGTACCGTCCACCGCGTGACCCACGGTGGTCGACAACTGTCTAGGGTTGTTACCGGGGGTATCCATATAGATGATACTTTTGATCCGGATTGTCGGATTTTAGTATGTAACTTTTCGCTACGAGACCCTAGGTTTTATCGAACCGGGAAGTAGTTGCTTAGTGATGGATGTCCAACAAGTCTAATAAATATCTACTAATTTATGTTTGTTGGACCAACTTTCCAGTGAAAAATAGGTTGTCTTCAATGGTGAAAAGTGTGTGAGGGATTTAGGTTTAACCTACGATAGTCCATAAATGACATGGGATAAATAAGATAATATTAAGTATTGTTTGTGCTAATCCATCCACATGAAAATATGCTGTATGTGAGCAATGCGTCCTTGAGTCACTATAGCCCAGCAATCGTACCACTATGAAATACTTCATCGACCTCGGCCATGTCCGTCTTGTGGAGTTGCCTCGGTTACTAAGAATTTACCGAAAACAGCATAAGATATGTGGCATCATTGTGGTTCCCCAGAAAATCACTTTCAGTTGTTGTACTCCTCCTCCCAGGGAATTTTCCTATGAGCCTTCCATTCTCCGCTGCTTGTGCCTCTACCCTTATCACTCTTCCGGTCTTGTGTGTCTGGCAGGCCTAGGACCGACGAATAGACAAAAGGGCATACACATAATAATAAACTAAAATTCCATGAATAAGATGGCACGCATGGCCGCAAGGTTTAGGCCGTAGCACTCCGCCTGAGTGGACTACTCACACATCACCATCATATTAGAAATAGAAAATGGCGTGCATGGAAAAGTACTCGTAGAGTGAATAAAAACTAGTTCTTACAATGTTGGCAATCGCGATGAGATCTATATTAAAAGTATAGTGTGAATTTGGAGACGGGGATTGAGTGTGGACGAAAACACTTCATGGAGGATGCAAAATGGATGGTGGATCCCTCTGGTGGCTATATCCTATACCCTTCTATAGGTCGACATAGTTGGGTTTGTGGAGGCCTTCTTATGTGAATTAGACTATGTGCCCTTGATGAAAGTTTATAGGTTTGAACCGAAGGCCTCAACTGCGCTCGTGCCGGGCCGTACATGTGTTCGTTGGGATCGCTGACGCTTCCCTCCGAAGGATGATTTCCTTGGTCAACTTCCAATCAGATGATTTTCTGCATAAATGCTTCATATTTGTGATTTTCATGTCCATAATTGCAAGAAATAAATCACAAGGAGGTTTTCCAGATAAATGTGCACACTAATGATTAGTGCCATGTGTAGAGTAATATTTCATCTTGATGAAAAAAATGATTTAAACGTGGATAAAAATACGTCTATTTTGCACGCATTAACATACCCAAGCTTAAACCTCGATCACCTTGAGAAATAAAGAAGAATTCATAAGGAAATCGATGTTTAAATAAAAATAATGAGATGTTTAGTTCACTTACATTTAGTACCACAAAGCTTTGCTAGATAATTGTAGTTGTCCAGTATCATAACAGTATAGTTAAGCCAACAGAAACACAATAAGGACTTCTACTTTGATCCCTACTTGGCTTAGTTTTCCTTGCTCGTGCGCCACAACCTTAGTTTTTCTCACTTTTGAAGCACATCTATCCACCTAGCCTGGCGAATGGCCAAACAGGGCGTTTCTCGTTGGGTCAACCTCTTTGACCGTTGATGAACCCAGTCTGTAACGTGTGCTACCAATTTAATAAATTTTATAAGTGGGAATGACGGAGGATGAGTACATGCACGTCGATGCTCCAAATTGGGTCGAGGTTGTTTACCCTATCTGGGCCGAGTTTTAATGAGTTTACCGTGGGACCCAATAGTGTGTGCGACCGACGAGAATCTTATATACGGATGGGATGTTTAGTCCCAACTCCTAATGTACAGAGCCTCTGACCAGCTTATAATCCCCAAAGTGGGCTAGTTTACCTAATTAGATCTATGATTAAATTTGACAGTATCAATGTTGTTATTTGGTCCGCTTCACCATCTGTTTCAACTGTTTTATGATAAACATGAATATCATGAATTTGAAGATTGAAATACACTTTTAATCCGCATGACTAAATCATCTAACTGGAACGATGATTAATATGATTGAATAAGGATCAAAATTTAATCTAACGATTTAGACGTGGTTATCTTGACAATTTCAACTTTTTTGTGATACACGAACAATATTGATTTGTCAATTGAAATTTGTGTTTACACTAGTGGAAACAACCCCTCTCGTCCAGGGGGCCAGGGGGCAGCTGTCCCGGTTGCAACCGAATCCGAGACAAATGCCATGCTTTGGTCCCGGTTCGTGCGCCCGGGGCAACAGGAATCGCCTGGGGGCATTGGTCCCGGTTCGTGGGGGACACATCGGTCCCGGCTCGTGCCATGGACCGGGACCAATGCCTAGCTACATGCCACGTGGCACGCGCATGAACATTTGTCCCGGTTCAGTCCACGAACCGGGACCAATGCCCCCCCTTCCCCTATATATACTGCCCCAGCCCCTCCCCCTTCCATCTTTTTTTTTTGCTTGGAGGTGTGAGAGAGTGTGGTGTTAGTGTATTTTATTTTACTATGCACACGAGGTGTTCGACGAAATTCCCGAGCCGCACATAAGCTCACTGAAAATGGTATCTTCGACCGAGGTTAACAAACTTATTTTTTTCATCTGTAACTGATACATAAAAAATTAGTATTTGTCGTATTAATATGTTATTGTAATGTATTTTGATAAACTTAATTATACGATGCAGCTGGATGCACGGCAGCGATGGATGTATGGTGACCGACGCACTTCCGAGTATATGGCAGGCCTGAATGCATTTCTTGCTGTAGCTCAGGCGAACAAATATAATGGCTTCATGT
This sequence comes from Alopecurus myosuroides, assembly GCA_028641055.1. Lineage (NCBI taxonomy): Eukaryota > Viridiplantae > Streptophyta > Magnoliopsida > Poales > Poaceae > Alopecurus > Alopecurus myosuroides. The sequence goes on along the minus strand of CM054058.1, from coordinate 7,074,840 downwards.
GTTGCCCATGTGTTGATTGTCGGAACGTCAGAGAGCACTCTTCCGAAAGAATCATTCACGGCCATCTACTTCGGAGAGGTTTCATGCCTAGCTATAATTGCTGGACGAAGCATGGAGAAAGAGGGGTTGTGATGGAAGACGATGATGAAGAAGAAGAAGATCCTTTGTTCCCTGAATACGACGATACTGTAATGAAGAGAATTGAGAAGAAGGAGGTGATCAAGAACAGGCATCAGAAGAGCCCGATGATGATCTTGGCCGAGTTATTGCTGATGCAAGTGAAGACTGTGAAAACAAATTGGAGAGGTTGAAGCTGGACAACATGTTACAGGATCACAAAAAATTGTTGTACCCAAATTGCGAAGATGGTAGCACAAAGCTCGGTACCACACTGGAGTTGCTGAAATGGAAGGCACAGAACGGTGTGACTTACAAGGCATTTGAGAGTTTACTTCAACTAATGAAGCCAAAACTTCCAAAGGATAACGAATTGCCTGAGAGTACGTACGAAGCAAAGAAAGCTCTCTGTCCTCTAGGATTAGATGTGCAGAAGATACATGCATGCATTAATGACTGCATCCTCTTCCGCGGTGAGAAGTACGAGAATTTGGATGAATGTCCGATATGCACTGCACTTCAGTATAAGATCAGAGCAGATGACCCTGGTGATGTTGACGGCGAGCCCCCGCGTAAGAGGGTTCCTGCTAAGGTGATGTGGTATGCTCCTATAATACCACGGCTGAAACGTCTGTTTAGAAACAAAGAGCATGCTAGGTTGTTGCGATGGCACAAAGAAGACCGTAAGAAAGACGGAAAGTTAAGGCACCCCGCGGATGGATCGCAGTGGAGAAAGATCGAGAGAGACTTCCCAGACTTTGCAGGAGAGGCGAGAAACTTATGGTTTGGTCTAAGTACAGATGGCTTTAATCCTTTTGGGGAGAAGAGCTCCAGTCATAGCACTTGGCCTGTAACTCTATGTATGTACAACCTTCCTCCTTGGTTGTGCATGAAGCGCAAGTTCATTATGATGCCAGTTCTCATCCAAGGCCTGAGGCAGCCTGGTAACGACATTGATGTGTATCTAAGGCCATTAGTGGAAGAACTCTTACAATTGTGGGGCAAACCAGGTGTACGTGTGTGGGATGAGAACGAACAAAAGCCATTTGACCTACGGGCGTTGCTTTTTGTAACCATCAATGATTGGCCTGCTCTTAGTAACATTTCCGGACATACAAACAAGGGATACAATGCATGCACACACTGTTTAGATAATACTGACAGTGTTTTTTTGAATAAATGTAAAAAGGTGGTATACCTGGGGCATCGTAGATTTCTTCCGATCAAGCATCCCGTAAGAAAGAAAGGAGGGAAGCATTTCAGAGGTGAGGCAGATAACCGGAAGAAGCCTGAGCTGCGTAGTGGTAATGATATATTCGATATGGTCAAGGACCTAGAAGTAATCTTTGGTAAGGCTGCTGGCAGCCAACCAGTTCCGTACGGCCCTGATAAGCGCGCACCAATGTGGAAGAAGAAATCTATATTTTGGGAGCTACCCTATTGGAACGTTTTAGAGGTCCGGTCTTCGATCGGCGTGATGCACGTGACAAAGAATCTTTATGTCAATCTGCTATGCTTCCTGGGCGTGTATGGGAAGTCCAAAGATACGCCAGAAGCACGGGAGGACCAGCAACGTATGAAAGACCCAAGCAACAAGCACACAGATAGGCGCCATTACTTAAGCAGCTACGCTCTTACTAAAGCAGAGAAGGAAATATTCTTTGAAGTCCTTTACAGTATCAAAGTTCCGTCTGGCTTCTCGTCGAATATAAAGGGGATAATAAACATGGCAGAGAAAAAATTCCAAAACCTGAAGTCTCATGACTGCCACGTGATTATGACGCAGTTGCTTCCGATTGCATTGAGGGGGCTTCTACCGGAAAATGTTCGAGTACCCATTGTGAAGCTATGTGCATTCATGAACGCAATATCTCAAAAGGTAATCGATCCAGAAAGTCTGACAAGATTACAGAGGGATGTGGTCCAGTGTCTTGTTAGTTTTGAGTTGGTGTTCCCACCATCCTTCTTCAACATTATGACTCATCTCCTGGTTCACCTATTGTAACACCTGGGGTGTTCCCCTTAAGTAGAAGTTGGTTGTTTCTTTTTTTTTTTGCATTGCATCACATGCATCATATGCATTGCATTGTTTGCATACCAACTTGAAAACTCAAACCAACTCACCCAAATGTCATTTAAATTCAAAACCCACACAAACTTTTAAATTTTCAAAAAAAAACAAAAACTTCCACACTTGGGCATTTTGAATGCCAAGTGCAAAGAAACCAAAACCATGATTTTTGGAATCTTAAAACTCCCTCAAGTTCAAATTTGGTTCAAAGTCACCTCAAATTCCAATTTCAAAATAAATTTGAAATTTAAAAAAAATCCAACTTGGTGCCCTTGTGCTTTGGCATTTCTATCCACAAATAAATTGTTTCCATATTTTCTGGTCCTTTTAACTCCCTCAAATTCCTCCTTTTCCATCACCAATTCTCCACAAAAAAAAAATGATAACAGAAATAAAAATAAATAAATAAAGCAAGCCAGCCCGTGGGAGGAGCAGGCCGGCCCAGCCCACTAAGCCCTTCTCTTCTCTCTTTCGGCCTCATCCTCATCCCCCACCTTCGTACGATGGCTGACGACATCCATGGCGGAAAGACCACAGCACCCCCCACCTGCCCCGATCCCCTACAAGACCCCTAGCCCTGCCCTAACCCTAGGCCGCCCCCCTCCTCCCTCTTCCTCCCTAGCGCCGCCGCCACCCACTTCTCCTCGCTCCACCTCCTTCTTCCTCTCGCTGCCTAGTTTCTGAATTTTTCTCTGAAGCCCGTCCATGGCCGAAAGTTGGGGTTGCTGCCCCCGGCGCCTGGGACTCCGTCGACCATGCCTCGGGCCGGGAATGGAACCCCGAGGGCCCGGCCTTCCTCCTCGTCGCCTCGCCCGGGCCAGAGATGCCCTGGGGACCCCCCCCCCCCGCGCCTCCATCGTCGTCGACCATGCAGGGGCCGTGAGCGGCCTCGCCAACTGCCGCTCGACCACGACGCCCTCGCTTCCCTTCGTCGCCTACACCCCGAGGCGAGGCCCCCCTCCGCCCTAGGGCTTCCTCCTCCTCCCCTCTGCTCTGTGAACCCGCCATCGCGCGGAGGAACCCCGCCATCGAGCGTCAGGCCGCCGGCCACCTCCTTTTCTCATGGTCGAGATGCAGGTAACTGAACTCGTTCAGTTCAGTTTCGCGAATCCAAGCCACCTCAAAAACCAACCCCATCTGCACTTTTCAACAAACACCGCAGCAGCGCACTGGCTAGGACCCACCCTTTTATTTCTGTTTTTTCTTTTTCTGCCCGAATTTCAGAAACAGAGATCTGATCAATTAATTCTAAAATCCATATAAAATTGAATTTTGCTCCAAATTGAATGATTCAAATTCCTGTGGATTCAAAATCTTGTGCCCTTTCCATTAGTAACAAAATTGCAACATGTTTCTGTACTGATTTTTGGACTAAATAATTAATTACTGAAAATGCAATTAAATTTGGATACTTTGGAATTTCATAACTTTAGTTCTGTTCATCCAATTTAAGAAAACGTGGGCTCTAAAAATTTGTCTTAACAAACTCTACACATTGGTATTTTATTTGGCCACAATTGAATTAATTTTGAACATGTTTCCCTCTGTTTACTAAAAAGGGCAGAATAAGACTACTTAGGAAAAATTGCATAATAAATTCAATAATAACCCAAAAATTATGTTTAATAGCTCAAAATGTTCAGTAAAACATTTGCTACATGTTTTCAACCTTTTCAATGCAATTTGTTTAATGTTTTTTCCTAATTAAAAGTGGTGCAATAATTCAATGCTTTAATTAAACCCTTTTAAATTGCAAAATTCATAACTTGGGCAATTCAAATCCAATTCCAACATGTTAAATATGTTTTCCATCCCATTTTTCATGGACGTTGCAAATATCAACTTTTTTTGCTGTTTTGAATAATTTAAATAGCTGAAAACAACTATTTCTTAATTAATGCATTAAAATTGCTAATTTGATAACTTGCTCATTTTAATTCCAAATCCAATAAATAAAATATGTTTTCATACCAGAAAAATGCACTTAATCTGTTCATGCCATCCATGTTCATGTTTGCACCTTGCATGTTGCATTTGTAGTAGAGTTATGTATGTTCACCTAATAGATAAATATGGAATGTGTTGGGGTATTTAATTCAATTGTTGCCCTATTCCATTTGATATTGCTTAACTCACCTATTTACTGTTTTCCATGCTAAACAACATTTAACTTGATGGTTAGCTAAAGAACTTGAACCAATTCCTATTTCTCAGGACTCCGGTTCCGATTAAATTGCTTAAGTTGTTTCCCCTGTTGCATCTTGCCATGCCATGCATATAAAATAGGATCATGCTGGATCTTTGCCGTAGAAGTAATTGTTGCATCCGGTGTTTCATTTAGTTCGTTGCTTCTTCGCGGATAGGACGCTGAGATGATGTGAGCAACGACAAGTTCTGCGGATGTACCTCTACTTGCTGGATTCCAGGCAAGTATACTCACTTGCTACTTATGGCTGCCTTTCATCACTTGTTACCGATTCTTCCCGTTGTTCTTATTCTAGCCTTTTGATACGATGCTTGTGTCTCGATCCTATCATATGTTTACCTTGCAGCCCTGATATAGCCTTTCCTTCCACTTCCTATTAACTGTTGTTTGTTTACCTTGTTGGCCCCGTGTCGTAGTTGCATGCTTAGTGTTGTTTGTGCTCGAGACTTGTTATCCTTTGTCGTATCACCTGTTAGTTGATAGTTGGGTTTCAATTCAATCAACATGTTAATGTTTTGGGTAATAATAATTTGATGTTAAGGCACCGGCAGGAGGCCCGGGTTAGGGTTTTGGAGCTTGCTGGTGTCGAAACTAGGAAAAGGGTCTTGTCCATTGATCCATGATGAGCGTGCTCACCGCATCCGGGAGGTAGTATGGGACCCCCCTCGACTTAGACCTGATCTGCAGCTTGTCCGAAGAGCCACACTTAGTTCGGGTGTTCCATTTGCTCCTTTGCATAATGGGTGGATCCCCCATGGTTACTGTGATGATGATGATGATGCATATAGGGCGAGGCCCGTAGTGCCGGGGTGTTGTGTCCTGCGGGAGTTTTGCACACCTGCGCTGAGTATTCGGCTGCGTGGCTGGGACCTTATAGCTCCGTGGCTCCGAGGATGGGTTGTAGAGACGGTTTGGGTCGTGTCGAGCCAACCTGAGTTTTAGTTGGTGGCTTGAGTGTGTACGGGTACTGGAGCACCCCCTGCAAGGATAAATCTTCTCGAGAAGCCGTGTTGTCCGCGGTTATGTGACGACTTGGTGAAAGTGCTGGCTAACAAGTACTCAGACAACTTACACCTAATGATAATAACTTGACTAGTAATATAGATTACCTCCACCATATAAATGATGTCACCCTAATCAACAGTGTGAGTTTCCTTGGGTTGCTTCCTTAGTAGGGGGTAACATTGGATGGGTATTGTTTGGTGAGTAGTTGTAGTTGGTTCCGATACGCTATCTTATCTTCTTTCTGTTAGCCGGAAGTTGTAGCGTGTTTCTGTAGTTGGTTAGTGCAGCCCGCTGCCGCTTCTTTGCAATAACCCCTTCCTTTTGTTGTACCCAAAGTATTTGTATCTTGTGATGACTGGTACGCCGGTATCTTGTGAGTATGGTTTCTCCCCTTGCCAGTACTTAACCGTACTGACCCACGAATCCTTTTTTTCGTGGCTGCATATTCAACATTGCAGTCAACAGGTTTGAAGTCTGACGACGTTAGCTTGGGAATCCCTCCGGCTTGGCCAGGGCAGGGATTGGACGCTCTCGGTTATCTTCAGGACTCTTAGTCCAATTTGTATCTTGTCCGTAGTCGGACACTATGTTGTTTTCTTCCGCCGTTATTTGGATCTTTGTATTGTATCGGTTGTATTCTTGACTCGTTTGAGTCGTCTTGTATAAATCTCTTCTGTTGTTGTGGATTATTCGTGAACTGTTGTAATGTTATCACAAGTGGCAACCTGGAATCGGTTATTATGCGGATTTGGCGGGAATGCTGAAATCTGCATAGTGCCCGATCTCGGGGCGTCACAAATGGTATCAGAGCATGGTTTCCGATTCCCGATAGTGTTTCGATACGAATGGTTATCGAAGCAAAGCGTCCGCAAAGCCTGTAGGATAACCTCGCTACCGGTCGTTGTTTCTAGAGTGTCAAAAACTATTTCTGCTAAACTATTTTGGAAACATCTCAATAGGATTCTTGTTTTCTCCTTATCTCTATTCTACTTCTCCTTCTATCTCATTTGTTTTGGCGTCTACTCTCGTACTCAATCTTTCAAATTTTAGGATCCTACGTGGGTGGACGTTTTCTGAGCCTTTAACCTAATAGGTTCGATCATCAGAAGATTCCTGGTGGAAGAACATCGTCATCAGCCCGAGCAAAAATCTCTTGTTAGTGGTGTCGAGAAGCCCTTGTTAGTGTTGTCGAGGAGATCAGCTGGAAGCATGAAGAATCGATAGTCGAACTTCCTTCCCCTCCCGGGTTAGCAGGTGGATTGCGAGGGCGCAATCCCTTGTTAGTGGTGTCGTCTGTAACACCTGGGGTGTTCCCCTTAAGTAGAAGTTGGTTGTTTTTTTTTTGCATTGCATCACATGCATCATATGCATTGCATTGTTTGCATACCAACTTGAAAACTCAAACCAACTCACCCAAATGTCATTTAAATTCAAAACCCACACAAACTTTTAAATTTTCAAAAAAAACAAAAGCTTCCACACTTGGGCATTTTGAATGCCAAGTGCAAAGAAACCAAAACCATGATTTTTGGAATCTTAAAACTCCCTCAAGTTCAAATTTGGTTCAAAGTCACCTCAAATTCCAATTTCAAAATAAATTTGAAATTTAAAAAAAAATCCAACTTGGTGCCCTTGTGCTTTGGCATTTCTATCCACAAATAAATTGTTTCCATATTTTCTGGTCCTTTTAACTCCCTCAAATTCCTCTTTTTCCATCACCAATTCTCTACAAAAAAAATGATAACAGAAATAAAAATAAATAAATAAAGCAAGCCAGCCCGTGGGAGGAGCAGGCCGGCCCAGCCCACTAGGCCCTTCTCTTCTCTCTTTCGGCCTCAGCCTCATCCCCCACCTCCGTACGATGGCTGATGACAGCCATGGCGGAAAGACCACAGCACCCCCACATGCCCCGATCCCCTACAAGACCCCTAGCCCTGCCCTAACCCTAGGCCGCCCCCTCCTCCCTCTTCCTCCCTAGCGCCGCCGCCACCCACTTCTCCTCGCTCCACCTCCTTCTTCCTCTCGCTGCCTAGTTTCTGAATTTTTTTCTGAAGCCCGTCCATGGCCGAAACTTGGGGTTGCTGCCCCCGGCGCCTGGGACCCCGTCGGCCATGCCTCGGGCCGGGAATGGAACCCCGAGGGCCCGGCCTTCCTCCTTGTCGCCTCGCCCGGGCCGGAGATGCCCTAGGGACCCGCCCCCCCCGCGCCTCCATCGCCGTCGACCGTGCAGGGGCCGTGAGCGGCCTCGCCAACTGCCGCTCGACCACGACGCCCTCGCTTCCCTTCGTCGCCTACACCCCGATGTGAGGCCCCCTTCCTTCCTAGGGCTTCCTCCTCCTCCCCTCTGCTCTGTGAACCCGCCATCGTGCGGAGGAACGCCGCCATCGAGCGTCAGGCCGCCGGCCGCCTCCTTTTCTCACGGTCGAGATGCAGGTAACTGAACTCGTTCAGTTCAGTTTCGCGAATCCAGGCCACCTCAAAAACCAACCCCATCTGCACTTTTCAACAAACACCGCAGCAGCGCACTGGCTAGGACCCTTGCGCGCAATCCCCAGGTCCTGGGTTCGGTTCCCCCAAGCCACACCCTTTTATTTCTGTTTTTTTCTTTTTCTGCCCGAATTTCAGAAACAGAGATCTGAGCAATTAATTCTAAAATCCATATAAAATTGAATTTTGCTCCAAATTGAATGATTCAAATTCCTGTGGATTCAAAATCTTGTGCCCTTTCCATTAGTAACAAAATTGCAACATGCTTCTGTACAAATTGTTGCACTAAATAATTAATTACTGAAAATGTAATAAAAATTGGAAACTTTGGAATTTCATAACTTTAGTTCTGTTCATCCAATTTAAGCAAACTTGGGCTCTAAAATTTTGTATTAACAAACTCTACACATTGGTATTTTATTTGGCCACAATTGAATTAATTTTGAACATGTTTCCCTCTGTTTACTAAAAAGGGCAGAATAAGACTACTTAGCAAAAATTGCATAATAAATTCAATAATAACCCAAAAATTATGTTTAATAGCTCAAAATGTTCAGTAAAACATTTGCTACATGTTTTCAACCTTTTCAATGCAATTTGTTTAATCTTTTTTCCTAATTAAAAGTGGTGCAATAATTCAATGCTTTAATTAAACCCTTTTAAATTGCAAAATTCATAACTTGGGCAATTCAAATCCAATTCCAACATGTTAAATATGTTTTCCATCCCATTTTTCATGAACGTTGCAAATATCAACTTTGTTTGCTGTTTTGAATAATTTAAATTGCTGAAAACAACTATTTCTTAATTAATGCATTAAAATTGCTAATTTGATAACTTGCTCATTTTAATTCCAAATCCAATAAATAAAATATGTTTTCATACCAGAAAAATGCACTTAATCTGTTCATGCCTTCCATGTTCATGTTTGCACCTTGCATGTTGCATTTGTAGTAGAGTTATGTATGTTCAGCTAATAGATAAATATGGAATGTGTTGGGGTATTTAATTCAATTGTTGCCCTATTCCATTTGATATTGCTTAACTCACCTATTTACTGTTTTCCATGCTAAACAACATTTAACTTGATGGTTAGCTAAACAACCTGAACCAATTCCTATTTCTCAGGATTCCGGTTCCGATTAAATTGCTTAAGTTGTTTCCCCTGTTGCATCTTGCCATGCCATGCATATAAAATAGGATCATGCTGGATCTTTGCCGTAGAAATAATTGTTGCATCCGGTGTTTATTTTAGTTCGTTGCTTCTTCGCGGATAGGACGCTGAGATGATGTGAGCAACGACAAGTTCTGCGGATGTACCTCTACTTGCTGGATTCCAGGCAAGTATACTCACTTGCTACTTATGGCTGCCTTTCATCACTTGTTACCGATTCTTCCCGTTGTTCTTATTCTAGCCTTTTGATATGATGCTTGTGTCTCGATCCTATCATATGTTTACCTTGCAGCCCTGATATAGCCTTTCCTTCCACTTCCTATTAACTGTTGTTTGTTTACCTTGTTGGCCCCGTGTCGTAGTTGCATGCTTAGTGTTGTTTGTGCTCGAGACTTGTTATCCTTTGTCGTATCACCTGTTAGTTGATAGTTGGGTTTCAATTCAATCAACATGTTAATGTTTTGGGTAATAATAATTTGATGTTAAGGCACCGGCAGGAGGCCCGGGTTAGGGTTTTGGAGCCTGCTGGTGTCGAAACTAGGAAAAGGGTCTTGTCCATTGATCCATGATGAGCGTGCTCACCGCATCCGGGAGGTAGTATGGGACCCCCCTCGACTTAGACCTGATCTGCAGCTTGTCCGAAGAGCCACACTTAGTTCGGGTGTTCCATTTGCTCCTTTGCATACTGGGTGGATCCCCCATGGTTACTGTGATGATGATGATGATGCATATAGGGCGAGGCCCGTAGTTCCGGGGTGTTGTGACCTGCGGGAGTTTTGCACACCTGCGCTGAGTATTCGGCTGCGTGGCTGGGACCTTATAGCTCCGTGGCTCCGAGGATGGGTTGTAGAGACGGTTTGGGTAGTGTCAAGCCAACCTGAGTTTTAGTTGGTGGCTTGAGTGTGTACGGGTACTGGAGCACCCCCTGCAGGGATAAATCTTCTCGAGAAGCCGTGTTGTCCGCGGTTATGTGACGACTTGGTGAAAGTGCTGGCTAACAAGTACTCAGACAACTTACACCTAATGATAATAACTTGACTAGTAATATAGATTACTTCCACCATATAAATGATGTCACCCTAATCAATAGTGTGAGTTTCCTTGGGTTGCTTCCTTAGTAGGGGGTAACATTGGATGGGTATTGTTAGGTGAGTAGTTGTAGTTGGTTCCGATACGCTATCTTATCTTCTTTCTGTTAGCCGGAAGTTGTAGCGTGTTTCTGTAGTTGGTTAGTGCAGCCCGCTGCCGCTTCTTTGCAATAACCCCTTTCTTCTGTTGTACCCAAAGTATTTGTATCTTGTGATGACTGGTTATGCCGGTATCTTGTGAGTATGGTTTATCCCCTTGCCAGTACTTAACCGTACTGACCCACGAATCCTTTTTTTCGTGGCTGCATATTCAACATTGCAGTCAACAGGTTTGAAGTCTGACGACGTTAGCTTGGGAATCCCTCCGGCTTGGCCTGGGCAGGGATTGGACGCTCTCAGTTATCTTCTGGACTCTTAGTCCAATTTGTATCTTGTCGGTAGTCGGACACTATGTTGTTTTCTTCCGCTGTTATTTGGATCTTTGTATTGTATCGATTGTATTCTTGACTCGTTTGAGTCGTCTTGTATAAATCTCTTCTGTTGTTGTGGATTATTCGTGAACTGTTGTAATGTTATCACAAGTGGCAACCTGGAATCGGTTATTATGTGGATTTGGCGGGAATGCTGAAATCTGCATAGTGCCCGATCTCGGGGCGTCACACCTATGTGAAGAGATTCATATTCTTGGCCCGGTATTTCTACACAATATGTTCCCCTTTGAGAGGTTCATGGGAGTCTTGCAGAAATATGTTCATAACCGTGCTAGGCCAGAAGGAAGCATCTCGAAGGGCTATGGAACAGAGGAGGTCATTGGGTTCTGTGTTGACTTTATTCCTGACCTTAAGACAATAGGTGTTCCTGAATCGCGGCATGAGGGGAGACTGAGGGGAAAAGGAACGCTGGGAAAGAAAACAATGATACCTAGTGACGGGCATTCTTTGACCAAAGCACACTACACAGTTCTAAAAAATTCTATGTTCATGGCTACGTATCTCGAGGAACACAAGAATATTGTACGGTCTGCAAACCCGGGGAAGGATGACTCATGGATTAAACGCGAACACATGGAGACTTTCGGAAGTTGGTTGCAAACACATCTTATAAATGACAGCACTGTTGAAGATCAGCTATACATGTTGGCAGGGTCACCATCTTCGACTATTGGGAGTTTTCAAGGGTACGAGATAAATGGGAATACATTTTACACGAGCTCCCAAGATAATAAGAGCACCAAGCAAAACAGTGGTGTCCGCTTTGATACAACAAACGAGAATGGAAAAAATGACACATACTATGGTTACATAGAGGAGATATGGGAACTTGACTATGGACCTTCTTTTAAGGTCCCTTTGTTCAATAGCAAATGGGTCAACCTGAATGGAGAAGGGGTAAAGGTAGACCCGCTTTATGGAATGACAACAGTGGATCTCAACAATATTGGTTACAATGACGAACCATTCGTCCTAGCCAATGATGTGGCTCAGGTCTTCTATGTGAAGGCCATGTCTTCCAGACCGAAGAAAAGAAAAAATAAGGAAACAAATTCATCATACGATGAGCCGAAGCGTCACATAGTTCTCTCAGGGAAAAGAAACATCGTGGGAATCGAGGAAACGACAGACATGTCAGAAGATTATAATAAGTTTGTTGAAATTCCACCCTTCACAGTGAAAGCTGACCCCACCATCCCGTTAAATAATGGAGATGCTCCATGGTTACGGCCGAAGCGATCATAAGCAAGGGACACGAAGAAAATTCAGAAGACTAGATAGGGATGTTGTTGGTGATGTGTAATAATAAACGTGGAATACATGATCATAGTTCTTATAACGTAGTATGAACGAGATTTTGTTAGCCAAAATGATATTTATACATATTCTGTGATTATGAATGGAGTAGGTGCAAGTTTGACCAATAATTTGTATTGATTGGTCAAAAGCTGGCAAGCATTGAGTGCTTGACAACTATGACCAGCCTGACTTCATTATTATTCCAACCAGCGGCACACCCACCCACTTTTCTGTTTCCCTCTCCTCCGTCTGTTGGTGATGTGTAATAATAAGCGTGGAATACATGATCATATAGTTCTGTTTGATCAGTCTTTTATATTGACCGGTAAAAAGCTGACAACTATGACCAGCCTGACTTCGAAAATGTAGGTCTTCCGTGTTGCCAGGTACTGAAGGTTCTTGAGATCAGAAATATCAAAGAAATTCCACCACACTATGTTTTGAAAAGATGGCGAAAGAATGCTCAGAGTAAACCTTCGAAGGAAAACTATGGTTTTTCTGTTGTAGACGAAGATCTAAAATTCACCGTGCCAATAAGGTACAACTCGCTTTGTCGAACCCGGGATGCCTTGTATGCTCTGGACTAACTCGGAAGTAAATTGTATGAGGATAGAGAAAGATGGGCTTTGCCTTATGGGTGTCATATATTATGCGCAGATATTGCAGGCACACTTCGAAGTGATAGCAGGGATATATACCATCCTGACAGATATCCTTAAAACAGAAATAGAGATTCGGTACTTCTTGAACAGATATGATAAATTTTTGGAGGAGAAACGTCTAACTGAACAACAAAGTTCCCAAATGTTGAAGGCGGAGGGGAGCGCGACGGCGATGGCGGACGAGCAGAGGAGAGGAAAGCGCGACAGCAACGGCGCGGTCTCCCCCGCCCGACCGTCCGTCTCTGCTTTAAGTCTGCTGCTCCCGCTGCGGCTTGCCGCGTACACAGAAGTTACTATGTTTTCAAGCGGGGGTCGGGATAAAGGGAAAATACGTGTGGATGCGCAGAGTAAACCTTCGAAGCAGAACTTGTCGAAATTTATATAAATCACCCGGGATGCCTTGTATGCTCAGGACTAACTCGGAAGATCGCGAGAGAAAACAAAAATTGTAACATTTTTATATTCAAATTATATACAAATGGTAAAATAATTAATAGTTTCAATAGTTAGAATAATTATTTAGTTAAACGAAAAATGGATTTAAATTAGTTTTGCAAATTCTAGCATTTTTCATGTTGGAAATTTTGTCAAATTTGAAAGTATATAGAAGTTGTTAATGTGCAAACTTAACCCTTTTCAAATTTTGGCGCTAAAAATTTTTGGGCGCGCAGGGTGCCACCGAAATTCGAAATTAGTTTTTGGTCCCGGCCCGTGGTACCAACCGGGACCAAAGGGGCTCTAGTCCCGGTTGGTGGCACGGGCCGGGACTAGAGGCCCAGGTGTATAAAAATCGCGGCCCTCTCTCCAGGCCGAACGAACACCCCAGGACAGGGGACATGGCTTGGCGAAGCCCTGCCGGCGGCGGGAACGAGTAGACAATCCCGCCGGCGGACCGCCGGCGGGGTTGGGCTAGGGACACGTTAGACTAGGGCACACAACATATATTAAAAAAAAGGCCAAGGGCCTTGCTTACATATATAGGGGGCGGCACGGCCACAGCCGGCCGGCCGTGCTTGCATATAGGGGGCGGCGGCGCGGCCACAGGCGGCCGGCCGTTTTCTTGGGGGGGGGGGGGGTAGCTTAGTCTAGAGGGGGCGCACCGGCGCCGATCTACTCCTCCTCCTCGTCGGAGGAGATGCACTGGTAGAGGGGTGGCTGCCACAGGTGGGCAGGCGGCTGGGCCGGGCCCGCCGGGGGCGGAGGCATCGGGGGCGCGTACGGCGGTGGCGGGGGCAGCACCTTCTGCGGCGGCGGTGGCGGGGGCGGCACCTCCTGCGGCGGCGGTGGCGGGGGCAGCTCCTCCTCCTCCGGCGACCAAACGCCGCCGGTTCAGGCCCAGGACATGCCGTACTCCAGGCCGGGGGGGAGCGGCTGCGGCGGCGGCTGGTCCTCGGACGCTTCTCAGTCGGCGTACAGCGCGTGCCACCAGGGGGTAGGCTCAGTAGGGGCGGTGGCGGCGGCATGGCGGCGGCGTCGGCGGCGGCGGCCGCCACGACCCGCTCCCACCGCTTGATTTCGTCTTCCCGGAGGGAGCGGCGGGAGGCCTCGCAGGCCTCCTCCAAGCTGGCCCGGAGCTCGGGGTCCTCCTCCCCGGAGAAGTCCTCGATGTCCTCGAGGAGCCACAGCTCCTTCTCACGGCCGGGCGGTGGCGCGGGGTAGTCCTCCACGTTCACCTCCTCGTGGGGGACGGGGATGAAGGAGCGCCGGCGCTGCTCGTGCTCCTGCTGGAACCAGGTGGCCCAGGTAGGGGGAGCTGCGCGCGTACGAGCGGTCCCTGAGGAGGGGGGCCGGCAGGAGACGGCGCCGGCGGTCGATCTCCTCGAGCGCGGCCTCGCCGGTCGAGGCCGGCGGCACGGGGATGCGTTGGGGGTTGAGATGCCACCCGTCCGGGAGGTGGACGTCCGGCCAAAAGACCGGGGTGGCGTTGTTCCAATGCCACTCGGCCTCCGGTGACCGGATGTACCGGCGGAAGCGCTTGCCCTTGGGCGCGGCGCGGGGCGGCGGGCGTGCCGCCGGAGGTGGCGCGGGGACGCGCGGCGTCCCGCCGATGCGGACACCTCCAGGGCCGTAGCCGAAGGCCTCCGCCGGCGGGGGTGGGACGCCGGAGCCCCTCTGGCCGGCGCCGCTCGAGGAGCCGGATTCGTGGTCGTTCCTGGGGCGCTTGCCGGCGCCGCTCGAGGAGCTCGAGAACCAGCGGGACATGGTGGCTAGGGTTGCTTTGCCTGGGACGCGGCCGGGGTGGATGGGTTGTACGGGCGGCGGGGACCCTTTAAAAAGGACCCGGGGGGCTGGCATGCCAACCGGCGGCCTGAACGTGGCGGCGGTTGCAGACGGCCATGAATGCGGGGCGGGAGCCGAGGCGTGGCGGCGGTTGCAGCTGGGGCACGCGCGCGTGGGGAAAGTGGGGGGAGGGGTGGCGGGAAGACGAGGCGGGGCGGGAAGACGAGGCGACAATGGGCCGTTTGACCGCCCCTGTGGTCTTAATTTAAGGGACCAGGCGAGCCAGCCACTAGGCCGCTGGCCAGTGGCCCCTTCGACCCCCTGCGAACCGTTGACCGAACATAATAAAAGACGCGGGCCAGTGGGCCCTTTTGACCAAAAATATGGTCAGTGGGCTTAATTAAAGACGTGGGCCTGGACGCGGTTGGGGAAGGGGGAGGCCGGTTAGGGATTGCGAGACAGGAGCCCAAAAAACGAAACGAAAAAAACCTGCCGCGGCAGGGGAAAATTGCCGGATATATTTTTTTTTTCAAAAAAGTATCCATCCCGGTCCCTTGAACGAACCGGGACGAACTCTCTGGCCGTCCCCTGGCCCAGGTTCGCCACGTGGCCTATCCTTACCATCCCGGGTCCTTGCACAACCGGGACCAATGGGGGAGGGCCATTTGTCCCGGCTAGCCCATCCCGGTTGCACAACCGGGACAACTGGCTCTTACGACCCGGGACAAAAGGCCCTGTTTCCACTAGTGTTACTCCGCTTGTCTAGATTTTCATAGATATAGATTGGTCAATCAATAGTTGCAAAATCTTCTTCATCATTAAAAAAAACTTACGATCGTACTACAGCTAGCTACTGCGTCCTCTGCATCTGGAAGGACAGGGATGTCGCCTAGAGGTGGTGAATAGGCGTTTAAAATAATTATTATTAATAATTGAATAAATATGGAATAAAACTACTATTTAATTTATCAAGACTAAACCTAAACAAGCTAGATTTACATATATGCACCAAAAATTATGCCAAACAATAGAAACAACTATGTGATATCATTATATGTAACTTCAAGGTTGATTTCTATAACAATGTAAGAAGCTTGGGTATGTAAATAACCGAGCAACACGGAGACGATGATTATCCCAAAGTACACTTTTCAATAGAAGCTAGTCTCTATTGCACATATGTGATCTCAAAGGCTTAACTTACGGTCCTCGTGCCTCTATAAAGGCGGAGTGTCATGATCCACTATGGGACCATTGAGCATGGTCAACAACCCCCTACAAGGTCGAAGTAGTCTCCACAATTTCATCGGAGTCTTCAAACAATATCCCGTGAGCTAAAAAAAAGATTTGAGATAGCAACAAGTTCCCGCAAGCTTCCAAAGCTCTGAGATAACACCAACAATCTAGGGCACTCCAAGTACCCAACAGGAACAACATCTCACTAGTGGAAAAAAACCTAATAGGTTAAACCGTACAAGAAGTGTGCACATCTGGACATACACTTCTTGTATTTAGTGGAAGAGTGTGTCGCGGGAACCTCGTACTAGAAGTTGATGTTCCGCCACTGCTAGTAAGTGTGCTCAGGTTCGCTCAACTATCATATATTAGTAGAAGCGTGCGCTTGTAGACACACACTTCCAATACAACCATACTCGAAAATTTCCCATCACTGACACACTCTTCTGCTATTTTGCTTGGGTGGACCACGGATGACCGTCGTGCTGGTACGAGGCATTTATATGGCACGGTACCGGTCAATTCTAACTGGTAGCCAGCTCACTTTTTCCTGTTTCATCTTCCACTTCTCACTTCTATGCATCTCTTTCCCTCGCTCTCCCCCTGCATTAACTAATGGGTAGATATTTTACATACTATGTGAGCTTGAGATGTACTTCCCTCATGTGTTCATCGAATTTGTCGGTGCATATGCTAGCCCATATTGTCGATGATATCATTTATATCGGGCAAATATTAATTCCTCACCATGACGGCGTTCGAAAGGATGAACAAAGTCATCAAAGGATTCGTCCGTAATAAAACATGTCCAGATGGAAGCATCGTCCTGGGATTTCCGACCAAAGATTGTATTTCTTTCTGCACAAATTATTTAGACATAAAAAATCATGTTGATTTGCCCGTCAACACACACCTTGACAGGCCCAAAGGAGTATGACATAAGAATACTCGGAATGAAATGCATGTGGATCAAAACTCTCGACGGACCGACTTTGATGATAACTTAGTAGTGCTAAAAAAACTGATCCTTGGTTGAAAAAGCACACATAAGTTGTTATTAAGATTCAGTATGAGCGAGGGCTGAAGATGACAAAAGAAGAAATAATTATAGAGCACAGCCCCCTTTTCTTGCATTGGTTTAGAGAGTAACTTAAGACCCACCCCCTAGTAGAGAATTGAACTAACGGATATCTGATATTCTCCTTAGCACATGGCCCCGCATGCAACCTGACCACTTATAAAGCGTACAATATAAATTGATACACATTCTACAAGTGAAAGACAAAAATAGTGATTATCAGAATTCAAGTGTGATGATGGAATCCTTAACCGGTGAACTAAAATAAATATACATTGGAAGGATCGAAGAGATATATGGGAGCTTGTGTACTTTAGATAGTACATGCTTCTGATGTTCCGTGCATGGTGGGAAAATAGCGGCGACACCGAAAACCGTTTTTTCACTGCCATGGTTATACCGACGCCAAAACCAATAGTGTTGAAGTCACCACAAAAATGGGCCATCATTTATGGCTCATGACATAACCCAATGATTCTTTACAATCTACCCGGCCAAGACCAGATGTATTGTTGCGAGGAGAGACAAAAGGAGCATTGTTGGATGGATGACCAACCATCGAGGAAGACTACACCACGTTCTTTTCGGCTTAGGCTTATGCATAAGCCACCCTACCTTGGTCTGTCTAGAAAAAGTGCAACTAAAATAAGCGCACAAGAAGCTCTAGTGTAGTTATTTTTTGGGTTGTTATGTCCTAGCTTATTTTTTATTTGTATGATGTAAAGTCTGTAACACTCTCAGGATAAAGTTTTGCTCTAAATAATGGATTTTCGATTTATTTTGTGCTGTTTACATATTTGTGATCACGAACAATTATTTAGACGTCATATATTTTTAAATACTACAATAATAAATGGATTCATTTATGGTTCATTATAACTTGTATAGAAGGAAGGGTATTCCCAATAATAGATCAAATTAAGGATAATAAATAGGAAACACACACTATATAATCACAGTACTGGTAGCACAATTCTTGTCAAAATCATCCTCATTGGCTAATGGAGCACGTCGAAACTTGGACGCATCTAGGCATCTATGAAAACAAAATTAGCTTAGCTTTAGTACACCATATCTCAACTTTATTATTGAAATTTCCTTTATCCATCTAGTCACTATGTGTATGCAAATATGATGGCGTCAATCACACACACCCATTAGGGAACCCCAAGTGGAAGGTATGATGTAGCGTAGGAGAAAATTGCCCCCAGTGAAGAACCAAGGTGATCAATCCAGTAGAACTTCAATGTTATCAATTATTTTGCTTGTTATCTGGCGCTTCAACCAGCGTGGACCTGCACACAAAGCACAAACTCTCTCTTGCTCCCAACTTTCCAGTAAGGTTGTGAATCTTATTGTCTTTTCATTAACAAGAGAATTAAACTTGTCAAGTGTTTGGAATAAAAGAATAACGGAACAACAAGCAAGTGATGATAAAAACCAAGAAAGCAAGGTTGTAATAAATATAAAAGAATGGACCGGGGGCCATAGTTTTACTAGTGGTGTCTCTCCAAAGAACAATACACATGCTGGGTAAACAAACTACAACTAGGAAATTGACAAATCATCAGGGCATAACAATCCTATTATGACAAAATATAGTACACGGGATCTAGTCGTGTAGGCATTACGTCAAGTCATATAGACCACTATCATTCATGCATCCGTATCTAGTAGTCCACCTCAAGAAAGCTGTCCAACCAATCTCTATAGTATTAGGTTGTAAGCAACATAAAATTCCATTAAGATCAATAAATAATGTAAGAAAAATTCTTATCATGCAAACAAGAACACTGTTGTTTTCCCCTTAGTGGCAACAACACATCCTCCACCCTACATGTTTATGTCACTTGAGCGCAAGCAACAAGGAAGCCATTATCTAGCATAAAACTCCATCTTGCAGATGCATAGAACAACTTGGCCAGGGAAGCCATACACATCGGAGAGTGTTGCAAGACACATTAAAATTCTAACAAAGATAAAAGTGAAGCTCAATATAAATACATGAATAAACTGGTCATAAATTCATGATTTATCGTATCCCAGCAAACACAACATGTTCTAATTACATAACAATGATCTTGATCATGTTAGGAGGCTCGCAAGACCGTTGCATGTTAGCACAAGGAGGAGAGATCGCCATGTAGCTTCTTCTATAGACCAGTAGTCCAAGGATTATTGGACTACGCTTCAGAATCTAATTTTTTGCCCGACTAGTCTACCAAGACCAGTATGCAGATAAGGAGGCATCCCATATATGCAAGGATCATGATCACGACTCACCGGCAGCGGATTCGATGTAGTCGTAGAAGAGATCTGAGTAATCATAGATCCTCACAACTAGGCCTAGTTGAAACGATGTCATGAAGCTTCCCTTGTCAAGGATCATAGGTGTAACGCTCTTATGGTGTGCACGTGTACGCTCGTGTCAGCCCGCTAGCGCTCCGACGTCCAGGTTTCAGCAACAACAAAGAGAGTGAACCTTTCGGCGTTGCTAATTAGGAGAACTTATCGACTATGATTAGATATGTATGATTTTGGTACTTTTAACACACGAGAGAGAACTGAAATTAGAGCTAGATCCAATCGGGAGAGGAACCTCAAAACACAACTAGAAAAGAGTCTAATTAAATTATAGCGGATCAAATTATAAGCTCTAATTAGACTGTCTAATTGTACTCGAGTGAGTGAGAGGGAGAGGGAGATGCTTGAGATCCAATTGTGTGTTTTGCTTGGAGCCATGGGGTCCTTAATTTATATAGTTGGAGGTAGGGGGAGAGTTTCCAAAGGGAGGGTGGAGTCCTAGTTGAGAAAGGAGGGGCTAGCCGCACCGAAAGAGGTGGCCGCACCCCTCTTGCTAACCCAACACGGATTGGACTCAAAGTGGAGTCCCTTTTCCCTTTTTCGTTTTCCATTTTTCTTTTCTCCTTTTTGTCTTAAAAAATTAGGAAAAAATGCATTAGCTAGATGGTGTTCTCTCTCCCTTGTGCCTCCATGTTTAGATCATGCACTACAAGAAAACATCTTATAGCAGAAACCGTATCAGTGGCGGGGTGATGTAAATCCACGCCGATGGTAGCTTTTGGCAAATTTTTCTAAAGTAGTACCAGCGTGCAAAAATATACCCGCCAGTAATAAAATAATTGCAATGGCGTGTAACTGCAAAGCTCACACCATAGGTATGTCAGTCCCAAAAGCCCCTCGGTTAATTTTTGTTGTGGCGAGGTATTTACCGCTCACGCCTGTAATAAAAATTGTAACCGTGGCAATTAAAAATTGCCACACCGGTACTATGTGACCCTAATTATAGCACCACCCACACTATCTCTCCCCACACCCATTCGTCTCCCGTCACTCCCATGATCCACGATGCCGCCGCTCAGCCGCAAGCCCCACCATCACCCATGAATTCTGCCACTCATTCCGCCGCCGGAGCCGAACGTCCCTTGCCCACATCACCGCTCCCTACTGATGGTGCATATCTTGCACTCGTTGGAGGATCCCAACAGGAAGGTATGATGAGCACAACAGCAGTTTTCCCTTAGAAAGAAACAAAGGTTGAATCGACCAATAGAAGGATAAAGCAACTTCCGAAGGTTGATGCAGTTGAGGTGGTAGGGCGCACTACCAGTTCAGAAGCAACGTGGAACTACGGGTTTGATAAAGAGAAGCATGATAGATAAAAATTAACAATTAGAATAAGAACTAATATTTTTGTGTTTTTGATAAAGAGAAGCATGATAGAGCAAAATTAACAATTAGAATAAGAACTAATATTTTTGTGTTTTTTATAAAGAGAAGCAAACAAGACAAAATAAAATAAAATAAGCAAAACTAAAAAAAAGTAAAGAGATTGGAATTGAGTGACTCCCCTTGCAGAATTTCTCTTCTTCCCCGGCAAGAGCGCAAGAAAATAGCTTCAAGTCCGAGCCTAGCTCACTTGGTTAGGGAAGTGGCTGTACGACCCAACCACCAGGTTCAAGTCCTCACGGATGCAGACTTGGGTTCCTATTATTTAAAAAAATTAAAACCCGCCATGGGGGCCTCCCCTGCAGACTTCCTTTCAAAAAAAAAACAGCGCAAGAAAATAGCTTGATGGTGCATGTCTTGCACTCGTTCGGAAACCCCAAGAGGAAGGTATGATGAGCACAACATCAGTTTTCCCTCAGAAAGAAACCAAGGTTTTATCGACCAGTAGGAGGAAGGAGTAACTTCAGAAGGTTGAAGCAACTGAGATGGCAGGGTGAAAGATCATCGTCCGTTTTGGTAATTATATGACAACATATCCATTTGATCTAATGTTTGTTCGATGAATGAAAATGCCTAGGTTAAATTAGAATCACTATCTATGTGGCAAGTGCTTATTTTATATGGAGAGAGCAAGGAGAAAGAAACCCAGGAAACCATTTTGCGCAGGAGCGGAGGCTCCGGTGAATCCACCGGAGGCTCCGCCCAGGCTCCGGTGCGGATCCGGTGTGGGCTCCGCCCAAACCTCCCTCTGGTGCATACGAGCGGAGGCCAGGGCGGACCCTCCGGTGGAGCTCCGGTGGGCGGAACCTCCGCCAGTTCCACCGGAGGCTCCGCCACCCTCAACAACTGGGCCTGCACGCACACGGGGTCCGGTGTGCCTGCGGTGGAGGCTCCGCCCAAACACCGTTCTTTTGGATAAGAGCGGAGGCTCCACCGGAGCCTCTGGTGGACCTCCGGTGGCCTCCCTGGCCCCTGTGCAAATGTGCTCCGCTAGACCTCCGGTGGGGGCTCCGCTCGAACGCTGCTCTGTTGGATATGAGCGGAGGTTCCACCGGAGGCTCCGGTGGGCGGAACCTCCCCAGAACCCACCGGACCCTCCGCCCCATATTCTAGCACATGTGAGCTGGTGTGCTGCGCAGCTGCGCAATTGACTGAGGCCCACTGGAGCCTCCGGTGAAACCACTGGAGCCTCCGGTGCTCCTGGACTGCAACGACCTCTTAAATGAAAGGGGTATAAATACCCCTTCCCCTACCTCTTAAATGCTAAGCTTTCCCCCATTCTCTCTCTATGCCATTAATGAAAGGTTCATTCGCCTAGAACTCCCTCTCCGTCCACCCAATCACTCCCATACTTGGTGGAGAGCTAGAGGAGGCCTAGATCCACACTTCCACCAAAGGAATCTCAAATCCATCCACCACAACATAGTAGATCTAGAATCCTACTTGAGGCCTAGAAACCTTAGTAGATCTCGTGCTTGTAGTTTCCACCTTGTTGCAAGAAGCTACGGATTGCTTGAGAGCCTCCATCCATCTTGTGGAGTGACCTCGAGCCCTTGTAAAGTTTTGGTCAACGCCTTCAAGTCGACCTCATAGTGGAAACGAGAATCTCCCTCACCGGAGAAGCTCAAGGAGAACAAGGTGTGGACAACCGTGCTATTGAGGAGCGCCTAGGTGGCTCCCACCTCTCCAACGTAGACGTACTTCTCTTTGAGAAGGAACTACGGGAATCATATCCTTGTCTCCTTGTTTACACTTGTCGTTTGCTTTACTACCTTACGCTTTACTTCAGTTGCACATATTACTTTGTCCACATAGGTTGCTCACGTAGATGCACATCTAGAGAACCTTATCTTATCTTGCTTAGCCCTACTAAAAGAAAAAGAAAAGAAAAATTGGTAGTCAACCTATTCACCCCCCCTCTAGTTGACCATAGTGCACTTTCAATTGGTATCAGAGCCTCGGCTCTTACTAAGGGCTTAACCTCCTAAGAGTACAATGGTCGATGAAAATGCCCCCGGTAGTTCTAGTGCGGAAATCTCCAAGATGGCCGACAATATATCTAACCTACAAGACACGGTTGGAACTCTCCAAACCGAATTGTCTAAGGTTAGCTCTACTGTCAGTATGGAGGTTTCTAGCATCAAGAAAATGATGGAGGTATTGATGGGAAGAACCAAGGAGTCCACAGAAACACCTCTCACCACCAACGATGTTAGCTCAGACGAAGAGTCCATTCCGTACATCGACGAAATGGAAGCTAACATCGCTTTAGCTAAGGCGAAAGCCAAAGCAAAAGCCGATAAAAAGGCTAAGGGCGGTGGGAGCTCCGATGGCTCCAAGTCTCAATCGGCTAACGGTTCGGGGTCTAACTCTAAAGTTCCACCACCTCCCAATTACGATTCTATCCACCCTATTGCCACAATGCCACACATGGTTAATGTTGGAAATCCTCCCATTCTTAACACTAACGAATTCTCTTCTTGGAAGTTCGATATGGAGTCTCACATTTCAGGTTCCTGCACCGCTTTATGGAGAAGCATTCTCATGGATTCCATCCTCATGATCCAAGCAACTTGACTCCAAGAGAGGATGTGGAATTCCAACTCAACAAGACCGCTCTCGTGACTATGCAAAAGGCTCTCCAAACAGAACATCTCGAACACATTCGCGGGTTGAAGACCGCCAAGGAAGCTTGGGATAAGCTTGACTCTTTGTTCCAAGGAAATGCTAGCATTAAATCATCAAAATATGATGTTGCTCTTGACAAATCCGAGAACTTCGTCATGCTTGAAGACGAGAGTCCCGAGGAGCTATATAGAAGAGTTGTCACCCTTGGCAATCAACTAAGGGATTTTGGAAAAGAGGAAATCTCCGATGAGTGGATCAAGAGGAAGTTTGTTAAGGCCACAACCCCATTTGAGAAGAACCTCTCCACTAGCATTCGAACAAGATCCGACTACAACTCTCTCAACTCCATTGGAGTGCTAAGTGAGTTCATAGCCATATCCTTATTTCACAAGAGCGCGGATGATGCCCTTGCTCGCTCAAGAGGACATGGAAAGTCTTCCAACCTCGCCTTGAAGTCTAAAGCAATGGCCAAGATAGAAGAAGTGGATGATGATGATGATGATGATGATGAGGACTATGAAGATACATACAAGGGTGACCATAAATGTATTTCTCTTGCCATGCAAGGGTATTGGAAGAGATGGGAGGCTCACAAAGCCGGTGCCCCTAGACCTTAAAGGAACAAGATCTTTAGGAAGAAAGGGGAGCGGCCAAGGACATCCTACAATTGTGGAAGTGCAAACCACGTCGTCAAAGAGTGTCCCTTTGAGCCAAGAGAAGAGAATGAAGGGAAGCTTGTTCGCAAGGACAAGAACAAAGCTCCACAAAACAAGAACCTTGATAGAAGAGTCCCAAGGGCTCTATATGTTCAAGAAGGCCCCACATTGGAAACATACTACTCCGGAGATGAAGGAGAAGATGAAGTCGTAGGTGTTGCCCACGTCGCCATAGCTACGACTTCCTCTTCATCGGTCTCTCTATTTGAATCTCCCAATGAGAAGGCATCGATCCGACCTACATGTCTCATGGCAAAAGCCACCGCGGTAATATCTTCCACCTCCAAGTCTATTATCACTAGCTCTCCCTCATTATTGGATTGTGTTGAAAACATTGTTGATGATGAGGAGGCCAAGAACCTAGGATCTTGGTTGTGTAGTCTTGAAGGTGAAACTAAAGAAAAGGTAAAAGCTCTCCTAAGGCAACTTGATGATGCCAACTCTCTCATTGATGAGAAGGAGGAGATCATCATGACCTTGGAAAACCATGGCGGTAGCAATGAGAATCATGATGATGAACTCGTCAAGGCTCTCGAAGAGGAAAGATCCATGAGAGCCTCTCTTGAAGAGAAACTATCTAGTCTACAAGAGACTTATGCTATTAGTGTTTCTAAGCTTAGAAAAGATAACGAAAAATCTCTTGCCAAGCTTAAGAAAGAACATGCCAAATCTCTTGTTTTACTTAAAGAATTTGAAGAGGAAGAGTTGAAGCTAGGAATAGCTCCCCAAAAACTTGACGAGGAGCATGACAAACTAAAAAAGGAGTTTAAATCTCTTAAAGAAATTCATGACAAACTTGCCAAGTCTCGAATCAAGCTCCTAGCTCAACAATCTAATAAGCATGTTGCATCTTCATCAAATAGCATTGTTATTTTTTTTGACACCAATACTGTGGGGGAATCCCCCACAGCCCCCCATTTATTAATAAAATAAAAGGTTATTTACAGATATGTACAATATATACAAAGGGATTAAGGGAGTGAATTAATCCATGATGTCAAAAAAACAGAGTTTTCACTCTTCACCCCGTACTTAAGCAGAGTGACTTCCTGTATAAACAGGGCCTTCCAACCTCTAAAAGTTGGCTTGATGTTCTTGAAAATCCATCCATTTCTTTGCTTCCAGATGCACCAGCAGGCCAGGATCACAATCTCCACAAAACAAGGACCATCAAAATGTTTCCTGGCAGACATGATAGCATATGATGAGGAGCCAGGGTGCCAAGGGATTTGTAGATAGTTCCAAATCCTTGTACTGAATGTACAATTGAAGAATAAATGTCTCCAATCCTCATGAACTTGGCCAGGACAGAGGACGCAATCAGAAGATGTATTAATGATCCAGTGCCTTCTGAGCAACATATCCTTTGTGTTAATTCTATCATGCAGTAGTAGCCAAGCAAAGAATCTGTGCTTAGACTGACACTTGCTCTTCCATAGTCCAAAAGAAAGTGAATCATCAGGGACACCATTAAAATGTTGTTTATAAAAAGAGCTAGGATGTAATCTTCCAGTTGAATGTGGACTCTTCCATTGGTCTTTAATATTAGATTGTATTTTAAAATTACCAATCATGCATTTCAACAACCTTAGTTCTTCATTTGCTTGGATTGACAAAGGCAAAGCAAAATTCTGAATGCAATCTGTGCAAAACAGGAAATCATTCACAGACTAAAGCTTATCTTTGGCAAAAGAGTAGAGCCTTGGAAAGGTTATCTTTAGTATTTGTGGCTGCCAATTTTCCTCCCAAAACAATGCAGTGAGACCATTTCCTACACAGCATGTAGTGAAATTTCTGAAATCCTCAGATAATGCCAAGATATTTCTCCAGCAAAAAGAACCAGATTCTACCACAGCATGAGGAACAGCCTTATAATAGTAAGCATCAGTAATAAGTTGCACCCAAGGCAAGTCCTCCTGATTATAGAATTTATCAAGATGTATAAGAAGAAGAGCAGAGTTTTGTATTTTCAAGTTTATAATCCCCAGTCCTCCCTTCTTTTTGGGTTTACACACCATATGCCAAGCTGCAAGGGAATGAGCTTTTTCTTTTCCTCTTTTACTCCACAAGCAATGCCTTCTTGCTCTGTCAATAACTTCAATAACACCAGTAGGAATAACTAAAGAGAGCATATAGTAGGTTGGCAATGAAGACAAAACAGAATTCACTAGCACCAGCCTATCACCATAGGACAGAAAAGAGGAAGTGGCAGAAAGCCTCCTTTCAACTCTATCAATTAAAGGAGAGAAATCCTTGATAGTGGGTCTAGTGGTACCCATAGGCAATCCAAGATAAGTGAAAGGCATAGTCCCAGTTTTACACTGAAAAAAATCAGCCAGATCACTAGCTTCATCAGAATCCAAATTGATAGGAATCATAGATGATTTATGAAAGTTGATTTTCAATCCTGTAAAGGCAGCATAAGTATTTAGAATGTCCTTGAAGACCTCCAGGTCTTTTTTACATGCTGGAAGCACCACAATTGTATCATCAGCATACTGGATTATAGGAAAATCCTTTCTGACTGGGATAGGAGAGGAAAGCAAACCATCAGAGTATGCCTTATTGACTAAACTCTGCAATAAATCAGCTCCTTCAACAAATAGAAGTGGAGACAAAGGGTCTCCCTGCCTAACTCCTCTTTTGCAGTGGAATTTTTTCCCAGGTATCCCATTAAGGAGAACAGAAGAGAATCCAGAAGCTAAAATTTCTCTGACCCAATTGAGAAACAATTCTGGAAAACCTTTAAATCTCAAGACTTGTATAATGGCTTCATGATCCAGAGTGTCAAAGGATTTTTCAAAATCAATCTTGAGAACCACTATTTTCTTTTTTGACTGCTGGCATTGGAACAGAAACTCAAAAGACCAAGCAAGGCAGTCTTGGATTGTTCTTCCCTTTATAAAACCATATTGGTTATCATGAATTGTATCACATATAACGTTTTGCAGTCTATTAGCAATAAGCTTGGTGACAAATTTGAGACATGTATTAGTCAAAGATATTGGTCTGAAATCATTAACAGTTTCAGGGGAGTTGGATTTTGGGATGAGAGTGATATAGGAATCATTTATACTTTGTAATGATAAATTTCCTGAATGAAAATCATGGCAGAGCTGAGTGAAATCAACTTTTAACACCTCCCAACATTTCTTCACAAAAAGCCCATTGAAACCATCAGGACCAGGGGCTCTATCAGTCTTAAGAGATTTCATAACTGATGTAATCTCCTCTGTAGTGAAGGGCTCAACCAGACATTGCAAATTAACAGTTGAATGAAGGACAGTGGAAAGATCTAAAAGTTGTGATGTGACAGAGGAAACCCCCATTCTATTTTTGAAACAATTCCAAAAAGCAGCTGCCTTGTGATGATGGTCTATCAATGAGACACCTTCCTCATTTTTAATTTCAGCAATAGTGTTAAATCTATAACGTTCTGTAGCTTTAGCATGGAAAAATTTAGTATTTTCACCTCCAAGCTGTACCCATCTGATAGTGCATCTATTCTTCCAATAGGCCGACTGAGATAATAGCAACTTATGCAGATGAGTTTTAACAATATTCCTGAAATTAAATTCTGGTCTACTCAGGTTCCTTTCCTCCTCCAGGGTATCCAAGATCAATATAACCTTATTGCATTTAGCAATTAATAACTTCAGGTTAGAAAGGTTTCTACCCCACCTCTTGAGCTCATGTCTGATGTTTTTAAGTTTAGCAGTAATAGTGGCAGCCAGTGTTATTCTTCCTAACAGGCCATTTCCAAACTCTATCAATAAGGTCCATAAATCCAGGCTGATGGATCCAATGATTTTCAAATCTGAAGATCTGGGCTTTAGGAACGTTGGTGGAGATTGAGATGACACATGGTACATGATCAGAGGTTAACTTAGCAAGAGGCCTTACCAAAGTGTTGGGATAATTCAAAGTCCACCAAGTGCTAGTAAAGAACCAATCAAGTTGTTCAAGCAGAGGTTGATCTTGCATATTAGACCAAGTAAAGGATCTACCTTTTAAAGGTAATTCAATTAACCCAAGATGACTAATGATTTCATTAAAAATGAAAATATCATTCATATCTGCTCCAGGTTTATTCCTGTTGTCCACAGATCTGATAAAATTGAAATCACCCACCAGCAACCAATTTTCATATGTAGGAATGATTAGATCAAAAAGCCATTGAACAAAAATATCTCTGTCAAGTCCACTGCAGGGACCATATACAGTAACCAGGGTGCATGAAGAGAGATTGTGCTTTGAGTTAAAATTAATTCTAATGGCAGACTTGAAACAATCAATCAATTCACCATCAAAAATAGAACTATTCCATAGAACAATAATACCTCCAGAAGCTCCCACAGAAGGAGAGAAAACAAATTTATCAAATCTCTTTGGACAAAAAGATCTAATGAAACTGTAATCAAAACTTTCACATTTAGTTTCTTGCAGGCAGATAATGGCACATTGGCTCTCCTCAATTTTGTTATAAACCAGAATTTTTTTATTTTTATCATTCAACCCCTTGACATTCCAATCTAGCACTCTCCAATCCAGAAATAGATGTGGTGTATTATCCATTGAGAATAATAAATAGGGGAACAAAATAGCTAGACCAGCCAGCTACCATAAGGACACCAGGCACCAGAGATAAAAGATAGTAATAGATAACTATTAGATCCACAGAGAAGCACATAGGAAATATATCCATTACACAATAGAGGGCCCAGGAGATAACCAGAAAGTACATGACAAACCAAGAACAAAAGACATTACAGAAGAGTCTTTCTAACATTAAGTTTCTTTGTCTTTTGGGGAGTCAGGGACAGCATCAAGCTTGCCCTCAGTGATATCTTCCTCTGCAATCTCAAGTGCTCTCCCCACCTGCTGAAGGATCACAATTGGTGTGTCTGGAGTGACAGAGGCATTGTCATCTGCAGGTCTAGTAGACCTTGGCTTTTTCCTAGGCTGTGGGTTATCCTGCATGGCCACCAGTAGACAATTGGTGTGTGTGGTTATCCTGCTGAAATAGCATTGTTATTGTGCCTACCTCCTCTACTATGACTAACAATGTAGGGAAGGAAAGAATTCTCAATGATGCAATAAGCTCTCAAGGTGCAAAGAAAGGAAAAGAGGGACTTGGTTTTGTTTTTCCAAGTCAAAGAAGATATCCAAGAATGTCACCTCTCCCTCTCAAAATGTTGTCTTTGTGAAAGAGGGTGAGGTGACCAAAGAGAAGGAGACCAACGCCATTATGGGTGGTGATACCTGTAGAGGGAGCATCACTCATAATGACTTCACCGGAAAATATAATCCATCTTATGTTCTTATGAAATCTAGAGATGGACATGTTTATGCTAAATACATTGGTACTTCTTATGGTGATGAGTATCATTGGACTATTTGGGTTCCTAAGACCCTTGTGACTAACAAAAGAGGACCCATTGAAGGAAGGGTACCTAAATCAAGAAATTGATCTCTTGTAGGGAAATGCTTCCGGGTCTAACAAATGGACAGTGGATAGTGGTGCATCCCAACATATGACCGGAAGCCGTGACGCAATAAGTAACCTTGAACCTCCTCTACCTCATCTCAATTGCGTCACTATTGGTGATAAGTCCGAGCTTAAGGTATTGGGACGAGGCAAGGTGGCAATCTCAAATGATTTATCAATTGAGAATGTTCTTCTTGTTGAGTCCCTTGGCTATAATTTGATGTCCGTTCTTCAACTTGCGAATTGTGGTTTTACCTCGTTCTTTAATAAAGAGAGTGTGATTGTCACTTGGAAGGCATCTCTTAAAGTAGCCTTTGTTGGGTTTGTCGAGAACGGCATGTATGTAGTGGACTTCTCTAAAGAAGACACGTGTGCCGCGACATGCCTAATGGCTAAAGTTGATGTGGGGTGGCTTTGGCATCGCCGACTAGCCCACACCAATATGAGAATGTTACATGATCTCCAAAGTGGCAATCACGTTCTAGGACTAACCAAAGCTAAGTTTGCTAAAGATCATGTGTGTAGCTCTTGTACCTTTGGTAAGCAACATGGGGAACTACACCCAACCAAGATAACTATCTCCACCACAAGAATTCTCGAGCTCATTCACTTATATCTCTTTGGTCCACTATCCTATGATAGCCTCGGAGGAAAGAAGTATTGCTTGGTGCTTGTGGATGACTATTCAAGATATTGTTGGGTGTATTTCTTCAAGAGGAAAAGTGAAACTCAAAGTAGATTCATAGAGTTCATCACTCTAGTGGAGCGCCAACACAATCCTACCATATTGGCGATTCGGAGTGATAATGGATCGGAGTTCAAGAACTACACCGTTGATGGTTTTCTTAGTGAAGAAGGCATTGCTCATCAATTTTCCACTCCATATACCCCTCAACAAAATGGTTGTAACATCCCAAGTATGAAAACTCCCATTTAGAATGTTTGCTTTTTGTTAAGTTATTGTTTTGCATCATGACATCATCATTGCATTTGTTTTGGCATTTGTTTTCCAATTGTTTTCATTTGTTTATCCTTGTTTTCCATTTGATTTTCAAACCAATTTTCAAATTATTTGTTTCATACTTGTGCTGTCACCATTTTCAAATAGAAATATTCAAATAAAACATCCATTTGTTTCCAATAAAATAGAAAGCTCAAACTATTAAATTGTTCTCTTTAATTATTCATTTAATTTCAAATTTCAATCAAATGCAAGTAAAATACAAACAGCAGCTAATTTGAATTATTTTGGAAAACAAAAGTTTGCAAACTGTTGCTGTTGTAATAAACAACCTATACAAATTTTCCTAAAATTTTCTAACCCCAAAACCTTTCCTTTTTCTCCCTTTTCCTTTTCAGCAAAAAAAAATAAACAGAAAGAAAAAATAAAAAGAAACGCAGAGGGAGAGGCAGCAGGCCCAGCCCACCTAACCCACGGCCTGCTACCCCTTCCCTTTCTCCTACCTTCGTACGGCAGCGCATCCGCGCTGCCCACGTCGACGCTGTCGTGATGGGACGGCCACCGCGCGTCCCTATCCTCCTCTTAAGCCCTACCCCCGAGCTCCTCCTAGCCCTAGACCTCCACCTCCCTCTCTCCATCGAGCGCCGCCGAATTCTTCCTCTCTCTGCCCTGCTCCTCTCTCTCTGTTCTGAACCGAAAACCACCACCGCCACCGTGCTGAACTCGGATGATCGCCGCCTGCCATGTCCCTCCTTCCCTCCGGTTAGCAGCGGGAATCGATCCCCCGTCGCTTCCTCGACCTCCTCGACACCACAGCAGCCACGGGGACCTCACGGATCGACGCCGCCGTCCACTTCCCCGTCGCCGCCGGCCACCTCCACCCGAGCCTCTGCTACACCTGCACGGTTGGTGAGCATCGCTCCCCTCCCTTCCATCCTCTCTGCTGTCACGTTACGCCCGCACGAACACCACACGCACGCGCACGAGCACGCAGCAGCAGCGCTGCAGCTGCCGCCGGCGGCCACCCTCCTCCGTCGAGGTTCAGTAAACGAACCTGCAAAAATTCAGTTAGCGCAGCTAACTGAAGGTCATACCCCCCCGTGCACCTTACCTGACAACGAAGCAGCATCCACCGTAGTGGTACAGAGCGCTGCTCGCGCGATCCCGCGGCCACAGTTCGAGTCCCCGCGGGCGGATTATTTCCCCCCAATTTTTGCTTTGCCACCTAGGCACGCGTGCCCCACCTGTCTGTGGCAGAGAAGGCCACGCAGGCGCACACCCGCGGCCACGCAGCGCCACGGTGGCCAGGGCCCGCTGGCAGTGGCCCAGGTTGGGTCACTGCGCGGTGTATTTAGTTTCTGCCACAGTTTTCTTTTAATTTAAGTCCCTGCACTTTACAGAATAGCCCCTGTAATTGAAATACAAATAACTTTTAAATTCCAACTCCAAATAATACGAATAAAATATGTATACTGAACCAAATTTAATTCTCTATCTAATTAAACCAATTGTTTTCTGTTTTGAACATTTCAAATGTTTCCAAAATTCAAATTCAAACAATTTATTTCAAATTTGGTTAATTTCATTACTAATTCAATATTAATTCAAATGCCACATATAAAATATATTTTCAAACCAGAAAAACATAATCTTTTCAGATATGAATTTTATTTAATGTTTTGAACAAATAAAATTAAATTAATATTAATACTTGAATTAAATCCATTTAAATCTTGTTTAAACTTGTTTAATTCATAAGTAATTCATTCTATTTCCTTTCTCAACAAGTGAAACATGTATTCCACCTAACATTTTGTGTTCTTTCCAAATATGAACTTTGTTATCTATTTTGAACAGTTAAAATTGGTGAAAACAACAAATGCTTGTGTAACTCATTTAAGAAGCCAAATTTTCTTAACTTGATAAATAAAATTCCAAATTTGGTAAACTTCATATCAAATTGAATCCATTGTTGTTTCCTTTTTGTTAGCATCATCCATGCATCATTCTAATCTACTTTCACATGATGGATACTTGTAGAACATTTAATTCAACCTTAATTCATGGGCTTCTCCATATGCAATACAAATTGCATATGGGCCCATTTAATTATGTTACCTTGGCAATTAGCTTACCTTTGATGCACCAATTAAATTGTCATGCATCATCCCATGTTTGTGCACTATGCCATGTTATTGATTGTTCGTCTCTCTTCGATTGTTTGTTTGCTTCTTCTCGAATAGACGACGACGTTGAGACAGACGAGGTTTACGATACTACCTCAGAGGAGTTAGCCCAGTACCAGGCTACTGAGCTTGCAGGCAAGTATTCACTCACATGAACCATTGTGTTCCTTTCCACACTGGATACCGATACTTTCCGTTGTCTATTTCTGCTAGCCCTATGACTCGTTGCTTGTGTCCCGATCCTATCACATGTTATCCTATAACCCTGATATTGCCTCACCTCCACACCTATAACCCCTTTGCTTGTTGCCTGTGTCTTACTAGCATGCTTAGGGTTGTTGTGCTCGAGTCTGCTGTCCGTTACTTCTTTTACCATATCTTATTTATGTACTATGGGCGCGATGGTTAAACAACAATCTGTTAATGTTATGGGTAATAATAATTTGAGGATAAGGCACCGGCAGGAGGCCCGGCGTGGTTTTGAGGCCTGCTAGTGTCGACCCTAATTATGAAAAGGGTCTTGTCTACTGATCCATGATGAGCGCACTAACCGCATGTGGGAAGCGTGTATGGGCGCCCCCTCAATTTGATTCGATTCGCATCTCGTCCAAATCGCCTCATTTAGTTCGGGTTTTCCATTTGCCGCATGCATATGCAGGTGCGAACCCTTGGCGCCAGGGTGGAACTTTTGTAGTCGGCATTTAGGGAGACACGTTCTTAGAGTGCTATGAGGGTCCCCTTTTCTTCGTGGGGCTCGATTAGCCGTGCACTCAAGGTGCTTTGGGCTTGATGCGAAGAAGAGTAGAGTTGTGTTGAGTGCCCCGCTTGGTGGAAGGCATTCCATCTGGCGGGTTATTCTTACGTGTACGGCTACATTGGTGCATCTCTGCAGGGTTAAATCTTCTCGAGAAGCCGTGTTGTCCGCGGTTATGGATGACTTGGTGAAAGTACTGGCTAACAAGTACTCAGACAACTTACACCTAACTATAACAACTTGACTAGTAATATAGATTACTTCCACCATAAGAATGATGTCACCCTAATCAACTGTGTGAGTTATCCTTGGGTTGCTTCCTTAGTAGGGGGTAACATTGGATGGGTTTGTTTGAAGTTAGTTGTAGTTGGTTACGATACGCGATCTTATCTTCTTTCTGTTAGCCGGAAGTTGTAGCGTGTCTCTGTAGTTGGTTAGTGCAGCCCGCTGCAGCATCTTTTATATCACCTATTCTTCCGTTGAACCCAAAGCATCCGTGCTTGTGTTGACGGGTACACTTTGGTATCCTGTGCGTCTTGCTTGCCAGTACTTGTATGTACTGACCCCTTTGGGGCTGTGGTTTCCGCAGACTACGATTCCGAGGATCCCCATGGTGGCTACTACGTGGAGTACGACGAGACTGTTGACGAGTAGATAGCGGACCCGGGCAGGATCCGAGACTTCGTGGATGGGCTCCGTTTTCCTTTCATTCCCGGCCTCTTAGGCCTATTTGGATTTTTCTGTACTCAGACACTTTGAGTGCTTCCGCTGTGATGTAATGATGATATGTTGGGACATGTGTCCTCTGGATGATTGTATTTGCTATTCTCTGCTCTAGTGAGAGCCATTTGCAATTATTTCTATTTCTTTGTGTCTTAGAGATCTGCTGTGGTATCATTTCGTTTAACGCCGTTGAAGTACGATGTGTGTATGGTATGAAGTACGTCAATGGTAGTATCCTGATCTCTATGGGATGGTTTACATCGACGGTGGATAGTAGAGATTGGTTGTCACACTATATGTGTTGGCCTACTCGTAAGAGGATGCGGGTGCAGGTAGGCCCCGTAATCCAATCATCTACTATTCAACGGCCCGGTGAGTATCCTATAGAAGTCCGGGTTCGACAAATGGTATCAGAGCCTGTCTGCCTGTAGGATCCCTTTTACTGGTCGCAGTTGAGTCTAGAAACTATTTTGTAGCTATATAGGAAAAATGAAACGTGAGAGTAGGAATTATGTTCTTTTATTTCTTTCCCCACCCACCCTCCCTTTTTCTGGTAAGGAAGTGCAACGTTGTTTTTTTTCCCTTCTCAACTAAACTTT
The DNA here is from genome assembly GCA_028641055.1 of Alopecurus myosuroides. Taxonomy (NCBI): domain Eukaryota; kingdom Viridiplantae; phylum Streptophyta; class Magnoliopsida; order Poales; family Poaceae; genus Alopecurus; species Alopecurus myosuroides. Next base: position 7,039,901 of record CM054058.1, on the reverse strand, counting down.
CAAGTTAGGATTTCACGTATCCTGGTTTCTCTAGGATGGTTATATCTACTAGACCATAGGAATGGAGGTGGTTGTGACATGATTTATCATGTTGCCTACTCAGGATTGAGAATGGAGGCGTGTAAGCCCCGGAAGCAGATCCTCTATTCCTTAAGCAGTAGATATTGATCCTTTAGAAGCCCGGATGGGTTTTCCGTAGTACCTCAGGAGTTTTGGTCTCGTGTTTCCCGAATGTTGCTTCGATATCCTGTTCTTCTCAACATCCTTTTCGTCCGTTGAAACCTTGTTGTTGCTTTCCACTTCATTTCTTCTACTGGCGTCTAATCAAATCTTCCCAAATCATCTGCAGATGGATCTCAGGTTCTACCCGCAGGTGGTTCGTATGACTCGTTGCGAGAACACTGTCGGTTATCCGGAGATGCTGAGAGACATGGTCACTTATCTGGGGTTCAGTTGGGCACTAGAGTACCAGGTCTACAAGCACCAGCGAGAGTTTGAGCAGACCTACTACTAGGCTATCGCCTACATTCTGTCAGATGATGGAAGGAGCGTAGTCCACCGCTACGAGGCAGTGGGTTCCACAGTGGATATGGCTGTGCAGCAGGCAGCTTATGTGAGTACCACCGTCCTTCGTGCTGACTACTGGGGATTTGACGATTCCATCTATCGCCACATCCCCCGTGGTTACATCACTTCGGAGGGAGCTCACTTCACTCTCTACGACAACTTGGATGTTTACGAGCATGATAGCTCCAGGCTGCACACCACCGCTCAGTTTGTGAGACACAGTGACGCAGTTGCCACCACACTATATCAGCAGTTGGCTTCAGTCAGGGAGCAGCTCTACCTTTCTTTGACTCATCTGGCGACTTACACCACAGACTTTGTTAGAGACGAGCGCTTTGCACGTTTCGATCAGCCATTTGGGCGTCGTCTGCCAGATGCTGGAGGTTACGAGCCGATCAGAGGTCCACTCCTCAACCTTGGTGCTTGTTACACTAGGATTCCACGCTTTGGAGCACAGGGGAGTCGATGCTATGTACTTCACCACACCTAGAATCGCTCTCAGAGCACTTCGATCTACGTGGATCGTCGTTCTACATACCTTCGTGAGCGTGCTCCTCACCGTACCTCTCGCCGTACTCCTAGACGCCGTCCTGCGTGATGAGCATGGGAGTACCGATGTATCCATTCCTAGCTATGTTTAGTTATCCTTTCGTATTCGAACCATTTATGGTGTGTTGGTTATTCTGATGTATTTGAACATGTGATGATGTACCTGTTGGTTATCTATTCATGCGTCGGAATAATCTCTCTTTCGCTTGCCAAGTCTATAATTTTCTGTTGTTGTGCTAAAATGCATTTCCATTCAGGATGCCGCCAACAAGGAACAACCCGCCTGAGCCACCGCCAATCACGGAGCTGTTGACTCAGATGACCCAAGTCATGACACAGATGGCCCAGTTCCAGGCTAATCAGCACATCAACCAGACAGCTCCACGAGTCAGCATCAAGGAGTTCCTCAGTCTGGGCCCAAGAGCTTTCGTGGCCACACGCGAGCCTCTGGACGCTGATGACTGGATCCGTGAGATAGCCAGGGCTCTAGAGATTGCACATGTAGCTGAGGAAGACAAGGTCAAGTATGCCTCCTATCTGCTGAAGGGTCTTGCAGCTTTGTGGTGGGAAAACTACCAGTCCATGAGAGCTGGCATGCCAATCACCTGGGGTTGTTTCAAGGAAGCATTCCTGAAGCACCACATTCCAGATGGTCTCATGGAAAGAATGCGTGAAGAGTTTTGCTCTCTCAAGCAAGGCAAGCTGGACGTCAGCTATCAGAGTGAGTTCAATCGCCTCGCTCGGTACACTGGAGATGAGGTGTCCACCGAAGCTAAGAAGATGGCAAGGTTCCGCAGAGGTTTTAACCCGGAACTCAAGTATGCTCTCACCAATGTCAATACCAAAGACTTCGAGGAGCTCGTTAACACCACGCTCAATGAAGAGAATGGGCGCAAGGCGTTCGAGGAGTCTCGCAAGCACTCGCGTGAGGGTGGTTCCTCCTCCAACATGACCACCCCTCCGCAGAAGCGCCGCATCTTGGGTGCCAAATGGTGCTGTCACTCGGGCTCCATATGCCCAAGCTTCTCCAGGCTTCGCTCCCCGCCCACCCAACCCCGCTCAGATGCATGATCCAAGGGGTTCGATGGGGCAGCCAAGGCCAGGGCCTCCTCGTGTCGTCACTTGCTTCAAGTGCAAGCAGACGGGACACTACGCCGACAAGTGCACACAGAGGCAGCTACCTCCACCACCACCTCGTCCTAACACGAACCAGGCAATGGTGCGCGCTCCCCCGCATAAGGCCTTCAACTCCAACAACAGGCCTGTCGGGAGGACCGCAAGGGTGAATCTCAAGATTGACAAAGCTGAGGAAGCTCCGGACGTCGTTCTCGGTACATTCCCTGTAAACTCTTTTCCAGCTAAAGTGTTGTTTGATACCGGAGCATCGCATTCTTTTGTGTCAAAGATCTTTGCCACAACATACAACCTAATTGTGGTTCCACTAAGCAATCAAATCACTGTTCACTCCCCGGGATCTCAAATGTTGACTTCCAAGATAAGTAAGGACAACCAAATCCTAATTGGAGGTCGCATATTACTCGCTTCTCTCATGTTGCTGGGAAATTCTGACATTTATGGCATTCTTGGTATGGATTGGCTGAAGGCCAATAAAGCAAAAATTGACTGTGCTCAAAAGTCAATAACTCTCTCCCACCCTTCTGGCCAGATAGTCTATTCTCCACATGAATCAAGTTCCATTCAGCTATGCACACTCAATGCAAAACCTCAACCTTCACTTGAAAATGTTCCGGTGGTTTGCGAATTCCCTGACGTCTTTCCAGAAGAGTTGCCAGGAATGCCTCCGGACAGAGCAGTTGAGTTCGTGATCGAACTTGAACCAGGTACTGCTCCAATCTCTAAGCATCCATACAAGATAGCTCCTCCTGGACTGAAATTGTTAAAGGAGCAAATCGATATGTACATGGAGAAAGGTTACATTCAACCTAGTTCCTTGGCTTGGGGTTGCCCAACTCTGTTCGTTGCGAAGAAGGATCAAACAAAGAGACTCATTGTTGACTATCGTCCTCTTAACGAGAAAACCATCAAAAACAAGTATCCAATTCCTCGTATCGATGATCTTTTTGATCAACTTGCTGGAGCCTCAATATTCTCCAAGCTGGACTTGAGAATGGGTTACCATCAAATAAAGATCAGAAAAGAAGATATTCCAAAGACAGCTTTCACCACTCGCTACGGTCTATATGAATACACCGTCATGTCCTTTGGTCTCACCAATGCACCGGCGACCTTCTCTCGACTCATGAATTCTGTCTTCCATGAATACCTTGACAAGTTCGTTGTGGTATATCTTGATGACATTCTTGTCTACTCCAAATCCGAGGAAGAGCATGAAGAACATCTTCGTCTCACTCTCATGAAACTTCGCGAGCATCGTCTCTATGCCAAGTTCTCCAAATGTGAGTTCTGGATTTCAGAAGTTGCTTATCTTGGTCATATCATCTCTGCCAAGGGCATAGCCATTGATCCAGAAAAGGTTAGAGCAATTGTTGATTGGAAACCTCCTAAGACGGTGAAGCAAGTAAGAAGTTTCCTTGGCTTGGCTAGCTATTGCCGCCTTACGTCCAAAACTTCTCCAAGATTGCCAAACCTCTCACTGACCTCACAAAGAAGGACAAGAAGTTCGTTTGGTCTCCACAATGTGATGAAAGTTTCAATCTCCTGAAGACTAAACTCACTTCTACACCAGTTCTGGTTGGCCCAGATCCTACCAAACCTTTCCAAATATTCTGTGATGCTTCTCTCCAAGGTCTAGGTGCAGTTCTTATGCAAGAACGTCAAGTTGTGGCTTATGCATCACGTCAGTTGAACGCACATGAGCTCAATTATCCCACACATGACCTTGAACTTGCAGCAGTTGTGTTTGCCCTCAAGAAATGGAGACAATACTTGTTGGGTAACCGCACTGAAATCTTTTCCGATCATAAGAGTCTGAAATACATCTTCACTCAACCAGATCTAAACCTCAGGCAAAGGAGATGGATTGAAAAGATCAAAGACTTTGATCTTACCATTTCTTACACTCCAGGCAAGGCTAATGTTATGGCCGATGATCTCAGTCGCAAGTCGTATTGCAATAATCTCATGATCATGGAAAGCCAACCTCCTCTTCATGAAGAATTCTAGAAGCTGAACCTTGGTCTTGTTCCTCAAGGCTATCTTGCAAGCTTGACAGCCAGTCCAACTCTCGAGGACAAAATTCGTTCTGCACGACTTCGTGATGCTGAAATCAACAAGATGGTAGAGCACATCAAAGAAGGCAAGGATAAATTCAAGTCCTTCTCAATTGATGACAAGGGAACTGTGTTCTTCGAAGGACGCATTGCAGTTCCTCAAATTCAAAGTCTCAAAGATATCATTCTCAAGGAGGCTCATGAAACTCCTCTCTCCATACACCCTGGAAGTACAAAGATGTACCAGGATCTCAAGACACTGTATTGGTGGCCTGGCATGAAACGTGAAATTGCTCAATACATTTCTGAATGCGACGTTTGTCAACGTGTTAAGGCAGTTCATCAGAAAACAGCCGGTCTTCTCCAACCTCTCAAAATCCCCGAGTGGAAGTGGGACATGATTGAAATGGACTTTGTCACTGGTTTCTCAAAGTCCAAGAAGGGCAACGATGCAATCTTCGTTGTCATTGATCGACTCACTAAAGTAGCTCATTTCTTTCCTGTCAAAGAGACAATCTCAGCTAGCCAGTTAGCAGAGCTCCACACAACAAAGATTGTTCCTCTTCATGGTGTTCCATTGGAAATAACCTCAGACCGTGGAAGCATATTCACTTCTCATTTCTGGAAGAGTTTTCAAGAAGCATTGGGCACCAAACTTCTGTTCAGCACAGCTTATCATCCTCAGTCTCAAGGGCAAGTCGAAAGAGTCAATCAGATTCTCGAGGATATGCTCAGAGCATGTGGTCTCTCCTTTGGCATGAAATGGGAGGAATGTCTTCCATATGCTGAATTCTCCTACAACAACAGCTTCCAGGCAAGCCTAGGCACGGCACCATTTGAGGCTCTCTATGGCCGCAGATGCAGGAGTCCAATCAATTGGTCTGGAGCTCGTGAACGTTCACTGTTAGGCCCTGACATTGTTAAGGAAGCCGAAGAGAAAGTTCGCATCATTCGTGACAATCTCAAGATTGCTCAGTCTCGCCAGAAAAGCTACTATGACAGCAAGCACAGGGACATGGTCTATGCACCTGGTGACAAAGCATATCTCCGTGTAACTCACCTCAGAGGAACTCATCGTTTTGGTGTCAAAGGAAAGCTAGCACCAAGATACATTGGTCCTTTCAACATTCTCTCAAGGCGTGCAGAAAATGCATATCGTCTTGAACTTCAAGAAAAACTATCCAAGGTGCACGATGTGTTTCACGTGTCACAGCTCAAGAAGTGCTTCAAAGATCCAGGTCGTGCAGTTGATCATGATTCCATTGATCTGCAAGAAGACCTATCTTATGAAGAGCATCCTGTTCGCATTCTCGATGAGACCGAGCGTAAGACTCGCAACAAGAGCACCAAGTTCTTGAAAGTGCAGTGGTCTCATCATTCCGATAAAGAGGCAACGTGGGAGACCGAAGAGTATCTTCGCAAGAAGTATCCGGACCTTTTCTCTTCTCAGTAGGAATCTCGGGCCGCGATTCCTTCAAGGGGGGCGTTTTGTAACATCCCAAGTATGAAAACTCCCATTTAGAATGTTTGCTTTTTGTTAAGTTATTGTTTTGCATCATCACATCATCATTGCATTTGTTTTGGCATTTGTTTTCCAATTGTTTTCATTTGGTTATCCTTGTTTTCCATTTGATTTTCAAACCAATTTTCAAATTATTTGTTTCATACTTGTGCTGTCACCATTTTCAAATAGAAATATTCAAATAAAACATCCATTTGTTTCCAATAAAATAGAAAGCTCAAACTATTAAATTGTTCTCTTTAATTATTCATTTAATTTCAAATTTCAATCAAATGCAAATAAAATACAAACATCAGCTAATTTGAATTATTTTGGAAAACAAAAGTTTGCAAACTGTTGCTGTTGTAATAAACAACCTATACAAATTTTCCTAAAATTTTCTAACCCCAAAACCTTTCCTTTTTATCCCTTTTCCTTTTCAGCAAAAAAAATAATAATAAACAGAAAGAAAAAAATAAAAAGAAACGCAGAGGGAGAGGCAGCAGGCCCAGCCCACCTAACCCACAGCCTGCTACCCCCCTCCCTTTCTCCTACCTTCGTACGGCAGCGCATCCGCGCTGCCCACGTCGACACTGTCGTGATGGAACGGCCACCGCGCGTCCCTCTCCTCCTCTTAAGCCCTACCCCCGAGCTCCTCCCTAGCCCTAGACCTCCACCTCCCTCTCTCCATCGAGCGCCGCCGAATTCCTCCTCTCTCTGCCCTGCTCCTCTCTCTCTGTTCTGAACCGAAAACCACCACCGCCACCGTGCTGAACTCCGATGATCGCCACCGCCATGTCCCTCCTTCCCTCCGGTTAGCAGCGGGAATCGATCCCCCGTCGCTTCCTCGACCTCCTCGACACGACAGCAGCGACGGGGACCTCACGGATCGACGCTGTCGTCCACTTCCCCGTCGCCAGCCGGGCACCTCCACCCGAGCCTCTGCTACACCTTCACGGTTGGTGAGCATTGCTCCCCTCCCTTCCATCCTCTCTGCTGTCACGTTACGCCCGCACGAACACCACACGCACGCGCACGAGCACGCAGCAGCAGCGCTGGAGCGGCCGCCGGCGGCCGCCCTCCTCCGTCGAGGTTCAGTAAACGAACCTGCAAAAATTCAGTTAGCGCAGCTAATTGAAGGTCATACCACCCCGTGCACCTTACCTGACAACGAAGCAGCATCCACCGCAGTGGCACAGAGCGCTGCTCACGCGAGCCCGCGGCCACAGTTCGAGTCCCCGCGGGCGGATTGTTTCCCCCCAATTTTTGCTTTGCCACCTAGGCACGCGTGCCCCACCTGTCTGTGGCAGAGAAGGCCACGCAGGCGCACACCCGCGGCCACGCAGCGCCACGGTGGCCAGGGCCCGCTGGCAGTGGCCCAGGTTGGGTCACTGCGCGGTGTATTTAGTTTCTGCCACAGTTTTCTTTTAATTTAAGTCCCTGCACTTTACAGAATAGCCCCTGTAATTGAAATAAAAATAACTTTTAAATTCCAACTCCAAATAATACGAATAAAATATGTATACTGAACCAAATTTAATTCTCTATCTCATTAAACCAATTGTTTTCTGTTTTGAACATTTCAAATGTTTCCAAAATTCAAATTCAAACAATTCATTTCAAATTTGGCTAATTTCATAACTAATTCAATATTAATTCAAATTCCACATATAAAACATGCTTTCAAACCAGAAAAACATAATCGTTTCAGATATGAATTTTATTTAATGTTTTGAACAAATAAAATTCAATTAATATTAATACTTGAATTAAATCCATTTAAATCTTGTTTAAACTTGTTTAATTCATAAGTAATTCATTCTATTTCCTTTCTCAACAAGTGAAACATGTATTCCACCTAAAATTTTGTGTTCTTTCCAAATTTGAACTTTGTTATCTATTTTGAACAGTTAAAATTGGTGAAAACAACAAATGCTTGTGTAACTCATTTAAGAAGCCAAATTTTCTTAACTTGATAAATAAAATTCCAAATTTGGTAAACTTCATATCAAATTGAATACATTGTTGTTTCCTTTTTGTTAGCATCATCCATGCATCATTCTAATCTACTTTCACATGATGGATACTTGTAGATCATTTAATTCAACCTTAATTCATGGGCTTCTCCATATGCAATCCAAATTGCATATGGGCCCATTTAATTATGTTACCTTGGCAATTAGCTTACTTTTGATGCACCAATTAAATTCTCATGCATCATCCCATGTTTCTGCACTATGCCATGTTATTGATTGTTCGTCTCTCTTCGATTGTTTGTTTGCTTCTTCTCGAATAGACGACGACGTTGAGACAGACGAGGTTTACGATACTACTTCAGAGGAGTTAGCCCAGTACCAGGCTACTGAGCTTGCAGGCAAGTATTCACTCACATGAACCATTGTGTTCCTTTCCACACTGGATACCGATACTTTCCGTTGTCTATTTCTGCTAGCCCTATGACTCGTTGCTTGTGTCCCGATCCTATCACATGTTATCCTATAACCCTGATATTGCCTCACCTCCACACCTATAACCCCTTTTCTTGTTGCCTGTATCTTACTAGCATGCTTAGGGTTGTTGTGCTCGAGTCTGTTGTCCGTTACTTCTTTTACCATATCTTATTTATGTACTATGGGCTCGATGGTTAAACAACAATCTGTTAATGTTATGGGTAATAATAATTTGAGGATAAGGCACCGGCAGGAGGCCCGGCATGGTTTTGAGGCATGCTAGTGTCGACCCTAATTAGGAAAAGGGTCTTGTCTACTGATACATGATGAGCGCACTAACCGCATGTGGGAAGCGTGTATGGGCGCCCCCCTCAATTTGATTCGATTCGCATCTCGTCCAAATCGTCTCATTTAGTTCGGGTTTTCCATTTGCCGCATGCATATGCAGGTGCGAACCCTTGGCGCCAGGGTGGAACTTTTGTAGTCGGCATTTAGGGAGACACGTTCTTAGAGTGCTATGAGGGTCCCCTTTTCTTCGTGGGGCTCGATTAGCCGTGCGCTCAAGGTGCTTTGGGCTTGATGCGAAGAAGATTTGAGTTGTGTTGAGTGCCCCGCTTGGTGGAAGGCATTCCATCTGGCGGGTTATTCTTACGTGTACGGCTACATTGGTGCATCCCTGCAGGGTTAAATCTTCTCGAGAAGCCGTGTTGTCCGCGGTTATGGATGACTTGGTGAAAGTACTGGCTAACAAGTTCTCAGACAACTTACACCTAACCATAACAACTTGACTAGTAATATAGATTACTTCCACCATAAGAATGATGTCACCCTAATCAACAGTGTGAGTTATCCTTGGGTTGCTTCCTTAGTAGGGGGTAACATTGGATGGGTTTGTTTGAAGTTAGTTGTAGTTGGTTACGATACGCGATCTTATCTTCTTTCTGTTAGCGGGAAGTTGCAGCGTGTCTCTGTAGTTGGTTAGTGCAGCCCGCTGCAGCATCTTTTATATCACCTATTCTTCCGTTGAACCCGAAAGCATCTGTGCTTGTGTTGACGGGTACACTTTGGTATCCCGTGCGTCTTGCTTGCCAGTACTTGTATGTACTGACCCCTTTGGGGCTGTGGTTTCCGCAGCCTACGATTCCGAGGATCCCCATGGTGGCTACTAGGTGGAGTACGACGAGACTGTTGACGAGTAGATAGCGGACCCGGGCAGGATCCGAGACTTCGTGGATGGGCTCCGTTTTCCTTTCATTCCCGGCCTCTTAGGCCTATTTGGATTTGTCTGTACTCAGACACTTTGAGTGCTTCCGCTGTGATGTAATGATGATATGTTGGGAGATGTGTCCTCTGGATGATTGTATTTGCTATTCTCTGCTTTAGTGAGAGCCATTTGCAATTATTTCTATTTCTTTGTGTCTTAGAGATCTGTTGTGGTATCATTTCGTTTAACGCCGTTGACGTACCATGTGTGTATGGTATGAAGTACGTCAATGGTAGTATCCTGATCTCTATGGGATGGTTTACATCGACGGTGGATAGTAGAGATTGGTTGTCACACTATATGTGTTGGCCTACTCGTAAGAGGATGCGGGTGCAGGTAGGCCCCGTAATCCAATCATCTACTATTCAACGGCCCGATGAGTATCCTATAGAAGTCCGGGTTCGACAATGGTGTTGCGGAGAGAAAGAACCGGACTTCGATGGATGCGGCTAGAAGTATGATTGCGGAGTTCTCTTCTCCCTATAAATTTTGGGCCGAAGCCGTCTCCACCGCATGTCACGCTATCAACCGGTTATATCTTCGCAAGATCTTGAACAAGACCCCCTATGAGATTGTCACGGGTAAGAAACCAGATGTATCTTATTTCAAGGTCTTCGGTTGCAAGTGCTTCATTCGCAAGAAAGGTAAACGGTTGTCAAAATTTGAGACTCGATCTTACGAGGGTATCTTTTTTGGCTATGCCACAAACGCTCACGCCTATGGAGTCTACAACAAGTCCACCGGACAAGTTGAAGAAGCTATAGACGTGGTGTTTGATGAGGATAATGGCTCCCAAGGGGGGCGTATAGATCATGGTGTTGTAGGAGATGCAGTTCCTCCCATCGTCATAAGAAGAATGGGGATTGGTGAAATAATCCCCATTGAGGGACACCGGATGACGGAGGGAGAAGGACTATGCCCCACTCAAGTGGAGCCATTGACTACACCCATTGATGATCAAGCTACTCAACAAGATACACCAAGCCCTCAAGCTAACAATCAAGGCCAAGCTAATGACCGAGGCCAAGCAATTCATCTCAATCATGATCAAGATTCTATCATTGTTGAGAATGATCAACCTAGTGGTGATTCATCACCCATTATTGATCAAGGACAAAATGAAGATGGACATGCCTCCGATGAAGAAGGTGATTCTCAATCCATATCCAAGGAATCATTGGAGGAGATACTAGCACGAAGAGAAAAGAGAAGGCTAGAGAATCTTGAACGAGCTGGGTCATACGGAGGAAAGGATCCATATCCAAGGAATCATTATTGTTTGTTCTTCAACTATTTGTTCTAGTCTTCCTCATGAACTTTGAAGGTGTCCTGGCATTTATGTTTTGTCCCACTCTTAAGGACTTGCGAAATACCACCTTGCCATGCTTTCTTTATACTTGAAACAAAAGTATAACTTCCAATACATTGTTACTCATGATCTTTTATTTGAGTTACTTCTCATGATGCAAAGTGATTGCTATGCTTTATTATTAAAGTTCTATTTATCATGTTTTGTGTTTAAAGTTCTATGATCTCAGCTTACATATGCTTTTACATTATAATGACCAAGTTTATGTTAGTAGCATGTCACCTCAGAAATTATTGTGTTTTTATCGTTTACCTACTTGAGGACGAGGAGGAACTAAGCTTCGGGATGCTTGATACGTATCGAACGTATACATAGTTTCTGATGTTCCATGATGATATTATGTCAATTGCTACCTGTTTTCTCCCTTCTTTATGTCATTTTATCGATTTTCTGGACTAACCTATTGAGAAGATGCCACAGAGCCAATTTCCTGTTTTCTGCTATTTTAAGTTTCAGAAAAGTTAGTCTGCAAATATTCTCGGAATTGGAAAATTCGAAACCGGAAGTCTTAGAATTCCCGAAGGTTCCACGGAGTCCCAAAGAGACCCGGAGAGGGGCCTCAGGGGGGACCAAACCATACGGCGGCGCCCTCCCCCCTTGGCCTCGCCGGGGGGGGTGGTGTGGCGCCCCCAGGGCTCCATCGCCTTTGCCCTTTTGCCTATTTATTCCCCTCCGAAGGAAAACCCTAAGCACGTGATCAAATATCCCCGAAAAGTTCCGCAGCCGACGTCGTCGTCAATCCTAGATCATGGGGATTCTGAAGCTGTCTCTCAGCACCCTGCCGGAGAGGAGATCATCACCGGAGGACTCTTTATCACCATGCCTGCCTCCGGAGTGATGTGTGAGTAGTTTATCCTCGGACTACGGGTCCATAGCAATAGCTAGATGGTTATCTTCTCCTCCTATTCCTCAATTTTTAGATCTCGTGAGCTGCCTAACACTATCGAGATTGTTTTTATGTAATTCTATGTGATGTGTTTGCTGGGATCCGATGAATATTGTACTTATGCCAAGTTGATTATAGTCTTTATTGCATATGTTATTTGTGATTTAGCATGCTTTCCGTTGCTAGTGGTTGCTCTGGCCAAGTAGTTGCTTGTGACTCCAAAAGAGAGTATTTATGCTTGATAGTGGGTTCATGCCTCCTTTTCGCGTGAGCTCGAGTGACAGAAACGTGACGGGGGAGGATGTGTTGTTGCCACTAGGGAGAAAACAGCGGTGTGCGTGTACAATCATTGCTTACATTACACACATTGCTTAATGCGATTATATGTTTCTTGCAACTTAAGACATAAGGGTGGTTTGGATGATAACCTGATGGTGGATTATTAGTGATAGATGCAGTTGGATTACGGTCTATGTATATTCTTTTAATGCCCGCATTAAATATCATAGTAGTCATCATGTCATGAATGTGCACTACGGTGCAACCTCTATTTGTGAATTGCCCAGCTGTAATTTGTTCACCCAACATGCTATCTTTTATGGAGAGACACCACTAGTGAATCTATGAACCCGGTCTATTTTCCTACATAGTTAAACAAACCTGTACAATTTCCCGCTTTCTTTACTTACTGCAAGCATACACCATTTTTCACACTATACATCTAATCTTTTTTTCAGCAAGACCGGCATCTCACTGTACCGTTGGGACAAATTATATTGGTTGTGTTGTGTGCAGGTTCCGCGTTGTTGTTCGGTGAGGCGCCATCACCACCGTCAGTGGCATCAACCTTCCGAAGATCCTCTTTCTCCTACTTATGTGGAATACTAATGGATAGGGCCTCGTTGCTAAGTGCTACAAGATCTAGTGCACTGGAACTCGTGGTTATGGACCCGAATCCTTTAGTATGGAACATTGTATTTTCCAAGTAAAAACCCCTAGTATATAAAAGAATGAAAAGGTGCTTCCGTTCTTGTGGAATAAGAAGCCCTCGTACCTTAATAAAAGGAAAATCGTAATTTTTCGTTAGGTACCGCTGTGCTCATCACACCCTCCTCTTGGGGTTCCCAACACGCATTGCCAACATCAATGCACCATCAGCGCGAGCATCAAAGAATTTTCGGCGTCGTTGTCAGGGAACAAAACAAATATACATAAGAAGACTTCCTCCCGCAACGGTCGCCATCCATATCAGCAGTTGCCATTAGGGAGAAAACACCAATGCTTTGTCTAAGGATAATTCTACTGTTTACATTACACACTTTGTTTACCGCGATTATCTGTTGCTTGCAACTTAATACCTACAGTTTGTTCGGATGACATTCGGAGAGTGGATTATTAGTCATAGATGCAGTTGTATGACGGTCTATGTATCTTGTTGTAATGCCCGCATGAATCACATAGTAATCTTTATGTCTTCATATGCACTACGGTGCAGCCTTCAGTTGTATCAATTGCCCAGCTGTAATATTTTCACCACACATGTTATTTATCTTTCACGGAGATGCATCACTAGTGAACTGTGGACCCTGGTCCATTTTCGTCATACTTATAATACACACACTGGTTCCATAGTTTTAACACTGCTGCTACTGTTTTCATACTGTTTTCCATATCATACATCTAACCTCTTTGTGTCTAGCAAAACCTCACTGGTTCATTGGGGCAAACTATCTGATTGTGTTGTGTAGGTTCCACCTTGATGTTGAACCGGTAGTGCGCCTTGCCCTCTCAGCTGCATCGTCCTTCTGAAGTCACTCCTTCCTTTTACTGGTCGATTCAAACTTAGTTTATTTCTGAGGGAACTTGCTACTGTGAAATAGCTTATAGCCATTAGCACATTACTGACGGACAAAATTTTGCCCGTCACCGGTAACATGTACCAATGACAGGCTGTCATTGGTAAACCTCAGCAGGTGGCTGTAAAACATACTAGTGACAGTAAAATATCCGTCCCCGTCACTTGTAATTGTATATAAGGCCTGTAGACTTGTCCGTCACCGGTCAAGTCCCGTGTCAAACTATCCGGCTTTCTTCACATTGCTTACAATAAAATAAAATGTACATATATATTACAAGCAATGAAAACCATTTAATATATTTTTCAGTCCATGAATTTTGATTCTAGATTAACTAGATTTTTATAGATTAACTAGGGAAAATATTCTGCTCCGCCCGATGGCACCACGACTTGGCGGCGTGGATAGCTTAGCACAGTAACAAGAACGATCTTATGGTAGCACGTACTTTGCAGCCTGTTTGATATCTTCTGTTGTAAAAACAATATCTAAAGATAGGCATATATGCCGTTGCGAGTCGCAACTTGCGACCCATAATTTGCACAAGGAAATAATTGGTCGGATTCTTTTAGTTCGACGCTAAATCTCTCCTATCTAAAAGAAATTTTTCGTTCCTTCAACCGTCTCCACCTGCGTCCTGTCGTCGCATTTTGTTTCCGTCTCTTCTTCCGCGTTTTCGCATTTTGCCCCTCCGAAAAGAGCCGTATCAACCCGCAATCGGACCATACAACCACTCGGCCACTCCCGACCTTGTCGTCTTCCTATCATATCCCGGCGCCGCCACCCAATAATCCCCATCTTCGCGCTCGCCGCCCACCTCCAAACGTTCCGCTGCCGCCCTCGCCCCCTCACCCCACCGATCTTTTACCTTGACGCTGCACCCACCGCCATGCCCGCATGGGAAGGACGGACCTTGTTGCACATATAGGAAGTATGCACCACTCATGCAGGGCAAGGAAGACCAACGTTGGGATGGGAGGCATCGAACTCCGTCCACCTCCGACCTCGCCAAGATCCTCAAGACCAACGGAGCAGATGATACGAAAAACACCAACACCGACGCACAACCGTATTGCGGCGAGCGGTGACTGCGGCGCGGGCGAGGCAGCCATGGCAACCTCCGACGACCCTACCAAGACCCTCAAGATCTGAACGCACCTGCCCCGGCGCCTCCTGCACACTTTGGCCGGAGAGATGGTCGTATTTCGGATTGGACGTATGTAACAATGTGCTCCGAGTGTCTGCTTCTGGTTCATCAACATCTCCATGCTCCGTTATTTTCTAATACTGTCTAGATTTGTTGTTCTTGCAGGAGTTCACCAAAAACGTGTCAGTATTTCATTGCAAGTAAATTCATGACTGATTTACAGATTAGTGTGTCATTCGGGACTGCCAAATAAAGCTTGATTTTGATTTTTATTACAAAAAGAGGATCACTGCTATGATGCCACAACAAGGCAAAATTCTGTTGAGCGAGTGGACTTCCTACTGAAGCTGGGACATGTAAGCAGTGCAGAAAAAGAGTACTGCAAGAAAAGGATATACGAGTTGACCACGTATCCTTTGCTCCATTCCTGACTTCTCTTAGTGCTTGCATCTCCTATTGTCATCTGGTGATTCTTGTATAAAATGTTTCCTAAAGATATTTTGACGCATTGCAGGTTGCAATTATGTTGGTCAGTGGAAAAGAAAATGGTAATGCTCTCTTAAGCCGCGAATCAAGATTCGTATTGTCTTGTTGGTTTTATGGAGGTGCAAATAACCTCTTCTATCTTATTTATCGTGGTTCATATATCTTTGTTCTGTGCTTAGTTGCATTCATTTGTTATCTTAAAAATTTGTTTTCTTATACACCATTTTCATGTAAACTGCTTAGATCTTGTACAAGTTATCAATCTTCACATTACTCATACTTAGTGCTTGAATTACTCACTAAGCAGAAGAGCGTGGATTTGAATTGCTCAGTAAGTGCTTATGGTACTTCTTCTAGATCGTTTTACTCAGCAAATGGCCATGGTACTTTTTCCTATTTGTGGCCATTGCGAATGAATACTAACACAGGAATGCTACTCCCAGTTCCTTACGACTCATTCTGATCTCTGACCGCTATCGTCAATGCGTTGAGGCATACATGATATATGTGTGCGATTTGGGTGGTTTAAGAGATTGGGCCTTATGTGGATGTGGCATTCTACCACAAGCCTTCCAGGACATTGTTCCTCAGAAGCCGGCCGACTGTATCGGCAAAGAATCATTGATGTAATCCGCCAAGAATGGATTGGCGGTGAAGATACCGAGCATAGGGAGGTCCCTGATGATCTGGTTGTGGACAACAAGCTAACCCGGCAAAGTGGTAACTAGCTTCTGTAGTCCTGCTCTGCTTCTATGAATAAGAGATTGAGTGCCTCTACTGCCATGACAGAGAGAAGAGACAGATAGATTGGTGAGGCTTTGTGTGTATTGTTGTTGTTGCTGATTGCAACTCTCAATAATGGTGCAATTGGTTGGATGTGGTATGATCAAATTGTACAAGGAAAAGAGAGAACACCTAGGATGCTATGCTGAGAAGGTTCAACCGCTATGTATCACTTCTAAGTAGTCTGCATTATGTGTTTATTGTAAAATTATCGGTGTTCTCTTTTTCTCCTAGGATTAGGATTCTTTGGTTGGATCCTTGGATATAGTGCTACTGCTTCAAAAATATTTCGGGTTGTTAAAGTAAAATGGTTGAGTTTTTTTATTTTCTATTGGGATAGATGGTTATGTCTAAATAATATTAATGTGGGACGTTTGGTTATTTTGAAAGTAGCAAAGCAAATGGAAATAACTGGATGATACGCAGCAGCATATTCTTTCTCAATCAGTATCATGGCCATGATGAAACCTTATTTATCTAAGGTTGTGATGCACCGATTGGATACAAGAATTAGATCCCTCTCTACATATTAACAAGATATGTGCAATGTAAGTTATTTATTTTCTCCCAATATCAAGTGGCGTGTGCTACTTTCTTTGTGATTTACCCAAACTTTGCATTTTCCATGTAAGCTCTTACGTCTTTTTTCTTTATTATCGTTTTTTACTGTGCTTGTGCACAAGGATATTTGCATAGTAGCGAAGATAAATGTCACAAGGACTATGAAAAGACGGTACCTACTTAAGACTTTCCATGCAGGACCTTCAAAATAACACATTTCAAAAAAAATCAAGAATTTAACCAAAATCAGTGAGTCAATATTGCATAGTAATTTCATTAGTACATATATCTCTTTAGGTATATCCAGATAATAGGTAGCAACATAAACTGAAAATACTTTGATTATTAAATTCCAAAAAACAGTACCAATGACAGTTTCATCGATTGCCAGTAGCCAAGTTGTTACAGCATGGAATTTTTGACATGCAATCCAACCGAAGAAGTTGCACAACAAAAATGAATTACAGTACTAAAGCAGTGTGTTCTATATAACTGAGGCAGAGCATGCAGAGAAGGCAACCCATCCTTAAGTTTATGTGTAGGTCATACTCAGTTTACAATGTTTTGTTTCTTCCTTAGGGTTGATTGCATTGATTTTTTTGGGGATTTGGTCTATGTTATTTTAAAATTCAGGCCGGAACCATTCACAGAAAGAGTAGTTCGAATATGGTATGTAGTTCTATTTGTCTCTTAATGTATATTCAGATAGCCATATGTTTTTTTTGTTCTTGGCTCCTTTCAACACTCTTATAATGCATT
Organism: Alopecurus myosuroides; assembly: GCA_028641055.1. Taxonomy (NCBI): domain Eukaryota; kingdom Viridiplantae; phylum Streptophyta; class Magnoliopsida; order Poales; family Poaceae; genus Alopecurus; species Alopecurus myosuroides. The sequence goes on along the minus strand of CM054058.1, from coordinate 7,022,532 downwards.
TTATATTGGTGATTTTACTACTCAATTTTGAATATTTTCAAATCGTTCTTATTTGTAATAAATTAAGTCTTGAAATATACTATTGTTGATATGGTTTTAATACTTATTGTCCCTTCAATTTATCTTATACCGATGGTTATGTACATTTATCTAATAATAGTGTGGAAGGAAGCTGGGAATTATGACGACTCGCTCGGGCCCGTAGTATTGAACCGGTCGGCGCTGAAGGCCTGCACACAAGGCTTCTTGCCGCTTTCCGTGATGACTACCAGGTAGAGGGAGGAGTAGAAGAAGGTCGTACGGAGGAAGGGGGCGTTCTTGCCAGCCATTGACAGAGATTTTCATTCTTGGCATGCAGATTGACAATTTGTATTTCTGACCTTTTCGCTTTGATTCTAAATATAGTTTTGTAATTATGCGGAGATTGATGTTGAATATATTGTTGACTGTTATTCCTGTAACTGTTGAGGATTGTGCGTTTATGTTAAACTTTGTGTGACCTGGGGTTGATGCTGATTGTATTTCTGACCTTTTCCCTTTGATTCTAAATATACTTTTGTGATCATGCGAAGATTGATGTTGAATATATTGTTGATTGTTATTCCTGTAACTGTTGACGATTGTGCGTTTGTGTTAAACTTTGTGTGACCTAGGGTTGATGCTGATTGTTGAAGGCGCAAGACCCAGGTGTGTAGCATCATTTACAGTTGCTGTCGTGACTGGCATGGGTGTGCTTCTGGGCACCTTCTGGTGCTACTGTTGGCATGTTGCTGGGAAACAGATTGAAAAGAGGGAAATCATTGTGTAACTTCTCACTATGAATGGAAAAATGAGGTCTCCCAAAGTCGCAGGGGGCTAGAAGGAAAACAAAATCAAGAATGTGTCTTATTTTGTTGTTCTGCTGAGTCCACGAGTCATAGCCAGCTTAAATGACTTGTGGATAAATCTTATGTGTAGAAAAAAAAAGCAAGTCCTATTCATAAATCAATACAGAGCATTCAAAGATACCTGTGCAAAAAATGTTATTACGAATTGAGCCACAGAACCAAAATAAAAAGTGATATTTTCACACGAAAACAATTGGACCCAAAGACTTATATTGCGCAACCGTTTTACTTTGTTTCATGGCAACACACGGTCATATTTCGTACTTGTATTGTTAACATGTTTTTGAGATGTGATGGATTTGCATAGTAGCGAAGATAAATGTCACAAGGACTATGAAAAGACGGTACCTACTTAAGACTTGCCATGCAGGACCTTCAAAATAACACATTTCAAAAAAAATCAAGAATTTAACCAAAATCAGTGAGTCAATATTGCATAGTAATTTCATTAGTACATATATCTCTTTAGGTATATCCAGATAATAGGTAGCACCATAAACTGAAAATACTTTGATTATTAAATTCCAAAAAACAGTACCAATGACAGTTTCATCGATTGCCAGTAGCCAAGTTGTTACAGCATGGAATTTTTGACATGCAATCCAACCGAAGAAGTTGCACAACAAAATGAATTACAGTACTAAAGCAGTGTGTTCTATATAACTGAGGCAGAGCATGCAGAGAAGGCAACCCATCCTTAAGTTTATGTGTAGGTCATACTCAGTTTACAATGTTTTGTTTCTTCCTTAGGGTTGATTGCATTGATTTTTTTGGGGATTTGGTCTATGTTATTTTAAAATTCAGGCCGGAACCATTCACAGAAAGAGTAGTTCGAATATGGTATGTAGTTCTATTTGTCTCTTAATGTATATTCAGATAGCCATATGTTTTTTTTGTTCTTGGCTCCTTTCAACACTCTTATAATGCATTTTATATTGGTGATTTTACTGCTCAATTTTGAATATTTTCAAATCGTTCTTATTTGTAATAAATTAAGTCTTGAAATATACTATTGTTGATATGGTTTTAATACTTATTGTCCCTTCAATTTATCTTATACCGATGGTTATGTACATTTATCTAACAATAGTGTGGAAGGAAGCTGGGAATTATGACGACTCGCTCGGGCCCGTAGTGTTGAACTGGTCGGCGCTGAAGGCCTGCACACAAGGCTTCTTGCCGCTTTCCGTGATGACTACCAGGTAGAGGGAGGAGTAGAAGAAGGTCGTACGGAGGAAGGGGGCGTTCTTGCCAGCCATTGATAGAGATTTTCATTCTTGGCATGCAGATTGACAATTTGTATTTCTGACCTTTTCCCTTTGATTCTAAATATAGTTTTGTAATTATGCGGAGATTGATGTTGAATATATTGTTGACTGTTATTCCTGTAATTGTTGAGGATTGTGCGTTTATGTTAAACTTTGTGTGACCTGGGGTTGATGCTGATTGTATTTCTGACCTTTTCCCTTTGATTCTAAATATACTTTTGTGATCATGCGAAGATTGATGTTGAATATATTGTTGATTGTTATTCCTGTAACTGTTGACGATTGTGCGTTTGTGTTAAACTTTGTGTGACCTAGGGTTGATGCTGATTGTTGAAGGCGCAAGACCCAGGTGTGTAGCATCATTTACAGTTGCTGTCGTGACTGGCATGGGTGTGCTTCTGGGCACCTTCTGGTGCTACTGTTGGCATGTTGCTGGGAAACAGATTGAAAAGAGGGAAATCATTGTGTAACTTCTCACTATGAATGGAAAAATGAGGTCTCCCAAAGTCGCAGGGGGCTAGAAGGAAAACAAAATCAAGAATGTGTCTTATTTTGTTGTTCTGCTGAGTCCACGAGTCATAGCCAGCTTAAATGACTTGTGGATAAATCTTATGTGTAGCAAAAAAAAGCAAGTCCTATTCATAAATCAATACAGAGCATTCAAAGATACCTGTGCAAAAAATGTTATTACGAATTGAGCCACGGAACCAAAATAAAAAGTGATATTTTCACACGAAAACAATTGGACCCAAAGACTTATATTGCGCAACCGTTTTTTTTGTTTCATGGCAACACGCGGTCATATTTCGTACTTGTATTGTTAACATGTTTTTGAGATGTGATGGATTAGAGGAAACATGATCGGGTTCACTTGGAACCTAAAGCACGGGCATTTAGCTAGTAGATAGTTACGCGGCGATATTTCTGGAGGAAGTTGCAACGGAGTGGGTATCTCTACCCGGCCGGTTTTTCTCTTCACATCCCTTTGACACAAACTTATCATCTCCTCACGTCTCTTATCATCCTCTCCTTCTTGCGCCGCCGCTCCAGTCTCCCAGATCCGGGTATCCATTCACCTGCTCGTCGAGGACAAGGCACCTGGAAGAATTACTACGTCTGGTCCCATTAACGATCAGTAGTAGCAGCGGGGATGTCGTGGTACCACGATCGCAGCCGCCTCCAAGCACAATCATCCTAGGGCGATGGCCAGGGTCAGGCCCAATCCGCTGCCCATCATCAACTCCATCTCGGGCGGTGTCGGATATATACCAAATAGGGGTATAGAAGATGGTAGACAAAGTGCCGGATTACCAGGGTGGCCTAAGTGGTAGTGGGCTTAGGTTCATTGGGCGGCCCAGTAATCCGACGCACAGAAGCCGGATTCTAGAAGAACCCGGATCACGGCCCATGTGATCTGGCTTGGAGGAGAAGACGGATTCCTTGCTTTCCAAGTTACAAGTTACCGTAGTCTTCTAGGTTTCCTATTCTGTAAGCCCTAATCCGGCTATTATATAAAGCCGGACGGGAGATAGATTAGATAAGTAATAACAGAGAAGTTCTAGGCCAACTCGCCGAGAAGTTCATCCTCGTCGAGTAGCTTAGATCTAAACCCTCACATTGTAACCCTGTTTACAGGCTTTAGTCCTGATTAGTGAGAAGTTCAGGAGTAGGCACGTCGTACTGTCGCGACGTACCGAACTTGGGTAAATCCTGTGTTCATTATTCACTACGCGATCCCGTTACCCCACGTCTCTACCGTAGTCTCATGGCACCCCCGTCTATGAAAACTACTACGATGTCTCGACAGTTGGCACCCACCGTGGGGCAAACGACGTCAGGCGTGAAGTTTCGATCTGTGATACTTGGCGGAATCGGAAGATCAATTACTGTCGGAAGCCTGGAGTTCGACAACGACGTCGGACGCTTCCTCGACAACGGATCCTACATACCGGCGCAAAACCACCTGGTAAGTGCCTGCGTGTTACCGATTGGATCTGCTAACATCTTCATCGGACTAACCGCAGAAGCAATGGGGTTTTACGGTGGAAACAAGTATTTCCCACCCGCCCTATACCCAGTCGAAGACGACTATGATGCCGTATTTTGCTCGGATCGCCGACAGGAAAGTGATACACACTTTATCGGCATGGTGCAATCTGAGGTCGCCGAAAACACGGATGACGGAAATCCCGTGCAAGAGGCAGACAACAACACACCCGTCATAGAGACGGAAGATCTGATACCCGTCACAGAGACGGAAGATCCGACATCCGTCAGCATGACAATAAACTCGGAAGCCGAGTCTGTGCTAGCCGCCATTGAGGCGAGGTTGGAGTCGGACACCGGATCGGATAAATTCGACTCCGAAGATGAAGATGAGGATGCCTTCGAAAGAAAGGTAAAATCTCTTCAAGAGGGATTCCACAAAGTGCTAATGGCAAAACCGGCTGAAGTCACGGATGCCGGCAGCCAGGAAAGCCCCAAAACTCCTCCGCCAGAGGAAGAGAGGGAAGACGGAGAAACTTCTCCGGTATTTCCCAGTGTCAAGGAGATGACAGAAGATGAGCCTGTCAAAAAGCCTCCCTCTTCCAAGAAAAATCACCGTGCCGCTAAGAAACTCCAATACAAAATCCGGAAGAAAAAATCAGCCGATCTCGCTGATGAAAACCTGGAAGTAGCAGATGCTAGCAGAACGAAGCCTGCGGAGAAGAAGTCCAAAGAAATCCCTGCTCCGCCAATGACGGAATAGGAGGAGCAAGAGCTGTTGCAAACACCAGTGGGACCAGATGGACCCCCTGAGATGCTGGAAGCCAGGAGACAAGCCTTCCAAAGGCAACAGCAACATCTACTCAGATCTCGGCAACATCTCCAACAAACCCAGCATGATATCAAAATCATGAAGGAAGAAATAGAGGAGTATGAGAGAAAGAATAGATCTACGTTAAAACCTACTAGGTTACCCGGAATCGTAAGACCGGAAGAACTGCCGCCAAAAGAAAGGTTCCATAACCCATCTTGGCAAAAGCAGGTAAACGGCAAAAATGCCAAGGGCGAACCAATATACAAAACCGCAGCAGAAAACGCGGAAGCAGCGTTCGCCATCCTCAACAACGATCTGTACTCCAACGGGGAAAAACTTCAAGGGGTGCATGCTTTCTTAGGAAAAGCATTGCAACAACAACAGCGGGGCCAAGAGCGATCAGGGAGGCTGCACGATAACTTCGCCCTATGCAAAACAGCTACTTGCGCTGCTGGAGCACCTGGACCGGAAAAACCTGGAGATTCAGACAATTTAAAGGATAAAAAAGAGGATCCGAGAAAAGACAAGAAAAACCCCGACAACCGGGATGCATCGTCTAGAACCGGATCCCATCTCCCGAAGGATGGACATAAACCCCTTGATCGGGAAGACAAACACCGGAATGACGGCAAAATAATGCCACCTCCGAGAAACCCAGCTGAGAAAGCCGGAAGATATGATATACCTCACAGATGTGAGAGATCCTGGACACCTCCTAAGGATAAAGAAAGGCACAGGAGCAGAACTCCGCCTATTCCAAAAGGGCGTGACCACGGAAGAGATAGAAATAACCCCGGAAAAGCGCGTCTGCGCAACAATGGAAAAGAAAGGAGCAGATCCCCTTCGGTCCATTCAGCCGGAAGATATTCTGCACACATTGATAGAGCAGAAAAGGATGATCTATACTTTGGTCCTAAGTGTTTTACTGACAGGATCCGAAGGATAACCCTGCACTCTGGCTTTGCCAAGGTCGGTCCAACATACCAGAAATACACCGGCAGCACAAACCCGGATACCTGGCTATCAGACTACTATACAGCCGTCCAGATCAACAATGGGACAGACCTGGAAGCTGTCAAGTTTCTTCCCCTAATGTTTCTAGATGGAGCCAGAGATTGGATCAATGGATTACCATCAAGAACTGTCGACAGCTGGGATGATATGGCTAGAGTATTCACTCAGCATTTCCGGGGAACGTACAAACGCCCGAACAGCATCAACCAGCTGAACCGTTGCACCCAACTTTAGGATGAACCATACGTGGATTGTCGTGGTGGTGTCAAGACAGATGCCATGGGATGGCTAAAGATGTGGGGACGATGGACGCTGGAGGTGCTCGGGGAGGGATCACGCGACGAGTAGCCGCGTGAAGTAAGAACAAAGCACTGCAAACAACACGATCTACCCAGGTTCAGGGCCCTCGTGAGGAGGTAAAACCCCTACTCCTGCCTTTCTCTGTGTATTCCGATGTCTCACCGAGTAGCCACAGTACAATGGTTCTTGCTACCGAGTAGCCACTCTTCTCACTACGTGATGAACTAGGTCAAGAATATCCTACTAGTGTGAGAATTAGGTCAGACTAGTGAGAGTGCCTCGCGCAGGAGGCGGCGGGGCACCTTATATACACGGTGCCCAGCCGGATACGTCCAGATACAAACAAATGTCGACATTGTGTGCACACCGTCCTTCTTCCGAGTTCCCGCTGACAGCTTTGGTTCCTAATCTTGTCCTGTCCGGAAAGTCGTTGGGCAAAACCAAGTGAACAGTCTGGTATCACTGCGCTTAACACAGAGTAGGTCCCCCCTATCCTGTGACGGCCTGCTGCCACACTGTCACTGTCAGGCACGCCGTCCCCAGATGAACAGTGGCGTGAATAGTGCCAAGTACGGACCCGGATACGCGGGATTCTGTGTCAGAACGGCTCCTTTGACTTCTGGCCCGAGTAGGTTCCCGCCAGTTTTACTCGGGCCAACTCTTCTACTCGATCGAATATAACTTGCTTGACTTCTCCTTCTGGTCATCTTTTATGTAAGACTGAGTAGCAGTCGACCGGGTAGCAATTACCGGGTAGGCGGCTACTCGACCAAACATCTCTTCTGACCTTGCCTTTGCCACTTGCTTTTACCCTACTCGGGGGTAACCCCCCGACATTAGTCCCCGAAGCTGGTAGAGTCTTGCGAACTTGTTCACTAGGCTCTGTCACCTTAAAACAAACCTTGGCAACACCGTCCTTGAACCTCAAGATGCCGAGTAAAACTTCCGAGTAGCACTCTGGAGAATACCTTGAGTATCGTCTCTTCCGAATAGCGCTAGTTTTCTTCTCTGTAACCGAGTAAAAAGACTTAGGGAATTTCTCAGACAGAATCTCTGCAGCGCAGAGCACAATCCGGCCTTCCGCGCTGCAACTGGACACGTGTCACGCATCCGCGACCCCGACGTCTCGCTGCCCAGGACACGACAGGCCACGCGCCCAGTTTTCACGGAGTGGGCCCACCAGCTCGTTATGTCCCATCACGCGCAGTAATTACCCACGATCTCGTCGTGGGATCAAATGCGGCCGTTACGCGCGGGTTCCGCGCTGTGTGCGTTTCTAACCGGCCACAGACCCCACGACACACGATTTACTGCCACGATCGATCCCACTACTCCAATCGTAACGGTAATCCGAGGAAGGGTATAAATACCCCCTCGGTAACTTCCTCTTCTCCTTCCGCTTCACTTTCCTCTTCTGCCTCCCTGTTTCTCCGCCGCCGCAGAGCTCTCCGCCGCCGCGCAACTCTCTGCGCCGCCACGGATTCATTCACTCCACCAAACTTTTCCAACATTTCACCACTTCCTAATCGCCGCCATGGCTCGCGGTGATAGTGCTCGCGCCGGCTGGGCCGGTTCCGACGTCACCACGGACGACTGCCAGTGACTCGTGAACACCCGGAGGGTTCCTCCTGGTGTTCAGTGTCGGCAGCCCGACGGCGAGATCGTTCCGGCCCCGCAGGAGGGCGAACACGTCGTCTTCCTCGCGCACTTCGCACGAGGATTCGGCCTTCCTGCTTCCGATTTCCTCCATTCTCTCCTGGACCACTTCGGTGTCCAAATGCATCACCTTCCTCCCAATGCAGTTGTCTTCCTCTCCTACCACGCCGTGGTGTGCGAAGCCTTCCTCGGCGTTCGCCCCACGACGGAGACATGGTCGAAGTACTTTTTCTTCCGCCAGCAAAGCAAGGGCAAGAAGGACGGCGCGGCCACCAGCAGCCGGATAACCGATACCGGCAGCGCCATGATGGTGCAGCGGACAGGAACCAACCATCCTCGCATCAAGGGCTTGGATTCTGTCCGTAAATGGCAGAAATCCTTCCTGTATGTGAAGAACATCCCCGCCACGAAGGGGGCCAAGGTGGAAGATCGCATCAATCTGCCCCCTTGGAGGAACCGAGCTCCATCCGGGCAGAACTGGAAGACGAAGCCGTCCAATGACCGCAACGCAACGCAGATGGAGGAGCGGCTCGCCTTCCTAATCGGAGAGGGGCTCAAGAGTGACGATCCAGTCGCCTGCTGGATCCGTAATCGCGTGCTGCCTCTGCAAGAGCGAGCCCACCCCATGTGCTACCTGGGCGGCCCCCGCGACTGCACTCGGACGACTACCTTCGAGCTCAGCAACGCGGATGTCGCCGCTCACGCAAGGTCCATCCTGACCACTGGCCTCCGAGACAACTGGCAGTATGGCTTCGTCCCATACAGCCGCACGAAGCCGATTCCACGGGTATGTTCTTCTTACTCTGCTTCCTGTATATGCAATCCGAGTAGATAGTCTTCTCTCCTTGCTGCGACTAGCATTTGCATTCCGCGCCGAGTAGGGCGCTTAGCGGAACTGGTTAGGCTTAGTGTTCTTGGTGTTTGCACGCCTTGTCGGGTAGCATACTTAGGAGAAACAGTTAGGCTTAATGTGCTTGATGTTTGCACGCCTTGCCGAGTAGGACACTTAGCCGAGCCGCTCAGGCCTAATGTGCTTGGTGTTTGCACGCCTAGTCGGGTAGAGTGCCTTCACGCTATTCGACTAATTTGCGATGTTTCTCTATTCTTCAGGTCCTTGCCCGCCAGCTTGCCGAGAGCTGCGAACGTTTCGAGAGCAACTGGTCTGATGACCGAGAGGAAGACGACGAGGCCTCCTTCGAGACCGCGGACAAGCTTAACCTTCCTCATGCCCCCACGACGGAGAAGCATCACGTTGACGCGTCTCTCCGCGATTGGTCTGAGGACGAAGATGAAGGTAACTGAATTTTACTCTGTCTGTTTGCGAGAAGCGCAAACCAATCGCCTTCTGTTCCTGAGTTGCTTCTCTTTTTTCTCAAATTCATAGATGATGCTGATGCTGAGGATGAGGACGAAAACGATGAAGCCCTTGAGGTCGATCCTATTTCAGTCGCCGCTCCTGTTACTCGCAAGCGAGCGGGCAGTGGTGCACAGGAGCCCCCCGCCAAGAAGAAGAAGCCGACCGAGAAGACGACCAAGAAGGTCGTGAAGAGAAAACGACCAGCGATTCCTACCCGCAAGGGGTAAGTTCCTTCTCGACTACACGCTTCGGTTCACTTTGTTCTTCTCGGTTGATTCCCAATCCTTTACTTTGCTGTTTCCTCTAAGTTTCCTCTGCCCTCTTCTTATTTCTGAACGCAATTTTCTCTTCAGAGCCCCCTTGGATGCGGACGCCGCTTTTGCGCCCACCGAGACCAAGAAGAAGGCCGCCATCGACGTTGATGAGCTTATCGACCTCGATGGCGACGAGACCGACGCCACCAACGCACAACCAGAGGGCACCGATGCCCAGAATGTTGAGTTGGAGCAGCAGTCCCGCGCAGAACAGGAAGCGCAGGATGCTGCTCACCAAGAGAAGCCTCCCTCTCCTCCGGCCAACACCGCCGAGGAGAACCAAGATCAAGATCAAGAGATGCACGACGACGCCGCCCTTGAGCGGCAGGGAACAGAACAGGAGCAGCCAGCCACAGGGGCTGCTGAACAAGAAGACCCCGTGTCCCAGGCGCGGGTAGAAGCAACAGATGCCTCACAGCCAGATCCCGCTGCCGAGCAGCGGGTAGAAGACGCGACGGAGCAGTACCCTCTGAGCGACGCGCAACCAGACGCCGCGCAGGGTAGCGCCCAGCCGGATGCCGCACCGGGTAACGCGCCCCTGGTGCCGCCTACCGAGCAGGGTAGCGCCCAGCCAGATTCCTCCTTGGTGCAGAAAACCAAGGCTGCAGCCAGCCCTCCGGCCAGGCCGGTTACGAGGAAGAATGCTCAGGACGCTGCAGAGAAGAAGGCCGCCGAGAAGAAGGCCGCTGAGAAGAAGAATACCGAGAAGAAGAAAACCGAGAAGCCAATCACCGAGAAGCCAACCGCCCAGAAGGAGATTACGAAGAAACGGGCTGCCGAGATGCCGCCGCCAACATCAACTGCCCAGTCCGGTCAACTGGCTATCCGCGAGCCTGGCGCGGCTGCTGACGCCGTTGCTGCATCCGGTGTCTCAGATCTACCCGGCTATGCTCCTTACATGGTGAAGGTCAGCCAGCAGCACCAGGTTGGCTTCTCCTCCGAGGAGCGGAGGCTTGCTCTTCAGAAAGGGAAGAAGGCCGTGGCAGTGGACTCCAGACCCCCGGCCCCAAATCAGGACAAATCCCTCTCCATTTCTTCGCGTGGGGTTCAGGACAAGGCGGTGACGTCCCAGGGCCTTGAGCAAGTGCTTGATTTGGTTGGCTTCATCGATGCCAAGTGGGACAGCAAGGTCCTTGGCAACTCGAACTGGAACGGCACGGATTTGGGCGACATAGACCATATGCGTGTCGATTGGAACAAGGTAGACCTGGGTTACAAACCCATGACTGTCTCATCCAACTCTGCTACGCTTGCCGCCAAGATGTTTGTCCACCGCAAGAATGCAGAGGACCTTGAGCAATCTTATGCGGTAAGCTTCTACTCATCCTCCCCGAGTTGCATTTTCACTTTTCTTCTACTCTTCTTCTTTTCCTTATCCATCACCCAGTCCCCGAGATTCTTGCTGAGTAGGCGGATACTCTCTCGAGTAGCCGCCTTCTCGGGTTGAATCTCTACTATTTTGCCTGATTCTTTTTTCTTTTGCTTCTCGGAATAGCGTTCTGAAGCGGACTGACTTGCATCGTCGGCTACTCTAGAACCATGCCGTTGCCAAGAGACGCATTGTCGCCTTGGAAAAAGAGAAGATAGCCGCCGAGGCAGCTGATAAGGATGTGATGAATAGCACCCTGAGGCTTTCTGAAGTTGAAGGTACGCTTCTAGCTACGCGGTTCTTGCGTTTGGTGTTTACGCCCGCTACTGCTTTTTGCGCTAACTAATTTTACTCTGCAGGGAAGTTGAAGGCCCTGGCCGACGAGCACGAGAACTGCCGTGCCTTCGTTGAGAATTGCCAGGCCACCATCAAGAGACTGGAAGGTATGCTGCCGTCTACTCGGCTTGTTCTTGTGTTTTGTTTCTTCGCTACTCTGCTAACCGTACTTGGCTCTCCGCAGAAGATCATAAGAAGTTCGCTGAGGAGCACCATATCTGCCTCCAACCTGCTGAGGTGCAGCAGCAATTATCAAGCCAATATGTCGTGCTGCAGAAAGAACATGCTACCGAGATGGAGAAGCTCCAAGTCCAGCTGCGCACTGCGCTCCAGGATGCCATCGACCTTGCTGCCGAGAAGGATAGAGCAATTGCCGAGAAGGCAAAGATCGAAACAGCAGCCAAGGCCAAGGAGAAAGACCTCGAGCATGAGTGCGAGGTGCTGAAGAAAGCCAACGCTTATCTCTTTGCTCAGATGAATGGGCTCCGCTTGATTGAAGAAAGGCACCTAGCCAACGAGGAATCATGGAAGAACCAGCTGCAAGGACTGCGCTACGATTTGAATAGTAAGTGTTCTCTTTTCTGCATCTCTTCTGCTCGGCTGTACTTTTCTTTTCTTCTTCTGTTTCTGATTTTCCCCATAGCTTTTGCAGAAGTTTTCCCTGATATCGTGTCTTCTTGCGCGCCTGCCCTGGCCAAGGCCCGAGCAGCTCGCGCCGAGAAGGGCGAGCCTTCGGACACCAGAGCAGAGATCGAGGAAAGCATCTGGTCATGCAAGGGCAGTTCCAACGCCTAGCCGGCGTGGGCACCGAGCTGGTGCGCATCGGCTTCCAGCTCCACGATCTCTTCTGGCCACAGGACAACGCGCCAACAACCATCCGTGGTCTTGCCCTGAAGCTGCATGGCGTGAAGGCCGAGTTGAAGAAGTGGCGTGCCTCGGGAGCTCGGGCAGGTGCGGACATGATGCTGCTCTTCATCACCAGCTGGTATGAAAACCTCAATCTGCAGATTGTCCGCGAGATGCGCGCGGACTCCAAGTGGGAGAAGAACCCCGACTGCGTGGCTATCCGCAAGCTGGTTGCGCACGAGGTTGCCCAGTATGCTGACACGGCGACCTTCATCGACGGCCTCACCGAGCCCGACACCGAGGTGGAGGAGGACGAGGAGGAGGACGAGGATAAGAGTCGGACTTGGATAAGTTGGACCTGAGCTGCTTCGAGTCTCCTGGTGGCAAGGCCGGGAAGGGGAAGACCGCAGTCGTCGCGGGTAGCGATGAGGAGGACGAGAGCGAGAAGATGTCGATCGACACCGCCGCGCTCGAGTTCGGCACCTCGTCAGGAGCTGCTCTCGACGACACGATCAGCCTTCGCGCCCAAGCCTCTAGCTCCACCTCGGCGGCAGGGCCCATCTCGGTGGCCACGGCCACCTCAGACCAGGTAGCCACCGAGCCCGACGCCGAGCTGGTGAAGACCGTCTCCGTCCACTCGGAAGCAGATGCGACCAATGCCAGCGCCGAAAACGAAGCCGCAAAGACTGTTGATGCCAGCTCGGAGGCGGATGCGACCAAGGCCACTACTGAAGATGAAGCAACCAAGGCCATCACCGAGAACGTTGCTACCTTGACATTATTTTCTCCTGCAATCTTACTGCTCAAACACTTATCAGATCCCCGGGATGCCGGGAGCAGATGTATCAAACTATTTATGTTTTTGCTTGCTACGCATTTTTATCCACACTTGTTATTTTCAACTTAGTCAATTTTGAGCAGCCCTGGCCCGATGCCAGGTTGCATTATCATGCAAGTCCCCGAGTTGCATTTCTTATTCACTCTTTCTTTTCGTCTCAGCTCTACCCGCAACTTGTTGCTTTTTTGGTATTCGAGTCACAAGAGTCCAAAGGCAGAGTTGCAAATACTTAGCCACTTAGAAACAATCATAGTAACGCAGCCCACCACTTAACCGAAAAGAAAAGAAACAAAGAACAGTAGTAAATGCACCCTACTCGGTTCCTGCACCCTTCCTTTTCTTAGCAATTTTTTCTTGTGCTCATTGACCTTTTGCTTGTTCTCGCCATGAAGCCGGGTTTCGGACGACAGCAAAGTCGAAGAGTTGGCATGTAGGTTTAAACACATTACTCAATGTACTTATGAATTTTGAAGCAGAGCAACCGAGTAGACAAAGAGTAAAGCCGAGTAGAAACACTTAGAGCAATTTTGGACGAGGGCAGTCCCCGAGTTCAATTTCAGATTGCAAAGTAGAATTGAGAGTACATACACATTTTTGCTCACGAATGAAAGCGACGGAGTAGAGATACATTCCAGGGACGCTTAGATTCCTCTCCAGCTTTGTCTACCCTGTTCTTCTGGGATGGCTGTACGTCGACTAGGTAGTATGCATCATTGTGCAAAGCCTTGCTCACAATGAAAGGTCCTTCCCAAGGAGGAGAGAGCTTGTGCATCCCGGCTGTGCGTTGCACGAGCCTAAGGACCATGTCTCCTTCTCGGAAAACCCTTGGGTTCACCTTTCGGCTATGATAACGCCGCAGGTTTTGCTGGTAGATAGCCGAACGTGACAGAGTCAGCTCTCTTGCTTCTTCAAGCAGGTCAACGTCGTCTTCTCGAGCTTCTCTCGCCTCCACCTCAGTGTAGAGGGTTACTCGGGGGGAGTCATGCTCTAGGTCTATTGGAAATACGGCCTCAGCCCGATATACCAAGAAGAATGGTGTGTAGCCGGTTGACCGGTTAGGGGTAGTCCTTAGACTCCACAACACCGCTGGCAACTCGTCTAGCCAACACCCAGGTGTTTTCAGCAGTGGCTCAATCAGTCTTGGCTTTATGCCGGCTAGCACCATGCCATTTGCTCTTTCAACTTGCCCATTTGAGGCGGGATGCGCGACTGACGCAACGTCCAGTCGGATATGCTTATCTCTGCGGAATCGCACCATTGCTCCGTCAGCAAAGTTCGTGCCGTTGTCCGTGATGATGCTATGCGGGTAGCCGTATCTCAGGATCACATCCTTCAAGAAACTCACAGCTGTGGCTCCATCGCACTTCCGAATAGGCTTCACTTCTATCCACTTGGTAAATTTGTCAACCATGACCAAGATGTGAGTCATGTTGCCTCTAGCCGGCTTGAAGGGACCAACCATATCCAAGCACCAAACAGCAAATGGCCATGTAATGGGAATGGTCTTCAACTCGGAAGCAGGCAAGTGGGTCTTACTTGCAAATCTTTGGCAGCGATTGCACTTCCTCACAATATCCTCAGCTTGCTTCAAGGCAGTGAGCCAATAGAACCCATGCCGAAAAGCCTTCTTGACCAATGCCCGAGAAGAGGCGTGATGCCCACATTCTCCTTGGTGTATCTCCACCAGAATTTCTTCTCCTTCTTCTGGTGCCACGCAGCGTTGCGGCACACCAGTGGCACTTCTCTTGTGCAACACATCTCGGAAAATGGTGTATCCCTTGGATCTTCTCTGAATCTGCCTTGCAGCAACTTCGTCTTCTGGCAGGGTACCGTCCTTTAGAAAGGATAATATGGGCATGGCCCAACTCGGTGTCTCCCGTGTAGGAAACACTGGTTCGTCCACTTCCATTGGAACGGGTACCTCTGACTGCTCTGGAGGGCTAGGAGCACTTCTCTGAAGCCCTGATCGGTTAGCGAGAACTTCCTCAATGAATGCGACAGTCCCCGGGTTGAGAGGGGCAGTCCCCGAGTAAGGGAGGACAGTCCCCGAGTAGGGAGCGGCAGTCCCCGAGTAGGGAACGGCAGTCCCCGAGTAGGGAGCGGCAGTCCCCGGGTTCTGTGTTGCATTCTCCCAGTCAATCTCCATGGGCTCAGCTTCCTCGCTTGGCAGAGAAGGAACGAAGATGGATTCCGAGTTGGGGGATGGCTTGATGGATGGCTTCCTCAAATGCTCCAAGGCAATTCCCGCCGGGATGGATTGCCGAGAAGACCCCAACTTGGACAGCTCGTCTGCTGCTTCATTCTCTGCTCGGTGGATGTGCTGGAACTCGCAGCCTTCGAAAAATCCAGTCATAGACTGCACTAGGAAGCGATACGATGCCATGTTGGCATCCAAAGCATCCCAAGTGCCAGGAACTTGATGCACCACCAGATCGGAATCACCATAGCATATGATGCATTGCACACCAACCTCCTTGGCTACTCGCAAGCCGTGCACCACGGCTTCGTACTCGGCAACATTGTTTGATGCCTTGAAGTGGATTTGCAGCACGTACTTGAGTTGATCTCGCTTGGGTGACGTAAGCACTACGCCAGCGCCAAGCCCTTCCTTCACCTTCGAGCCATCAAAGTGCATCCTCCAATAATTGGAAACTGGAGCAGGAGGTTCATACTGCACCTCGGCCCAGTCCACCAGAAACTCCGCCAGAATCTGAGACTTGATAGCTTCTCTTCTCGCATACGCGGGAGCGTACGCGGCGAGCTCAATCGCCCACTTGGCTACTCTGCCACTCGCCTCCTTGTTGCCCATGATATCCGAGATGGGAGAAGAGCTCACAACAGTGATAGGATGCTCCTGGAAATAGTGTTTCAGCTTCTTGGCGCCCAGGTACACACCGTAGGTCATCTTCTGGTAGTGCGGATAATTCTGCTTGGAGCTTGACAGCACTTCGCTTAGATAGTACACGGGGCGCTGCACACTTTTGCCTTCTTCTTCTCGCTCCACCACAATCACCACGCTGACTACCCGGTTAGTAGCAGCAATATACATCAGCATTGGCTCCTTGGGTAGCGGACTAGCCAAGATGGGAGCGCTACCCAGCATTGCCTTCAGCTCATTGAATGCCACGTCTGCTTGCGGAGTCCAGACGAACTTATCACTCTTCTTCATCAATTGGTAGAGAGGCAGGGCCTTCTCGCCCATTCGGCCGAGAAAACGGCTCAGTGATGCCAAACAACCAGTGAATTTTTGCACATCCTTCAGAGATCTTGGCAAAGACATGCTCTCAATAGCTTTTATCTTTGATGGATTGGCCTCAATGCCCCGACTAGAAACTAGAAAGCCGAGTAGCTTGCCAGCCGGTACACCAAATGTACACTTACTCGGATTCAGCTTCATTTTGTACTTGCGTAGGTTAGCAAAGGTTTCCTCAAGGTCGGCAAGCAGAGTATGTGTTTTATTCGTTTTCATGACAATGTCATCTACGTACACCTGCACATTCTTGCCGAGCTGATCGTGCAAGCATTTCTGCATGCATCTCTGATAGGTTGCACCCGCATTCCTCAAGCCAAAACACATGACACGATAGCAATAAGCCCCATACGGGGTAATAAAAGCAGTCTTTATTTGATCAGTAGGGTTGAGAGCTATCTGATGAAAACCCGAGTAGGCATCAATGAAAGACAAAAGCTCACAACCAGCAGTGGAATCGATAACCTGGTTGATGCGAGGTAGCGGAAATGGATCCTTGGGGCAGGCCTTGTTCAGGTCGGTGTAGTCGACGCACATGCGCCACGCGGTAGCAGCCTTGGGACCCTCCTTCTTCTTCTCGACCATGACCGGGTTGGCTAGCCAATCCGGATGCAGTACCTCCATGATGAAATTGCTTATCAGCAGCTTGGTGATCTGATCACCGATAGCCTTCCTCCTCTCATCTCCGAAACGGCGCATAGCCTGCTTCACCGGCTTGGCGTCTGGACGCACATGTAAAGAGTGCTCAACCAACTCCCTCGGGACACCTGGAAGATCTTCATTGGACCAGGCAAACACATCCCGATTCTCACGGAGGAAATGGATGAGCTCGCCTTCCTATTTCTCCGCCAACCCGGAGCCAATGATGGCAACTCGGTCAGGGAACTCAGGGTCGACCTGGATCTTCTTTGTTTCCTGAGAAGCCTGGAACGCTGTGCCGTACTGGGAGCTCGGCATCCCGGGCACAACACCTTGCGCAGCCTGCGCCATGGCCACCACCTCATGTATCTTCTTCTTCTCGGCGGCAATCACCATCGACTCTGCCAGCTGAGAACCAGCAGAAGCACACTCTATGGACTTCTTGTAATCGCCAGCGATGGTAATCACGCCATTGGGACCAGGGATCTTCATCTTCAAGTAGGCAGTGTGGGTAGAAGCCATGAACTTGCTCAGAGCAGTCCTGCCGAGTAGAGCATGGTAAGGGCTTTGATGGTCCACCACTTCAAACTGCAGCCTCTCTGTGCGGCAATTCCCCCGAACGCCGAATAGTACGTCTATCCACACTTTGCCCATTGGAGAGCAAGAAATCCCCGGCACAATGCCATGGAAAGTGGTCTTGCTAGGTAGCAGCATGTTCTCGCCGATTCCGAGCTTCTCGAGTGTATCCTTGTACACGATGTTGATGCTGCTGCCGTTGTCGATTAGCACCTTGTTGAACCTCACGTTCTTCTCGGGACCCAGGAAGGTAGGATCCAGCACCAAGGCGTAGCTACCCGGGTTGGGCATTACCTTGGGATGGTCAGCTCGGGACCATGTGATCTCTACATTGCACCAGTGCATGTAGTGAGGGACAGCAGGAATCACAACATTGACCTCCATAGCACGCCTGTGCTGCGACCGCTTGTCGACAGGCTCGGAAGTGAAGATCATGTAGCTCTCGTGGTGCTCTTGGTACTGGTTGCGGCCCCCATCATCATTGTTGCCGTTGTTGTTGCCTTGGAAGTTGTTGTTGTTGCCTCTGTTGTTGCGGTTGCGGTTATTGTTGTTGTTGCGGTAACCCTCGTTGTTGAAGTTGCGGTTGGCTCCTAAAGCCACTTGATTCACGTTTTCTCTTCTCGGGAAGACGGGAGGCCGAGCTGCGGGTGCGCGAACAGGCTGAACAGGAGCATTCGCGACTGGCAGGGGAGGAGGAGGAGGCAAGCCTTCATTCCTGATCAGATCCCACCATTCGCACTGCCGAGTAGTGTGGTTGGCTGGCCTTGAAGGGTGATGAGTGTGGAAGCTGCACGGGCCATCCTTCATGTCGTCAAAGACGAGCTTCTTAGCCGGCTCCGGGTTGCCGCTACCCGACTGAGGAGCTCGGTATGGCTTCTTGTTGCCTTGGCCCTGGTTCTGGTTGCGCCCGTACTGGGCTCCAGCAGGTTTTTGCCCTTGACTACTCCTAGCTCCAATTCCCACAGCATTCACCTCCTCAGGGTCATACCGAGTATCTATTCGGTCACCCTTGCGCTTGTTGCGGAACCCATTGCGCTTGAAATTTCTTCTCGGCTCGGAGGAGTCCATCAGTGGCTGAGTAGGATCACCAAGCGCGTACTGATCCGCGATCTTGATGGTCTCCGCCAGAGTGTTTGGCATCTCCCTCTGCAGCCTCTCCCACAACATGCTGCCGTGCTTGCACCCTTGCGCAAACCAAGTGATGGCCTGCGCCTCATTCACACCTTCACAGGTGTTCCGCAATGTGCTCCACCGAGTAAGATACTCGCGATCCGTCTCGTCTTCTCGCTGCTTGCAGGCTGACAGCTGCTGCGGCCTATTCGGCCTCTTGTACGTGCTGGTGAAGTTGCTGATGAATGCCTCCGAGAAGTCCAGCCAGCAATTGATGCTGTTCTTGGGCAAGTTGTTGAGCCAAGTGCGAGCTGGACCCTCTAGCATTTGCGGAACATATCGCACAGCCCACCTTCTGTTGCCGCTCGTGATGTGAACCGCAGTGACGTAGTCGTTGAGCCAGTCTTCTGGCTTGGTGCTGCCGTTGTAGCTCTTGGTGCCCCTTGCGAGCTGGAAGTTCTTCACGGATGGATCGTTCATGATGCGCGGGCCAAAACAGACAGGGCCGGGAGGCCCCTTGTTTTCTAGCCGCGCGGACTGGTTGATCCGATCCAGCTTGTACCGAACATCAGTAGGCTCCAGCACGCGCTCTCCTACACGGTCCAAGATATCGTACCCGGCTAGCCCCATAGCCGAGTTGCCGTCATTGTACCTGTCCTCCTCCATGGCCACAGGCTGCTCCACCAGGTTGGCTACTCGGTCAACCGCACGTGGCTGAACAGCAACTGCCTGGTGAGGCCTCCGCCGGATAGGCTGAGCAACCTGCTGCCGGGAAGGGCTCGGACGATCTCCTCCTCGCGTTTGGCTATGAGCTTTATGGGCTTGAAAGCCTGCTCCAGCAGAGTTGTGTTTCTGGCCGGACTGTCGCGGCACAGCGAGCTGTTTCGCGGCGGCAGTCGGGTCGTACACCTGCATTTGCCTGTTCTTGCCCGAGGTGCCACTGCAGGTCCCTCTCGCGACTGGGGTGCGGACATGAGGCCTGATCATTAGATCTGGCCGCATGCGAATGCACCACCTGCGAGCCGCCAGCACCCGGGTTGGCTTTCCGGAACTCCTCATTCTGCCTTGCGGCCTCCAACACCAGCTCATTGAGCCTTTCTTGCTGCCTAATGCGCGCGTCGCCGTCGAGACGAGGCAACTCGGCGGCTACGGCCTCTGCAGCTCTAAGTGTTTTGGCGGGGGTGCTGTATCTAGGCCTAGTGGAAGTGTTTGCGGTGGCAGACTGACTAGGAACCTCTCCAACGGTTGCCATCTCGGCGCCTAGGTTGCGCTGAGTAGCACCTACTTTGCTAGCTCTCCTAGCGACTGGCGTGAAGCCGTGAGCCTTGTTGTACTCGATCTGGTCTATACTTAGCTCAAGCCTAACCTTATCTAACTCTGCCTGCTCGGCAAGGAGTTCCTGGCGCTGCCGGTCGAGCTGCTCCTTCATGTTCAAGAGCTCGAGGTCGGTAGGAGGCGGCATGCCAGTTCTTCCCGCAGACGCAGGGATGGTCGGAGTAGTGGAGAGAGGAAGGTTGCAGGCCTTCTCGTAGGGCTTGTGGGTCTTCCCGCCAGCACTCGGGCCAGCAGGATCATCGACGATGACCGCAGCACCAGCTGCACCTTTGCCGGCGTTCGCAGCCTGGCCGGCCACCATCACCTCAGCGCTGTTCGCGGAAAAGCGCGTAGGCCTTCCGCGAGCAGCGATGACAGCAGGAGGATCCTCTGCCACCAACACCTCCTCCGGAAACTCGTTGACGACGGCGGTGGCAACGTAGACGAGGTGCGAGCCGAAGGAGATCACCGTGCCGCCCTCCGGCATGGCTCTGCCGCTGAAGTCGCCTGCGTTGTCGGTGACGAAGTCGAAGGAGCCGAATCTGTGGACAAGGCCACAGACTACGCGCTCCGCTGAAGAAGATCCCGTCCGAACAGAAACTCCAGCCAGCGCCGCTGGTTGCCCCACGGTGGGCGCCAACTGTCGTGGTGGTGTCAAGACAGATGCCATGGGATGGCTAAAGATGTTGGGACGATGGACGCTGGAGGTGCTCGGGGAGGGATCACGCGACGAGTAGCCGCGTGAAGTAAGAACAAAGCACTGCAAACAACACGATCTACCCAGGTTCAGGGCCCTCGTGAGGAGGTAAAACCCCTACTCCTGCCTTTCTCTGTGTATTCCGATGTCTCACCGAGTAGCCACAGTACAATGGTTCTTGCTACCGAGTAGCCACTCTTCTCTCTACGTGATGAACTAGGTCAAGAATATCCTACTAGTGTGAGAATTAGGTCAGACTAGTGAGAGTGCCTCGCGCAGGAGGCGGCGAGGCACCTTATATACACGGTGCCCAGCCGGATACGTCCAAATACAAACAAATGTCGACATTGTGTGCACACCGTCCTTCTTCCGAGTTCCCGCTGACAGCTTTGGTTCCTAATCTTGTCCTGTCCGGAAAGTCGTTGGGCAAAACCAAGTGAACAGTCTGGTATCACTGCGCTTAACACAGAGTAGGTCCCCCCTATCCTGCGACGGCCTGCTGCCACACTGTCACTATCAGGCAAGCCATCCCCAGATGAATAGTGGCGTGAATAGTGCCAAGTACGGACCCGGATACGCGGGATTTTGTGTCAGAACGGCTCCTTTGACTTCTGGCACGAGTAGGTTCCCGCCAGTTTTACTCGGGCCAACTCTTCTACTCGATCGAATATAACTTGCTTGACTTCTCCTTCTGGTCATCTTTTATGTAAGACCGAGTAGCAGTCGACCGGGTAGCAATTACCGGGTAGGCGGCTACTCGACCAAACATCTCTTCTGACCTTGCCTTTGCCACTTGCTTTTACCCTACTCGGGGGTAACCCCCCGACATGGATTTCATCTCCAGATGGACGGCAATGAAGAATAGTTGCTCTGGAGTAACTGACGTACAAGCAATGCATGCTTTCGTCAATGGCCTAAAACCCGGAGTCGTACCGTTCATGGTTGGTTCCAAACAGCACAAAGATCTCAGATCTATGCTTACAACCGCCAATGAGCACGCCGCAGCCGAAGACAACATCAGAGCAAGAGGAGGCAATTTCGAATCACTGATACTAGCCAAGAAAACCCCTCGTTCTGACAAAAAAGGAACTCCAGAAACAACGACAAAACCCAAAGAGGTCAACATAGCCTTTGGAGGAGAAAAGGGGAACAAGTGGAAAGGACGCAACCCAGATCCAATCAATTACACTCCTGAAGAGTGGGAGAGGATTAAGTCGGAACCCTGTGTCCACCACTCGCAATTTGTGAAACCCACCCATACAAACACGCAATGCCGGCTGAATAAGCACATGAAAGGCAGTGCAGGATCTGGAAGTAAAGGGAAGGGTTCCAAGAGGAAACCCGCCAAACAAAAGCCAGAAGCTGACAAAGAAGACAGTGAATCGGACACTGACGAAAAAATCCAGGAACAACAGCGAAAGGGCGAACCCAAATTTCTGAGAGTTGATGGAGAAGCAATGCTAACTTTCTTAGCAACTCCGTCAGCAAAGGTGGCCAAAAGAACACTTCGAGAAATAAACGCGGTTATTCCAGCAACCCCGAAGTTCTTGAAGTACTCTAACACACCAATAATCTGGGATCAGTCTGATCATCCCGGAAATATCCCTGAACCCGGCACACAAGCTCTTGTTGTAAGCCCTATTGTTCAAAACACTAGGCTAAGAAGAGTGCTGATGGACGGAGGATCCAGCATCAATATAATGTACCTGGATACACTGAGGCACCTGAAGATTTCCGAGTCCCAGCTCAACTACAACAACATACGCTTTCATGGCATTGTTCCTGGCACACAAGCACGGTCCCTAGGAGAAATTTCCCTAAATGTTACCTTCGGAGATAAAGATCACTTCCGGCAGGAAAAAGTATCCTTCGAGGTAGTGCCGTTCGAAAGCGTGTATCACGCAATACTCGGACGTCCAGCTTTCGCCAAATTCATGGCAAGATCTTGTTATATCTATAACAAGCTGAAGATGCCAGGACCCAAAGGAGGAGTAATCACCATAGCCGGTGATTTCAAGCTGGCAAATGAGTTGGACAAAGAAAATGCCCTTTGCGCTCAGAGAGTTATAGCAAAGGAAGAACTGAAGGAATTAGCCAAGGAGGTATCGCCGTCAGAAATGCCGGCAGGAAAAGAAACCCGGAAGCCAACAGACAGCTTCAAGGCGTCCGAGAATACAAGACAGGTAATCCTAGATCCCAAAGATCCAACAAAATTTGTCGACGTAGGGACTGGGATGAATGACAAATAGGAAGACGAGCTCATCAAGTTCCTCCGTGAGAACTGGGATATTTTTACCTGGTGTCCAGCTGACATGCCAGGTGTACCCAGGGAACTTGCTAAGCACCAACTCAAGGTTATTCCTGGATCAAAACCCGTCAAACAGGGTCTCCGTCGATTTGATGGAAGAAGACGGAAGGCTATTGGCAAGGAAATTATCCGGCTTTTAGCAGCGGATTTCATCAAGGAAGTAATCCATACTGACTGGTCCGCAAATCCGGTATTAGTACCGAAGAAAGACACCACTGCTCTTAGAATGTGTATAGATTACACAGGTTTGAACAAGTTGTGTCCGAAAGATAGGTTCGCATTACCGCGAATCGATCAAATAATAGATGCCACTGCAGGCTCGGAGCTTTTATGCTTTTTGGATGCATACTCCGGGTACCACCAAATACGCATGAAAAAGGAAGATCAAATCAAGACTTCTTTCATAACCCCGTACGGGACATATTATTACGTAACCATGCCATTTGGCCTGAAGAACGCAGGTGCAACCTACCAGCGTTGCATGCAACGTTGTTTGCATAGTCAGATTGGCAAAAATGTCCATGTTTATGTGGACGATATTGCTGTCGTAACCAAGGAAAAAGATACACTCCTTGAGGATTTCCGAGAAACTTTCGAAAACTTACGCACTTACAAGATGAATTTGAATCCATCTAAGTGCGTATTCGGGGTTCCCTCAGGAAAACTTCAGGGTTTCATCGTTTCTCACAGAGCAATAGAAGTTAACCCGGAAAAGATCAAGGCAATATTGAACATCTCAAAACCAACATGCGTAAAAGATGTCCAAAGATTGACGGGTTCCGCCGCAGCCGTCAGCAGATTTATTAGTCGGCTGGGGGATAAAGAATTACCACTCTACAAGCTGCTGAAGAAATTTGACAAAGTCAAGTGGATTGCGCAAAAGCCTGGGAACGTCTAGAAAGTTATGTCCCTTTCCGTACTTAATTCAATTCTATGTAAACGTCCTTTGAGATCATGAAATAAAGTTGTCGGAATGCTGTTATCCATGTTTTTACGAGTTCATTCTAAGCGCAAAACATGTTTCCGCCTCATCTATTTCCCAATGATCTTACAAATTTCTCAACGTTAACCCGAATTGTGCTTACGTACTCGGCGTTAAAAAACTGAATGATTTTTTAGTCTGCTAACGGCTAAAGGAAACTTGAATTGCCTGCGTGCCCAAGTTTCATTTAAAATTTTCCTTATTTTCTCTAAGCATTATCTGATTGTGTGTGTGTTGGGTTACTGGAACTAGTTAGTAAAAATGCCTTTAGCATGATCCATGTTTCCGAGTTTTAAACTGATTGGTTCGACACAGTTACTCGGCATGACGATTCATATTGCTATTTGAGCCATTTCAAACACTAAGCACAGTTAAAACATATATACCAGAGAACATAGAAGATAAAGGAATAATAAAATCCGAAAAACTTGCAAAGAATTTCACAATTAAGACTGCAAAAGGCGGAGTTTTCATTAATACAAATAGAAGCATTACAATTCGAGTTAGATTGTAAAAGTGCAGTAATGCTCCTATTGTCTATCTTTGCTATCCAGGTTTAAGGAAACCCTTCAAGCATCTGATTCCTCCTCGCTGCTGTCGTCCTGGGGGGCTTCAGGAACTTCTTCCTCCGGGTAATTGATGGAGAGATTCACCATGGAAGAAACCTGGGTAGCGTGGCCTTTGATTGCATCAAAGATCGCATTCCGTTGGGCTTCCGTGTATCCTTGAGGGACACCGGTTGCCACGCGCCAGGATTTTGCCCCAGGGTAGTGCATACGCATTAAGCCTAGTGCCATGCATGCACCACCCCGTGCAGCGGAGCGAAGGAAAGAGTCCCTGGACTCCGCCACCTCCATGATAGAACCCGGAAGTTTTTCAACTTCCGAGAACTCCCCATTCCTGGAGGGAAGGAACTTGTTGATCAGTTGCATGCAAGCAACCCTGATCGAAGTCCAGGTCTTCTCAAAAACTCGGATTCTTTCAATCCGAGAAAGATCTGAACTATCTCCCGTTTAAAAAACAACCTAAAAGGTTAAGTAACAAAGCAGAGAAAAAAGACAAACTGAGAAAAATGGTAAATGTATACTTAAACTGACCAACAAGTTTGTCGATTTCAGTGCTTTCCTCCTCACGCAGGTGGAGAGCAGCCTCAAAGCATTGAAGGGTGGCTTGGTCTTTCTCCGCCTGGGCGGAAGCCTGGGATCGCGAAACCCCAAGGGCCAAGTTGCTGGCTTCCAGATCATGTTGTGCTTTCACAAGATCCTTGTGAAGCTCAACATTCTCCTTGCGGAGATACTCGGCATTGCCGGAATCTTCAGCTGCTTGCTTAGCCTGAGCCAAAGCAGCTGAAAAGCAAGGAAAAATCCGAGTTAATAATACTCCCGGAAAAAGTACTTAGACAAATGCTTGAATCGGAAATTTCAGCAGAAGAATGCTTACCTGTTGTTTCCGACAGCGCGAGCTGAGATGACGCCAGCTCCGCCGCTCTCTCCTCAAGAATGGAAAGAAGATTTCTAACTTCCTTGTTCTTGATCGAGAGCTTGTTGAAAACTGCCACATTAATGGCTTCGGCAGTTTGCTAGAACATGGCAAGGAAAAGAGTAATTAGAAAGCATCAACGTAAAAAGCATGCATTTTATTTAATGCTTGGGGGCTAGAGATACATACCTTGCTCATTCGTTGCAAGCCCGCCAAGTTTTCATTGAACTCCTTTGCGTATTCCGCAAAGAGAGTTCCGGCCACGCTTAGGCCATCATGAATAAGCTTGAAGTCCTTGTCGAATTGGGGAATTTCTTCGTCGAAAGACCGAGAAGATTTTCCCGCATCCGGTGCCGCCCTTTCCCTCGTGTCAGAATCCGACACAATGGGCTGGCTGGTCTCCAGCGGTTCGGTGGGAGGGGTGGCAGCATGCTCTTCAGCCATGGAGGACGATGAGTCCAGGGGAATGGCGGAGGAAGGACGAGCGCCTCGGCTGGACAAGACCTTGTGTCTCTTCAGCTTCTTCGGCTTCAGGTTGGAGGGAGCTAGGCTAAAAAACCAGAAACCCGGAAAAAGTTAGCTTTCCGAAGGCGAAAGAAAAACTTCGACAAAAAACAAAACAACCCGGACGAACTAACCTGGAAGTGGCGACGGGAACCCCGTCAAGATTGATAACTTCCTCAGAGGAAGGAATCTTCTTCCGTTTGCGCCCACCTGCAGCAGCAGTGCGCAATGTGTCCAGCTCAGCCTCAGAGGCCAGCTCCGAATCCGGAAGTTCGGTAATCTATTGGATAGAAAAATCAGGGTTAAGAGTGAGAAGATCCGAGAAGGAATAATAAAATTCTACCCAAAAGACAGAAAAAGTACCTTGGGAGCTGTATTGTCGGCCGTATACATTGGCCGACTCGCTTCGTATTGGTCGCATCACGCGACCAATTGGTTGATGCGCCGTCGAAGCTCCTTTGCGGGCCAATCTTTGTTGGTTGTCCGCATTGGGTCCTTGGCTCCCGTGTAGTCGCAAAGAAGACGACCACCGTGGTTGGCCAACGGCTGAATCCGTCTATTCAACCAGCAAAAGACCGTGTCCATGCCGGTCAAAGGTGGAGTGGAGGAGGTGAGCTTAGCGATGCGCCGCTTGATCCTTAGAAGATAAGGCGGCAGAACCTGGACGGCTTCCGTTCCCCAGTTGTCTTGGGGAACCGCAGCAGAGTTCGAGAAAGGAGGAACCCCGATGGCCTCCGTAGGGAAAGGCACATCGAGATGGTAAAAGAAAGAACCCGTCCAAAATTTGACGGATTCCGACGCTTTTGATCTTGGGGAACCAATCTTCTCTAAATCTCCGAAGAGTAAAAGAGATGGTTCCGCAAGTCGAGAGTGCGCCCTCCGAAGAGTTCCGCTTAACCCCGAAGCAATACGTCCAAAAGTCTAACCTAGGTTCTAAGCCTAAGTAGCCCTCGAACAAAGCCTGGAAGCCGGCCATGTAGAGGATGGAATTGGGTGGCAGGTTATGGGGCTGGATGTTGTAATGGGAGAGAATTTGGAGGAAGAAGGCGGAAGGTGGAAGGCCCATACCTCGAAGAAGATGGGAGGAGAGGAGAACTCTTTCGCCGTCTTTCGGCGTTGGTTCGTTCTCGTCCTCGGGAAGACGCCATTTCCCCTTAAGGACCAGGCCCTCCTTTTCCATGTTTGGAAGGAGAGCCGGTGGAATGCTGCAGGCAATCCAATTACCTGCAGATTCCGTCTCTTCGTCCGCTCCGGCGGCGGCGGAGGCGGCGGCTTCCGCGGCGGCGAGCTCGTCGCCGAGGAGCTGGATCTTCTCCTCCGCCGTTTCAGGGGCAAACGGCGGAGAAGGTGCGGAGCTCGAGCCCGCAACGCCCGCGGCGGCGGAAAGATTTTCTCCGCCCGCCGCGGAGGCCGCGGTTTTCTCCGGCTCGTCGCCGGTGTGCTTGGGTGACCCTAGCTGTGGATCTAGGTCACCGATAAGGTCGTCAATGGCGGCGCGAGTGGGCGAGGACGGTGAGGTTGCCATTTCGTGGCGGCGCGATTCGTTTCAGGTGTGCTTGGAGGCTAGGTGCGCTTGGGACAGTGCTTCGCTCGAAGAGCTCGTTCGCGTCAATGGCGTGGACAGTGAGAGTGCGGAAGGTTTTCGATGGGGACGAGGACGGCTATTTATAGCTAGAAATCCGTCAAGATGCGTTCCAACGTCTATTTTGACCGTTGGATGTTTAACGCGTGTCACTCGCCGGAAAATCCGGGAAATGAAACGACAGGGAAATAATGACTATCTCCTCGTTTCCCGTGAGAATCTGTCAGAGATACGTTGCAGGGTTTCCCGCGTGAAACCCAAACGTCCCTTGCGTC
This sequence comes from Alopecurus myosuroides, assembly GCA_028641055.1. Lineage (NCBI taxonomy): Eukaryota > Viridiplantae > Streptophyta > Magnoliopsida > Poales > Poaceae > Alopecurus > Alopecurus myosuroides. The sequence goes on along the minus strand of CM054058.1, from coordinate 6,994,831 downwards.
AGCATGATTCAGGCACTGACGTAAGGAGTTCCTTTTCCGCGAAGGATCGCGAGAGAAAAGCCGGATTTTCAGGATTCTGAGTTTCATGTTACCATCTCTTTCAAAAAAGAAATAAGAAGAATCAAGACTGCTGAATTAATATTTCTCGGACAAAGTATATTTGGCGAAAGACGGAGAATCAGAGTTTTAATCCTTCTTGGGGGCTACTGTCGGATATATACCAAATAGGGGTATAGAAGATGGTAGACAACGTGCCGGATTACCAGGGTGGCCTAAGTGGTAGTGGGCTTAGGTTCATTGGACGGCCCAGTAATCCGACGCACAGAAGCCGGATTCTAGAAGAACCCGGATCACGGCCCATGTGATCTGGCTTGGAGGAGAAGACGGATTCCTTGCTTTCCAAGTTACAAGTTACCGTAGTCTTCTAGGTTTCCTATTCTGTAAGCCCTAATCTGGCTATTATATAAAGCCGGACGGGAGATAGTTTAGATAAGGAATAACAGAGAAGTTCTAGGCCAACTCGCCGAGAAGTTCATCCTCGTCGAGTAGCTTAGATCTAAACCCTCACATTGTAACCCTGTTTACAGGCTTTAGTCCTGATTAGTGAGAAGTGCAGGAGTAGCCACGTCGTACTGTCGCGACGTACCGAACATGGGTAAATCCTGTGTTCATTATTCACTACGCGATCCCGTTACCCCACGTCTCTACCATAGTCTCATGGCACCCCCGTCTATGAAAACTACCACGATGTCTCGACAGGCGGGTGGTCACCGTCCGGCATGGACGCGTCTATCTCCCGTCGCCGCCGGCCTCGGCCTGCTTCGTCGGTAACGCCCAAGACCAGGCCCCCTCTATCCGCGTCGGCACCCTAGGAGATAAAACTACAAGGAAAATTCTGGTCATGTCCGTTTCTCACTTGATGGTTGACTTCTGAAACTTTGAAGATTCTTTGAATTTCAGGCATGGTACGGGAAGTTCATGGCAGACAAGCAGAGTTGCAGTCATCTTCTAAAAACCTGAAGATTCCATGCTACACTAAGGCATCATACAAGCAGTTCGTGAGCATTATGCAGAATTTTCTAGCTGGTGCTACGTACATGCCAGACAACTGGTACTTGTATCCGTCTTAGATTACTTGGGTGTAAATGTGTAATTCATATGCATGTAGTACATAATATTTCTGTATTGCAAGAAAATTCTTCTATTTATGATGCATGTACAGATGTACTTGTATTGCTGCATTGCAAGAAAATTTATATGCGTGTACTTGTATCCATCTATTTACAAAGAGGATCGACTTGAGGTATCTTTTTTTACAGGGACTTTAGGGTATCATGGTTTGTTATATATTTGAACGTGTTGGACTATATACAAATTAATCTAAGTTTTATCTTTGTTAAATATAGTCTAGGATGGAACCTTCAGGTTATAACCACATTGCCATAGCATTAGTTGTTTGAACTGCAAACTTTCCACAGCAAGTTAGCCACACATATTAATGCCTTGAGAAATAGGCCCATGATTGTTGCATAATTGTTATATGAATTTGATATCTCTCCATCTGCAACTGCGCCTATCTTCAAATTTTCCATCTCTTACATCTTATTTATCCTTGATGATTTGTGCGTTGTTAACATATTTGCATGCAGAATTGCTGATACCTCAGTTGGAGCTTCTCAATGATGACGGAGCACAAGCCGTCGAAGCCGAGGTCTGGGCATTGACACGTTTGAAAAAGAAACTGTCCAGGTCTGGATATAAGGACATTAGCGATAAATACAAGTTTAGATCTTTCTGATCCATCAGCAGTTGGATGACCCTAGCTGTCTAATTTCACTGTTACATTTATAAAAATGTCCGTGATTTCGCACGCAAATCACGGACATTTATTTGTGATTATATTGTGTTATCAATGTGCAAATGCAATATATTTATTTATTTCAAAAAATATTATTTTAGTTGCTAAAATATATACCACCGGTGGGCAACCTATCAAACTAACAATGGACTCGTCACTTCTTAGATAGTACTAATGAGGTAAAAGCACTAACCGTGAAAACTAACTAGTGACAGGCATAAATAATCGGCTGTCACTGGTTAAATACTAGTGACGGACGATTGCCGGTCACTAGTAACCTATTACTAGTGACTAGTTATTAGTGACAGGCACTTTGCCAGGCACTAGTAGGCCTTTTGGGCCGTCACTGATAGGCTATTCTGTTGTAGTGGCCTTATGCACCTGCTGCCCAACCGGGTTTGCCAAACCCGAGCTAAAGCCCCCAACCCCTAATGACCCGGTGGGCCTTACCAACCTGGGTAAAAGGGGTGCCCATGTGGGCTCTGCACAGCGAGCAGGCCGGCGCCCTTTTACCCCGGTTGTAACACTTTGTTAAGTTGAGAAAACTCAGTCCGCATCTCCCTGATGTGCCTTTTGGAAATTTCCTCTGCTTGATCAGACCTGCAACCAAATTTAGCAAGGTCCACGAAATCAGTAAACAAGTTAGCTGACCTGATTTGCTCCCACGACTCATCGGGCATGACATCTTTATGTCTTGCAACATGCCGCAAAGCCACAGATTGCAACGCATCATGAGTCCACTTACGACAGATGTAGCGCTCTGGTATCATATCAACACCAATATGGGTGAAAACCTTCAAAACATGGGCACAAAGCATCCCGTCCCGCTCAAACTTGCAACACTCGCAACTAAAGTTGCTGTCACCACCTTAGGTTGTTAGGAACCACATAGTACATGTTCTGACCCCGCGGTTGTACATTGTAACAGCCAATCATTTCAAACTCCAGCTTGAAGCGGTGATAGATGGGTCTGGTATAAACTGACATTGCATGGTCCTCTATGTGAAATGGCGACCATGTGCGCAGTACAAGTTCATTTGTACTGAAATCATTGTGGCCTTCTCTACATAGTATCCTTTGTTGGATTTTCTCTTGTTGCTTCACAAAATGCTTTCTTGAATTCATGGGATTGCCATATCATTTCTGCACACTATTGAACCCTTCGATTCTTTGTGTTGATTGGGGGAAAGGGAAAAATAATTTCTTGAAGTAGCATGGAACCCATGTGTGCGCATACTTCTTAAGCCAGCCAAATGTCTCATGCTCAGCTAAATTCCATTCCTCAACAATTTCCGCCCATATGCCTTCAAAGTACTCAGGCGACATAATCTCATATATGCATTTGTTAAAATCCTCAGCCAGGCCAGGATGCCGCCCTAGGTATGGCCATAGCTTTTCATTGGCCTTCTTGATAATGTGCCAGCGGCAGTTGCGGTGCACACAATCAGGGAAAACAATAGAGATTGCATAATCTTGATTCGCTATTATATTATCCGGTTGTTTTCCATGCGTACCCTCAAGGAATGCACCAAACAGCCACTTGAAAGCATCCTCTTTCTCATCATGTACGAACCCGCATCCCAGCATAAATGACTGCCCATGCCTATTAATCCCAATAAAAGGTGCAAACGGCATGTTGAAGTGGTTTGTCATGAATGTTGTGTCAAAAGAAACACAATCAAGGTAAGCATTTGCATATGCTTTCCTAGATAAACTATCTACCCAGAAAATACTTTCCACTTTGCCTTACGCATCATATGACACTTTGTAGAAAAACCCGGGGTCGTTCTCCTGCAGTTCCATGAAATAAGAAATTGTCATACTCTTGGTTCGTAGCACATAAATTGTTCGCAGATTTGTAATGTCCTTGGGTTCATATGAAACGAAAGCTTCAGCACCATAGAATGACGACATCACGGTCATCATTCGACATGCAAGTTTCAAAATAAATGAAAAACTAAAATCAAACACACTACACATGTTGTGCAACAAGTATGAATATCAAAGTATGAATCATGAAACAGACAAAAAAATCAGAATGGATCATGTACCAGTTTCGATGTTGCAATCATGTAAACATTTCAGAAACTGCCTCTCATCAGCCGGGATTCCTCTGTGTGACCTCGGATACTTTGTGAGAGAAGGTTTATGAACCATTGGATGGTTGTGTTCTCAAATAAAGTAGGTCACTTACGATCTGTTGTTGATAAGTTTCCCAAACATTTTAGCGGGGCACTTAGTATGTTTGATCGATTCCCTTCTCCGTTTGCCGCTGGGTTTCTTGCCACCACTTAATTTATTGCCTAGGCCAGCAACACCATCAGCACCCTCGTCCCTTTCAATCTGTACAGGGCTTACTTGGTTCATGGCAGCGAGCCCCTCTTTATGTATTTCCTCTTTAGTCTTAGGCGCCATGTTCTTGTCGCAAACAAACATCTGCTTCTCCAGCAAGTTTGTGTAATTTTCCATCTTAGATGTGTTGGATTTGATAGATAATCCTAGCCTCAAAGAATATGCATTGTAGTGCTCCTTGGCACCAGAAAAAGAATCAAACCTCATCCCTAGAAATGGCTCTTGTGGAGTCGATGCAACTTCTTCATTTGGACCACCACTGTCACCATTGTCTTCCAGAATGCAATGCTGAGTAGATGTTGTAGGGACAGTAGTAGTCGGGCCACTGAGCTTTGATATTTGCCGAAGCACCACAGCGTGGCGAGGACTCCTTGTGTTGCCTCTATCATTAAATTTTGCCTGCCCTATGTCACTTGGTTCGGGTGATTCCTCAACTGTCTCCAGGAATGTTGCATGTGTGCAGAATGGGGCAGTGCTCTATGGACGTGTTCGGAAGCTCTCCAGCTTCCAGCTTCCCAAAAATTCACAACGGAGCAGTGCCGAACGTCTTAAATCCAGGAAGCTAGATCCGGGAAGTTGACACAATTTTGTGTACAAACCGCGGAGCAGCAATTTAGCAAATCCGGGGATCTGGAAAACCTGGAGAAGTAGCAATTTACTGCCAAATGCCATCGCCAAGTGATCAAGCCAGCGAACCGGTACGCTCTCATAACATGTCTCTGGTGTTAGCTACTCTATCTGTCTTTTTCTTCTCGGTCCCCTTTGCTCTCCTCCCTTCCGAACTCGAATTCCCGCAACTCGTTAAGATGTGGACCACATCCGTTGTCCGGTGCGTGTGTGGCCATGCCATCGACGTGGATCAATGCTTCAAGCTCGCCGGAGATGAAGCCGACAACTACCACTGCCCGATGAGATCTGATCCCTCGGGTGAAAAAATCCTTCACTGGTGAGGCGGGAGGAAGAGTGAAAGATGACGGGAGCGGTGGGGAACTTCTGGCTGCACGCCGACCGCAGGTGGAACGAGCTGGAGCGTCGGGTGCCCATACGAAGGCATCGCATCAGTGCAGCTTCTCTCCAAGCTCGAAGGTGCGTCAGACCGCGACCATGGTGAGGCTTGAGGTGGAGCTTCGGGTCGCCGAACTAGAAGTTGCACTGGGCCGCGGCCATGGCGAGGCTTGACCGCTCGAGCCTTGAGGGGAGCTACGTTTTTGCCTCGTGCTTGTGCAGCTCGCCGGCGTTGACAGACAGAGGAGAAAGACTGATAGAGATTTGTCATGGACAGCAACGGGCCAAATCTAGGCTCCAATTTCGTTCACCTGGGCTTGCTATGCTTGTAGCCCAACCTAGCCATGGAGCTCACCGAATGTTTTCTGCTCCGCTGGAGACGCCGGAGTCAACGTTAGCTGGATTGGCGGATTTTAGAGAATCTGGACCGTATCCGAACACGCCCTATGTCATCCTCCTGCTCAACAGCAGGGACATTCAGATCGAAGTCCACCATCTGCAATTTGTTTAGTTCAACATCAGTTCCTTTTTTCAAAACAAATCATGAAAAAACAAGGGAAAACAAAAACATACATAATGGAGAACAATTCTTTGTTACATGCAGAATACTTGTACTTGGCTATAACGAATTTTCAAATTTTTGTTACAATAGCACACACAGATAAGCAGATGTACATTTTAGTAGTTCATGGTTGCAAGGAACTAATGTTTTTCTGAATGGTATATATGAAGTGCACACGGATGAATTGCTTGGTGGATGGCATTCTGATGCGGAGGGTTACTCCTAGATTGGCCCGATCTTCACGAATCGATGATGAACATGAAGAACACTCAAGAACGCGAAGAACACAATGAACACGAGAGGGGGAATCGAGGGGGAATCGTGGCAAAACGCAAGCAAACACAAGGAAGATATTTAGTAAGAACCGAAGAATCGCAAATCTTCCGTCAACTAAACACCAAGGGCCGCCGACGGAACGATCGATCCAACTGAGCTCACCTTGATTGAAACAGGTTCACACCCGTAGCCGGTCCATTACGCCAATAGAACCTCAAAGATTCACGAGAGGAAGATTGGACAATTCTTGATTGAAACCCAAGGGGAGAGATCAACTAATTGGATGAGTCTTGATACGATCCTTGACGAAGTCGGAGGAGTAGCCTTGATACGTTCCTAGGTCAAACCATAGGAGTAGTTCCTCAAAGAGGGATACAAGAGAGCTGAGCTCCAAATGTTCTAAATTCAACTCTAAAACCCTAGATCTATCTCGGGGTCGTCCTTATATAGCCGAGGGTCGAAGCAGGCGGAAACGGGGTAAAAAACGAGTCATTTGCGTGCATTTTGGCCCACGCCGGCCTGGGGTCCCGGCCTGGTCGGCCATGGGGCCGGGGTGGGGGCAGAGAGGTGCCTCCAGGCGCACGCCGGCCTGGGGCCGTGGTGGGCGCAAGGGCCGGCCTGGGGCCGAGGTGGGGGTGAGGGAGGACGGCCTGGAGGCCGGCCCTCTCTGGAGGGGGTCCGGCCTGAGGGGGGGAGGAGGCCGGCCCGAGGCCGAGGTGTAGGCCGGCCCCCTCTGTTGGGTGCCCGGCCTAGGGGTGGGGGAGGCCGGCCTGGCCGGCTCCTCAGGTCGGGGGGGTTCCTTTCCCCCTATCTTCTCCGCCGGGGCTCCGAATGCAATGACGTTTCTTCCGCCCTCCTTCGTATCTTCTTGCGCATCGTTTTGGGTGCTTTCCGGGGCGTCCGTGGTGGGTTTGAACCTGAGCACGCAAAGTGTGGAACCATGAGGTAGCACACCATCCTCCACGTGACCGAAAGTATAGAGGGAGAGGAGCGAGTTCACCTTATCCTGGATTGCCTTTGCGCGTGATCTTGTCATCAGTGCACTTGGTGGAGTTGGGTGGGCTACATCATCTCCCCCCTTGAAAAAGAGTCAACCTCGACTCGTCGTCGTCTTCATCACTTGGGTAGCCATGGAAGGGACAGATGTCCTTGACATTGAAGGAGTTGTGGATGACGTACTTGCATTCCGGTAAGTCGAGCTTGTAGGCGTTGTTGTTGATGCGCTTGATGACCTTGAAGGGGTCGTCGCCTCTTGGCTTGAGCTTGGAGTTGCGCTCTTCGGGAAAACGGTCCTTGCGCAAGTGTAGCCAAACGAGGTCACCTTCTTGGAAGACCATTGGTTTCTTGTTCTTGTTCATGATGGCGGCTCGGTGCTCGGCGTGCTTCTCAAGGGTAGCTCGTGTGGAGTCATGTAGCATCTTGATGTAGTCGGTGCGCTTGTCAATGTCCATGTTCGCTCGCTCGCGTAGAGGCAAAGGAAGTATGTCGAGGGCGGTGTTGGAGTTGAAGCCGTAGACGATCTCGAAGGGGATCTTCTTGGTAGCTTGATGTAGAGCACGGTTGTAGGCGAACTCGCCGTGTGGGATGCATTCCTCCCAATTCTTCAAGTTAGGCTTGATCAATGCTCTAAGTAGTGAAGAGAGTGTGCGGTTGACGACCTCGGTTTGTCCATCCGTTTGCGGGTGATAGGCGGTGGAGAATAGTAGCTTGACGCCGAGCTTGGCCATCAACGTCTTCCAAAAGTATGAGGTGAACTTGACGTCGCGGTCCGAGACAATGGAAGTAGGTACACCATGGAGAAGCATAATTTCCCTGAAAAACAAGGTAGCAACATGTGAAGCATCATCGGTTCGGTTGCAAGGAATGAAATTTGCCATCTTAGAGAAATGATCCACAACTACAAAGATTGAATCCACGTTGGTTTTAGTTCTTGGGAGTCCTAACACAAAGTCCATGCTAATATCACTCCAAGGTGCATGTGGAATAGGCAATGGCATGTGGTTGACGACCTCGGTTTGTCCATCCGTTTGCGGGTGATAGGCGGTGGAGAATAGTAGCTTGACGCCGAGCTTGGCCATCAACGTCTTCCAAAAGTATGAGGTGAACTTGACGTCGCGGTCCGAGACAATGGAAGTAGGTACACCATGGAGACGCATAATTTCCCTGAAAAACAAGGTAGCAACATGTGAAGCATCATCGGTTTGGTTGCAAGGAATGAAATTTGCCATGTTAGAGAAATGATCCACAACTACAAAGATTGAATCCACGTTGGTTTTAGTTCTTGGGAGTCCTAACACAAATTCCATGCTAATATCACTCCAAGGTGCATGTGGAATAGGCAATGGCATGTAAAGTCCATGGGGGTTGGAAGTAGACTTAGCTCAGAGGCATGTAGAACATCTCTTGACGTGTCTCTCAACGTGATGCTTCATCTTGGGCCAATAGTTATGGTTGGAGAGCATGGCGTAGGTCTTGTCGCGTCCAAAGTGCCCCATGAGACCTCCTTCATGTGATTCCTTCAATAACCAACAAGCGAAGAGAGGACTCGGGAATGCATAATTTGTTAGCCGTAAACAAGAAACCTTTGTGGAGATAGTAGTCATCAAACCCTCGGTTAGGCAAACATTTCTCAAAGATAGGAGAAAAGAAGACATCGGAAGCATATAAGTCTTTGATTTCATCCAAACCAATCACATTGATGTCAAGGCGTGTAAGAAGACACTCTTTCCTAGACAAGGCATCCGCTACAACGTTCTCTTTACCTTTCTTGTACTTAATGACATAAGGAAAAGATTCAATGAATTCTACCCATTTAGCATGCCTCTTGTTCAAGTTAGCTTGGCCTTTCAAGTATTTCAATGATTCGTGATTGGAATGAATAACAAACTCTTTAGGCCAAAGGTAGTGTTGCCAAACTTCTAGCATTCAAACCAAAGCAAATAGTTCCTTATCATAGATTGGGTAGTTTAGTCTAGCGACATCTAGTTTTTCACTATGGTACGCAATGGGACGTCCATTTTGCATGAGAACGCCACCAATTCCTATGCCACTAGCATCACATTCAATCTCAAAAGTTTTCTCAAAATCTGGTAAGACAAGCAAAGGAGCTTCGGTTAGGCATTTCTTAAGTGTGTCGAACGCTTTTTGTTGAGCGTTGCCCCAAACAAAAGGTACATTCTTTTTGGTGAGTTCATTCAAAGGGAAAGCAATGGTTGAAAAATCTTTGACAAATCGGCGATAGAAACCGGCAAGGCCATGAAAGCGCCTTATCTCACCCACGGAAGTAGGGTTGGGCCAATTCCTAATTGCCTCAATCTTCTTGTTGTCTACTGCAATACCATTGGAAGAGATTACAAAACCCAAGAAAATAAGCTTGTTGGTGCAAAAATTGCATTCAGAAAGATTTGCGAAAAGTTTTGCTTTGCGAAGAGCCAACAATACTTGTGAAACAGATCAAGATGATCCTCCAAAGACTTGCTATAAATGAGGATATCGTCAAAGTAAACCACAAATTTTTTTCCAATGAAAGGACGCAAGACTTCATTTATGAGACGCATAAAAGTGGAAGGAGCATTTGAAAGACCAAAAGGCATAACAAGCCATTCATACAAACCAAGTTTTGTTTTGTAAGCCGTTTTCCATTCATCACCTATGTTCATACGTATTTGGTGATATCCACTTTTAAGATCAATTTTAGAGAAGATGGTAGCACCACTCAATTCATCAAGCATGTCATCGAGCCTAGGAATAGGATGTCTATATCTAATGGTGATAGCATTGATAGGACGATAATCGATGCACATACGTGAAGTAGCATCTTGCTTAGGAACAAGGATAACCGGCACGGCACAAGGGCTAAGGGATTCACGGATAAAACCTTTATCGAGTAGTTCTTGAATTTGGCGTTCAATCTCCTTAGTCTCCTCGGGGTTGATGCGTTATGGAGCACGTTTTGTAAGTGGAGCACCCGGAATGAGGTCAATGCGGTGCTCAATTCCCCGTAGAGGAGGAAGGCCCGGAGGGAGTTCATCGGGAAAGACATCTTCAAATTCCTGCAACAAAGGCAACAAAGATGGAGGAACATTTGTCATATCGTTAGTTTCAAGGGCTTCCCCTTTGCACAATAGGACAAAGTGTAGTATGGTTGGGTCATCTCGTAGCTCTCGCATCTCTCTTTTGGTGGCAAGCAAGGCAAGGCCTTTTGAAACACTCGAAATTTTTTCGCTCATGTTTGGCTTGTGGCTCTCACTCTATTTTAGGTGGATCACTCTCTCACCTCTCATCTCACTAGACTTAAGATCTTCTTGTTTTCGTGCAAGTGTCTTGGCGTTGTCGGCGATCACTTGGCTAGGAGACATGGGACGGAAAACAAAGGTCTTGTTGTTCCACGTAAAGCTATAGTGATTGGTACGCCCATCATGGATAGCACTCTTGTCGTATTGCCAAGGTCGGCCAAGAAGAGGATGACACACGGTCATAGGCACAACGTCACACTCCACCGTGTCTTCATATGGACCAATCTTGAAGTGCACGGAAACCGTATGTTGAATCTTGAAGGAGCCGGAGTCACTAATCCATTGGACATGGTATGGATGCGGATGTTTCTTGAAAGGCAAGTGAAGTTTGTCACAAAGTTCTTTGCTAGCCAAGTTGTGGCAACTACCACCATCGATGATAACATTGATGGATTTGCCATTGATATCGGCTCTAGTTTGGAAGAGATTGCACTGTTGGTCATGCTCATATTGAGGAGAAGAAGTGAGGACTCTTGTGACCACTAGAGATGGGTTCGTGTCCTCATCACAATACACATTTTCTTCATCTTCATTGGGCACATCCAAAGAATTGAGAGCCACTTGGTGCATAGCATAGTACTCATCCTCACTCATGGAGTCACGTTCACCATCTTGATTGACTATCATGATCATCTTGTTGGAACACTCAAAGGACTTGTGTCCACTACCACCACACTTGAAGCAAGTAATAGTGCTTGACTTGACTTGAGGATCACTTGAAGAGGAGGTGGAAGGTACTTGCTTCTTGAACGGTTGTGAAGACTTGTTGGGATGCTAGAGGCTCGAGTGTTGCTCTTGTTGGTAGTAGGAGTAGTAGCTTGTGTCACTTGAGTCGAAGAGGAAGGTCTTGAGTTGAAGAAAGTCTTTTGCTTATTGTACTTGAGTTCTTCCGCAATTTGGCATTCCGCCTTGAGAGCTTGGTGGACAAGGGCCACAATGTTGTCATATGGTAGTTGAGGCCATTGAGGAAACGGGGCATTGTTTGCTCTTGAGATTCCATCACATGGGCACGTATCAGAGAGGTCTCCATTTACTTGTAGTACTCATCATACGACTTGAAACCTTGACAAAGTTCTTGTAGTTTCTTGAATAGGTCACGCTTGTAGTGTGGAGGAACAAAACGAGCATGCATGAATTACTTCATCTCGTTCCAAGTGGCAATAGGAGCAATGCGGTTGCAAACTCTTTCGGCTTGTAGGCGATCCCACCACAAGAGTGCGTATCCATCAAATTCCAATGATGCTAGAGCAACCATCTTCTTGTCGGTGAAGTTGTGAATGTCGAAGATCTCATCTACCTTGAGAGCCCAAGCAAGATATTCTTCGGGGTCATTCTCACCATTGAACTTTGGGACATTGAAACGAAGGGCACTCATGTTGTTGTCTTCTTGTTGACATTGGGGACGCTCATGGTGTCGCTCATGGGGATCTTCATCATAGACGGGGGGTCAATCATCATAGGGGTCATCCTCATTGTCTTGGCGGTGGCGATCGTGATGGGAAGGATGACGCCGGTGGTCATTAGGTGGGGGTTGTTGATGGTGACGGAGTCTTGCTTCGCGGCGTTCACTATAATCATTGTCATGGCGGTGATGTCGAGGACGTTCTTGTTGTTGGCGTGGCGGAAGCACTTTTTCATCACGAGGGTGTTGAGGACGATCATGTTCTTGGTGGTCATTGTTGTTGAGACGCGCATTACGCCTTGGTGGCCCTCGATGTTGATGAGCACCGTCCACGAAGTCATTGTGTCCATAGTCTTGAGCGTGGCCTTGAGGAGGTGTATGATGATGTTGTCGAAGGTCCGGGCGTTGCGGTTGTTGAAGAGGGTCACCACGGCCTTGGCGATGTCGAGGTGGTGGTGATGGCGAGCTATCTTCATACCAATTTCGTCGCGGAGCTTGTTGAGGTTGTGGAGGAGGTGGTTGTGGTTGTTGTTGTTGACCATCCTCTTCCAAGTTGTTGTTGCGATCATGGCGATCATGGCGACGAGGTTGGTGAAGATCTTGATTGTTGTGGCTTGAGCGACGAGACCTTGAGGACGATGATGAATGACGGCGATTGGCAAGATTAGCCAAGTTGATGTTGATGCGCATCATTTGATCATTCAATCGAGCCTCTTGCTCTTGGAGTCGATGCTCATAGCGTTGCAATCCATCCTTCACGAGTTCGCGGAGTCGGAAATGGTCATTGCGGGTGACGTAGGTGGCGTGAGCATTGATATTGTGGAATGGGTTTCCTTCATCTTCCGAACTCGGACTTGAGAATAATCCTTCCCTAGCCATCTCAAACACACAACGGTGATATTGAAGAAATTGATGTCTCACTTACCCAACGTTACCTTTTTTGGTCGTATTAAGGCTAGTGGACGAGCCTAGATGTAGTGCGGTATGTCAAGAGCGAATCCAAAAAGATCGAAAAAACCCGTAAACAACAACACACACACTTTATGTGGAAGGCAAATGGGTTAGGAAAAGTGGCGAGGAAAAATCAGAAAACCGAAGAAACGTCTATGTCAAGCGTGGAGAAACGTCAAAGAAAAGTTAACACAAAAACCAAACCTAGTGGATGGAAATATGGTGGAACACACACACGCAAGGGATAAATGGGGTTAGTGCCACCAATGGACGAGCGAAGACGAAATGAACATAACGAAGAGTAATTCTCAATGCCGCACTAACACAATGAGGACGCTAGCTCAAACCGCAAATTTGAAAAGGCAACAAGATTCGCACCGTGCCAATCGGTCACTGTTTCTCTTTTGCGACGCAATGCTACACGTTCCTAAAATGGAAAGCTATTGGCATCGATCCTATGTTTTTTTTTTTCTATTTTTCTCTTTTTTTTATTTTCTATTTTTGATGGATTCCAAAATGCCAATGCCTACTCGTAGCTAATCTCTCACAAGCGCTAACCTCGCACTCTCGATGCCACAAATGCGATGCCAAGCGGTGTAAAAAGAACTAGTCCGAATAGGTAAGTAACACAATGGGGTGGGGTGGTTCAAGCGGAAGCAAGTTTATACCTCTCTTATTGATGATCACGGACTTACGGCCGGTGGATGTCGATGTCGTGGTGATCTGATGATGTGGAAGCGTAGGTGATGCCGTGGGCGTCGCTTGGCAACTTGTTGCACTCAATTTGGATCACAAACGACAAAGAAAAACAAGTTCCAAAATCTGTCGGAAAATGGAAGAGCTGAAATTTTCTAAGTTTTTGGCTCAAATTCGAAATTCCCTCAAAATCAAGAAAACATTTGGGCGAAAATGGAAACATTGGCTGAATAGAAAGGTGTGGAATGGTGTTTGGCAACAAATCTATGAAGAAAAACCACGAAAAACTCAACGAATAAACAGATCGGTCAAATTCCCTTTTGCTATTTTTTGAGGATTTTCGAAATTTATGGTGGAAAAAGAAAAATCGGTGGATGGAAAGTGTTGTGGGTGTTGGATTCGTGTCAATCTAGCTCTGGATACCAGATGATGCGGAGGGTTACTCCTAGATTGGCCTGATCTTCACGAATCGATGAAGAACAAGAAGAACGCTCAAGAACGCGAAGAACACGATGAACACGAGAGGGGGAATCGAGGGGGAATCGTGGGAAAACGCAAGGAAGATAACTAGTAAGAACCGAAGAATCCCAAATCTTCCGTCAACTAAACCCCGAGGGCGGCCTACGGAACGATCGATCCAACTGAGCTCACCTTGATTGAAACCGTTTCACACCCGTAGCCAGTCCACTAGGCCAATAGAACCTCAAGGATTCACGAGAGGAAGATTGGACAATTCTTGATTGAAACTCAAGGGGAGAGATCAAGTAATTGGATGAGTCTTGATACGATCCTCGACGAAGTCGGAGGAGTAGCCTTGATACGTTCCTAGGTCAAACCATAGGAGTAGTTCCTCAAAGAGGGATACAAGAGAGCTGAGCTCCAAATGTTCTAAATTCAACTCTAAAACCCTAGATCTAGCTCGGGGTCGTCCTTATATAGCCGGGGGTCGAAGCAGGCTGAAACGGGGTCGAAAACGAGTCATTTGCGTATATTTTGGACCACGCCGGCCTGGGGTCCCTGCCTGGCCGGCCATGGGGCCGGGGTGGGGGCAGAGAGGAGCCTCCAGGCACACGCCAGCCTGGGACCGGCCTGGGGCCGTGGTGGGTGCAGGGGCCGGCCTGGGGCCGAGGTGGGGGTGAGGGAGGCCGGCCTGGAGGCCGGCCCTCTCTCGAGGGGGTCCGGCCTGAGGGGGGGACGAGGCCGGCCCTAGGCCGAGGTGGAGGCCACCCCCCTCTGTTGGGTGCCCGGCCTGGGGGTGGGGGAGGCCGGCCTGGCCGGCTCCTGAGGCCGGGGGGGTTCCTTTCCCCTTATCTTCTCCGACGGGGCTCTGAATGCGATGTCGTTTCTTCCGCCCTCCTTCGTATCTTCTTGCGCATCGTTTTGGGTGCTTTCCGGGGCGTTCGTGGTGGGTTTGAACCTGAGCACGCAAAGTGTGGAACCATGAGGTAGCGCACCATCCTCCACGTGAACCGAAAGTATAGAGCGAGAGGAGCGAGTTCACCTTATCCTGGATGACCTTTGCGCGTGATCTTGTCATTGGTGCACTTGGTGGAGTTGGGTGGGCTACATCACATTCTAGGAAGATAAACTGCCAAAGAAAGATTGGATTCTCATGATGATGTTTAGTTTTTGTTTGCAAAAAACCAACTTCTGAAACACACACGGATGCTTATGTTTATCCTTTTGGATCTACCTATGTTGCTTTCCCTCAAGAAAGCAATTTTTTGTTCTGTCGGCATGAATGGACAAGCTACACCTATGTTGCGTTTCCACCGGTTATGTGTTGCTTCCCCTAAATTGCTATACGATGTTCTCTCACAGCCTACATGTTGCTTTTTTCCCTGTTATAAGTTGTTCCTAAACATGCTCAGTCTAGATGCAGCTGAAAGAACAGCTATGTTGCTTTTCGTGTACATGTTTGTTGGTTACTCTAAATTTGCTACTATTAATTGTTTGAGGCAGCTTGAGGGGAAGGACACCTATGTTTGGTTTTCCCAAAGATATTAGATGTTCTGGAGATGAAATCAGCTTGAGGGCAAGGACACGTACCAGGGAATGTTGCTTCTTTTTGCTGCTACCTCTGTTTTTGGCTGCCCCAGATCTGGTTCTGTTTGGGAGAGAATCACAATTGAGAACATAATCAATGCGGGAGAGGGAGGAAGAAGATGTACATTTTTTTATCACAAAACTGCTGCTGGAGCGGGTTAGGTAAGTAGCAACAATGGAGCAGAGGGAGAGAGATGAGTTTCCTGGTGGATGGCGGCTGCTCTTCTACAAGGAGGGGCGGAGAAAGGGTTGGTTGAGAAGTGGGGGTTGGTGGCACATGGTTCTAGGATTTGGGGGCATGTTCGCGCGCGAGTTGGGCCTGGCGTGGGATTTCGCGCGCAGGAAACCAGCTGGTCGGGATGATGTACGTTTTCGGCTGGGCCCTGGTTTCGAAAAAGTCCGAGTGCTGCGGAAGACAACCTAGCACACGGGTGCTACCTAGACACGTCCTAAATTTAATCTCTCTATTGCAACGCACATGGACATGTTTGTTTGCAGAGATATTGTTTGGTTCCAAGGTATGATAACAAGTTTATTGTATGGAAAATGCTTACTTTAGGCCGACCTACACGGTGACATCGTAGGTCGGTGTAGCTAGCGAGCGAGCTCGGGCCGTATATAGGCCCATTTAACAGTAGTTTAGCTTTTTTGGCCCAGTTTCCGTGTCCGCCAGCATATTAATTAGCAGCCCAACATTCCAACCACATGCAGTTATATAATATTCTAAGTGTTATTCACCATTTTGGACAACGTTACGTACGTCTTTAAAATCTGTTACAATTTCGCACGTATTTTTTTGAGAACCACAAATGAGAGTTTTGCAATGTTTTATGTATGATTTTTTAGAAAATGATTATATGTTTATTGGAATTCATTTGGAATGACATGTTTATGGGCTCCTTTACATGTTGTAAACATGTAATATTTTGTTGCTATCGATTTACTTTTTTGATGAAATAGGTGATGATTTTTGTTGCAACTGAAACAATGACAAACTATTTTGTTGCTTATCAATTTTTAATTGATACAATTAGGTTGTGATTTTTGTTGAATTGTTTAAACATTTTTGTTGCAACGCAATAAAATATTGTTTAACTATTATCTATAACATTACTTATTTTCCAAAAAAGATTTGGCAAAAATTGAATATTTTAATACACGGGGCAATAATTTTTGTTGCGACACAAGGGAATTTGTTGCAATTGCAGTTTTGTTGTAATTATCGAGATGACCGGGGGCAACATAATATACCTTATCGTTTTAAGTGGGGCTGCTGTGGAGTGCGGGTTCTATATGCGAAAAGTAGGGGGGCTAAACTGCAAAACAGTGTTGTGCTGTATTAAGCCATGGGATGAAGACCGGAGGGCTCGCGAGGGGACCTACGTTTTGCAAACGTAGACCGATCTACGCAGAGTGCTGCCCCTATTGTATATAGGAGCTCACACGGAAGAAACCTACTACTCCCTCCGATCCGGAATAAGTGACGCAAACAATAGCCTAGGTACGTACACAGTCTAGGACACTTAAACAGGACCGGAAGGAGTAATAAAACTTAGAAAAATTATTAGCGGGCAAACGTTTCATGGGCAAGCATGCATTAACAGCGGTAGACGGTGGGCACCAGCACAAGCGGCGTTTTGCGGTGGAAAATCAGGAGGCCAGCCTCCTCCATGCTCACGTCTTCTGGCTTGGTCCCCTCCGGCAGCTCCCAGTCGAAACCGCACAACATGTTGGCCAAGGTGAACTCCACATTGGTGAGCCCCATGGCAATGCCCGGGCATATCCGGCGCCCGGCCCCGAACGGCAGCAGCTGGAAGTGCGCGCCGAGCAGGTCTACCTCGCTGTCCACGAACCTGTCCGGGTTGAACTGCGCGGCGTCCTGGCCCCAGCTCGCCGGGTCCCTACCGATAGCCCACGCGTTCACCAGCACCCTCGTCTTGGCTGGAACGTGGTAGCCTCCGATTTTGAGGTGCCTCATCGTCTCCCGTGGCACCAGCAGCGTCACCGGTGGGTACAGCCGCAGGGTTTCCTTCACCACCATCTTGAGGTAGCTCAGTTTGGGCATGTCCTCCGGATGCACCCTGTGGTTGCCTCCGGTCGCCGCTCTGATCTCGCCCTGAACTTTCTTCAGCACCCGCGGATTCCGGATGAGCTCCGACATGGCCCATAGGATGGTTACCGAGCTTGTGTTGATGCCTCCCACGAACGTGTCCTGAATTTGGTCTGTCGTTAGAGATTTATTTATTTCATTTTATAAAGACAAGATTAGGGAGACAAACCATGATGATCGCCTTGACATGGTCCCTGGTGAAGCCACGGTGCTCCTTGGAGAGGTTGAGGAGGACGTCAACGAGGTCGGTGCCCTGATCCTCCTTCTTGGGGTCCAGGTGCTGCTCCATGACCATCTCGAAGAAAGCGTCGATGTCCCCAAAGAGTTGCTCTCGGCGGGCGACGAAGCCGGTGAGGCGGTCGATGAGCCGGCCAACAGCGTTGGGGAGCAAGTCCTCACCCGACAAAGTGGCCTGCAAATCCAGCGTTTCGTGGAGCACGCGATGGAAGTGATTCTTGCGCGCCAACATATCGGCGCCGTGCATGTACATGCTGCCGAACGCCACGGTGCCGATGATACCATTGACGAGTCCGTAGATGTGCTCGCCGAGGGCCACCGGTGTGTTGGGGGTCAGGGTGGCCATGAGCTTGTCCACTTGCTCCTGGCGTGCGCCCCATGCGGCCTTCACGCGGCGCATGCTCACCACCTCGTCGATGAATAGCTTGCGCGTCTCGCGCCACTGCTCGCCATACGGCGCGAACGTCACGTCCTTGTACCCGTACGACAGCAGCTTCGGGCCCGGGGATGCCGGCCGGCTGCAGCAGTCCACGTCATGTTCCTTCAATACCTCGCGAGCCGATGACGCCGAGGACACCACCAACGTCGGGGTTGCGCCCAGACGAAGTAGCATGACGGGGCCGTGCCGCCGTGCCAGCTCCGCCAGGCTCCTGTGCGGCAGCCCACCTAGCTGGTGCAGGTTACCAATCACTGGCAGCCGCCACGGGCACGGCGGAAGATTCCTGCCAGATGACCTCCTCGCTATCACAAGGAACAAGGCGAGAGGCAGCATGAGGCAGAGGATGAGGAGCGGCCATTGTTGGATGAGGATGTCCATTTTTGTTTTCTTTCCTTCTCTTGTGCTGGATCGGTCGGATGTGCTGTCCCCTAATACAAATATACAGTATATAGCTAAACCTGGGAAACCTTTCCAATTAATCCTAATATATTTTTGGATCACTCATCTCCCTGAAGAAATTAATTAATTCTGGCCCCAAAAGATATCTGATTTTATTTACTTTTCTTCTTAAACTGAATGCTGTCGAATAAATGCTCCACATCTCGTGTAAGGTATGGTGCCCAGAAAATCTTTTGGACCATGCACATATTGTGATTTGTCTACTTACCCGTATATATAGTTCCGAAATCGGATTTTATTTGCTCCCATGCATATTTTTCTTCTTAAATAAATGAACTCCAAGAGTAAATTCTGGCCGAAATCCAGATCTCATGCAAGATATCGTTTTAATCACGAATAAACAATCCAGATTTCATGCAAGATATCGTTTTAATCACGAATAAACACTCCAGATCTCATGCAACATACTCCCTCCGTCCGCGATAAAGTGTACGTTTTCCTTTTTCGGCTGTCAAATTTATTAAACTTTGACTAACTTTATCGGGAAAAGTACTAGTATTTATGACACCAAATTAATATCAATACATTTGTCTTGACATGAAGTTTTAAAATATATCATTTTGATGTCATATATATTGCTACAATTTTCTATAAATTTAGTCAAAGTTTAAAAAATTTGACTGAGTGTAAAAGTAGATGTACACTTATTCGTGGACGGAGGGAGTATGTTGCCAAGAGAGTCTTTTTGATCGTGTAGATATTCTAAAACAAAAATGTTTGACCGAGACTAGACTTGCATGTATTTGAGAAAAGGAAGTGCTCGTGCACACAAAAATAGGTGCATAAGAAGATATAGACAACAAAATTAAAATATGTGCTGTATATCTTTACCTAATAATAAAGGGAGTAAGGTTTCTTCCTCCCAATTTCGTACGTTTTTTTGGCCCGTTGGCTAAATACGCTTTCGTCCGTTGCTTAGTACGTGTTCCGTTGAACCTTTTTCTATCTGCCTCGCTGCATCGACCTCCTTCTTGGTTCGGAGTTTGTCTCGAGTCAACTATATACAGGCGAGATCGACACATGTGAGACCCAGATTGACCAAAGAAATCGATCGATCGTATCTACTCCATCCCGATTCCGTCGGCGTTGAGATCCAGTGGGACAAGCCCTACACGCTCGAGCGAGGAACAGCGGTTGTGGAGCCATGCGCCCTACGCGATGGAACCAGCCATGCCCTCGTGTTCTCGCTCTCCAAGCTTGTCGCCATCACCATCCCCCGATGCGTGTTTATATGAGGTTGCGAGCCTGCAAGGCGGATGGATCTAGACTCGAGACGGCCAGGACGAGCAAACTAAGCTTCTCGAGGGTGGCTGGGGCCGCCACAATGGTGCTACCATCGACCTACATCGTGCGGGCCCCAAGATAACAAGGACGGAGAACTCAGGCTCCCGCTCGCTGGTGGTCGGGGATGCCGGCCACCACGGTGCTGCCGTCGACCTTCGTCTTGCAGCTCACGGCCGCCGGGAGCGCTGGAGTCTAGACGTGATGCCGACAGGGACTAGACACGACGCCGGCTGCCGAAGGACTGCAGCACCGCAATATCAGGACTAGCTCGTGCTGGCCAGACCTGCTCGACGTCTACTGCGGCGGCGACTTGCAATTCATGCGTCTTGCCGATGAGAAGATGGCTTTCAACCACCTCCGCGTCCTTATCGGCCGTACCATGAGGTACCTCGCCCGAGTCCGCTCCAGACACTTTAGGCCGATCGAGAAGGATGCATTAGGCGCAGGTGCGTATTAGATCGAGAAGACTCATCTAATACTTCTCGTGCCGCCCTAGCTAAGGAGACGCGAGTCACCGCCTCCATCATGCCGCTACGGGGGAGCCGCTGCTGGGTATGCCGTCGCCGACCCAGTACCAGAAGCCATGCTTCTTTCACATTCATTCAGAGGCGGCAGAGGAACACATCAAAAGATGGACAGAGCAACGCACCCGGGACAGGGCAAGTAGCATGCAAAGATTCCATGCTGATCAGAGAGTACTCCGGTAATTGTTTGTTCTTCTTTAATTTCTTGGTTGGAAAAGAATCGATGCTAAGAAAGAGATGGTTCATCCATTTTGTGTGCGTTTCTTTCAGCCCGACAAGGGAATCAAGCTGTATTTTTTTTTTGTTTTCTCTGGCTCGTGAGACAACAAAAAGGTATTAGGTTGAAAGTTGAAACGAAGTTGTGATTTAAACTACTTCATGAAAACCATATTTCGAAGTGTGAAGTGATTTTGGTTAATGTAGCACTTCAATGTGATATCTCTAGATAAGAAGCCCCTCGCACCTGGTGGCCCTACTACCACTTCATCAGTATATAATAGTACGATACACAAGACAGGGTGCTTCAGAAACTTATAAGAAGATCAGTGCTCATAATTTTACTTGTCTGATTCGAAAAAAGTGTTGCTGGTATAGCTAAGATGTTGTATGTCCTACGCTTGTTTTCCCCGACACTAAAAGCGGATCGGAGGGAGTACTGTTTTTCCAGATGCTTATAACCATGATGGGACGCTTTGTGAAGGCGACATGCGACACAATCGTCGCTTGGGGCCACTATGCCCTGTGCACCGCTGCCGCGGTAATCCACGCCATCGCAGTTGTCCTGGTAGGACTGCTCGATTGCGCCATATGGATATGGAACAATTTTATGTTTGCTTATTGTACTGTTGATACTACAGGTGAAGCAATTCCTTTCGACATTCATATATGAAGTGTTTTAATACACTTTTAGGGAAAGACATGCATGGTGATTTAAATCGCAAGAGAAGGATAATTTGGTTCATGCATGTAATCAACCAACAACTTCCTTTAGCGGCGGCGTGTGAGGTCTTCCATCCGAGTATGCTAGCTTTGCAATGGTATTTCTCCTCTTACTGCCTCAATTTTATAGCTTTATTTTTCGTATTGCACGAAATAACTCATCTTTGATCTCACACACAAATTTCTTTTATTGCCAATATACTACTATTCCTAGATACGGGCTAATGATTTTTATTTTAGAAAAAAATGGTTGGTTAATTAAAATTTGTTTGTAAGAAAAACATGTAGATTACCTTTCTATCCTCGTGAACAAAAGGGTGAACGGATACTTTCAGGTTCTGTACATACTTCAGGCCCTTTTGTGAAGCAGCCGAGGTCCTTGAACATGACAATGGTAGTTCTAGGCTATAGACCAGTGTAATATGATGCCGTGAAGCATTTCTGATGGAGAAGTCACGGTGAGATTGTTCAGGCACCGACTGAAACTTAGCCGCGAAAGAAGAAAGTAAGAATAGAAGAACTTTTCCTGGTGATGTGCTATCGAATTGCAAAACTTATAAGTGGTGTTGATCTTGAATCAAGCAAAAAAATGATACGGCATCGTCACATCGAGCAGCTCATGAGCTTGGAGATTTATTTTTGTTAGCTTGGAGATTTATTTTTGTTACATGAACCATGTAATTTTATTATAAACTAAAGATAAAATTATAAGGTATTTTACTAATGTATCTTTAGAACCACTTGAGGAGAACTCATTGCTGAAAAGGATTTTATTGAAAAATTGCACCGTTCTCGCAAAAAAATATTTACAAACATTCCCGTGCATATATTTTGGGTGTCCATACCCATATATCTTGGTGTGTTATGAATATCTTGCATATCTATCTAGGGTAATACACGTCATATGTAATAGATGAAAATACCATTAACCAACTGGCCATATATTCTTTTATATCCTGCTGCACTTAAATATTTGGTGGAATGTCAATAGGGATTTTGGTGGAAAGAAAATAAATAAAAGTCTAATCCTTACAAAGATAAGAGGGCAGATCATGAGTTCATGATCTATTTTGAAAGTAATAATAATTGAATTCAAGCCGCGCGCTATTACATGGGTACATATTCGGATAACTTCTCCTATCATAATCCTCCATCATGCAGTCAAAATTGATATGAATTATGGACATAATATATCAGTACACAATTTGATAGGTATTTGAGATGTAACTTCTGAAAATTTTATTTTTTTAAGGTAACTCCGCGCAACAATACTACAAGGAGAACCAAGTGAGTTGCCTACTCTCGACCGGATATTAGAATGAATGGACCCAACTAATACACTGGTTTTGTGCCACCAAATGAGAAACCAAGTGGGCCCTAGGTTAAGTTTCCGTCGCAACGCACGGGTATTTTTGCTAATCAGTCCATTTACTTACCTGCACGAACCAAACTAATCTGGAAATTTCTCATTACGTTACCGTTACCACCGGTTAACTGATTCCAACACCGTTTACATTGACATAGATGAACCAAACACGTCCTTAATGCATAAGAAAAACATTCAGATGGAATGTATGTTGGTGAACCTAGCTGAAAAAAATCATGTTTTGTCCACGCTCTCCCAAGAAGTGAATAACGCAAGCGTAGAGTAGCTGAATATGGTTTGCTTGCATTCCAAACTCCGGTACCAATACTCTTGTACATCATTTTATTTTTGGCATGGCTTAGAAATAATATTGCAAAGAATGACGGGAGGCATTTGTTATTGGGCGCCGGCCATATGATTTGGATTCGTTGAATCGTTGCTATATTTTCAACATAAATGCATATGGCTAGATGGGTTACAAACTTACAATTTCTTTGTTATGCACAAAGCCTTATTTTCGAGAAAATCAAAAAAGATTGCACTTCATTTCATTGAAAAGACAAAAGAGTATTTACAAGCCGAGGCTGGGCAGACATATACTGAAGGACTTAATGGTCATCCCAACTGTCGGGCAACATTATATTTCCAAGCAAATTTAGGCCGTGGCCGCCAATGAGAACTTACTTTAAATAGCAGTTTTTTAATCCCGCTGCAAAGCACGGGCATGTTTTGCTAGTTCTGAAAAAAGAAGGAAAACATAAGAGTGTTTGTGCAATGGGGTGACTGTGACCGATGCATCCACATTTTTGCGCATCCATGCATGCCACATGCATCGGTCGTGGATGCACAAAGAATGTGTCCACTGGATATCGGTCGCTATCCAACTTTAGGTCCATAGTCCATCCAATGTTATTGGACCCATTGTTTAGCGCAGTTAGGGCATCTCCAGCCGTCCCCCCCAGAGCCCCCAGGGGGCCTTTTTCGCGGCGGAAGCGTCGAATAGTGCCGTTTCTTCACGACTCGCCCCCCCCCCCAAAGGCCCAAATAGCGCCGTTTCGGCGCTATTTCGCGCCGCGGCACCCACGGCCTGGGGGGGCGAAACTGCGCGGCCGCGCGCGTGGGCCAGCTCTGTCACCGACTCGACGAGAAAGCGCGGGAACAGAACCGCCCCGTGATCGTCTTCTCGGCTTCCGCGCGGTCAAAAGGCTGCCGCCGTATTGGCGTGGCGGCCGCCCAGTGCATGCGCCCCGTTCAAAGGCTGCCGGCGTAATGGCGTGGCGGGCGACAGCGAGGGGACACGCGCGCAGTAAATGCCGGCCGCCTATAAAATCCCCCCCGCCGCTCGCCGCGCTCGCCATTCTTCCACTGGCGCACTCCCTCTTCTCTTCTTCCCCTCGACGCTCTCCTCTCTTCTCCTCTCCCACGCAAATGGCCAGCTACAAGGACAGGGCAGCGGCCAACGGCTTCCCCCGCCGCCACCTTCGCCGGAGCGAGGTGATGGTGCTCTACCGCGTGGGCTACCCATGCCCGCCCGACGTGCGCCTCCCGAGATCCGGCGCGGGGCAGAGCCGCTGGGCGCTCAGCGGCGGCCGGGTGCCCGTGCCTCCCCTCCCCAACACGGACCAAGAGTTCCGGCGCGCCATCCGCGAGATGTGCGACGCCATGGAGGTCCCCGACCGCTTCCCGGAGTCGGGCGTGGACGAGTTCTGGTGGGGGCAGCTCACCAGCCGGCGCGACCGGGAGATCGCATCCAACAACAATAACTGGCCGGTCGACGGCCACTGCAACGCCAACGGGCGCCGCCGCTGGTGGAGCGCCCCCAACAGGACCATGGAGGCGGTCCTCGACCACATCCACGCCGGCGACCAGCCGCGCCTGGTGATGCCGCCCCGGCAGAACCAGCCGTGGGAGGAGCGGCGGACGGGCGCCTCCTCGTCGTCCGCGGCTTCCAGCTCCTCCGGCGCCCAGTCCATCTCTACCTTTCCCCTCCCTTCCTGAACGCCGGCGCGCCTGCCCGCAATCGCAGCGGCTGCGCGCTCCGCATCGGCGAGCCACGCTTCGAACGCGTGGTTCGCCCGAAGACGGAGGACAGCGGCGACGACGAGGACGAGTGGCCCGACCAGAAGGTCGCGGAGCAGCTGTCCTTGGACACGCTGCAGCCGCTCGACGCCGACGCCGCCGCGACGTGGAGCCTGCGGGAGAGTACCGCGGCGGAGCTGGAGCTCCAGCGCCGCCTGCTGGCGGAGGCCGAGAAGCGCAAGGCGGCGCGTGACAGTGAGGCTGCCGCCAACGCGACCCGCCTCCGCGTCCCTCCCCCGCCGCCGCCCAAGGAGAACGTCTACATCGTCCTCGACCCGGACTCCGACGACGAGGACGTGATCCAGCAAGCCCTCGCGGCGAGCAGGTGGGAAGGCGGCGGCGACGCCGGACAGGGGACGAGCAAGCGCCCCGGCGACGGCCCCGACCACCACGACGACGACGGCGACTACAGCCAGGCTATCGCCGCCAGCCTCGGCCTTAATTAGATTTAGTTTAAATTTCAATTCTAGTTTAAATTTCAGTTCTAGTTTTTGAAATTCGCGCCGAATATGTACGCACTTCGCCTTAAATTCAATAAAAATCGCCTATTTTCGAATTGCGTTTGTTCGGGCCGAATCATGGGCTCGGGGAGCGACTGGGAAGCCTGCCCCCCCAGGTTCCAGAATAGCGCCGTTTAGCGCCGCGGCGGCCCCAAAACGGCGGCGTTTTGGGCCCTGGGGGGGGGGGGGCGCAACGACTGGAGATGCCCTTACACCCAACAGAACTGAATCCGAAGCGCATTTGACTAATTAGGCCGCAGGACGTCCGGCCGGAAATCACTCTCGCTCTCGTGGGCGCGATTTGTAGGTGTGATTAGGAAAAGGGTTCACTCTCGGAAAAATACTGAAGGGCAAAACGAGCTCAAGCGAAAGCGTCACATGGCGGGCTCGTACGCGCGGAACCAGGCGGAGGGCGTACACACATTTATGTTTAGATTCGTAATTCGAAATTATGAACCGTTTTCATATTTTAGGTACACCCTGTTGTTTATACTTTATACTATCGATAGCACGCGCGTGTGTGTACACCATGTATATGCAGTAGCACGATGCTCGGTTTCGTCTCGATATTTTTTTGGAGGATCTTTATCATCGGCACTAGCAACTTCGTCATTGCACCAGGGTCGTCATCAACTCGTCAAGGTCTTCACGACCTTGAAGTCGGCTTTGTTGTTGCTCCTCATCAAAACTTGTACCGGAGCGTAATCCCCGCATTTAGATCTACAAGAGCTACGTCACTGAAACACCATAACCATTACCTATTACTATTAGGTAGATCCTGTCTAGTTTCTGGAGGTCATTGGTAGGAAATTTGTTGTTATTCGGCGGTTAAGCAGCCGTCGCCCACGATTCCTCCTCCGGAGGAAAAGCAGACGTCTCCCACTATTCCTCCTCCGGAGGAAAAGCAGACGCCGTCGCCCCCCATTCCTCCTCCGGAGGATAAGCGGACGTCGCCCCCCATTCCTCCTCCAGCGAAGAAACAGAAGCAGGCGGCCAGCAAGGGAACCCGCTCTTGGTCTATTAACCCGGACCCTTATGTACCTAAGACCACACGGGTACCGGAGCCATCACTGAAGCCTCTCCCCCCAAGGCCTTGGGAACTTAGTGATGCTGAAACCAAATTGGTCGTGAAGGCTGACGTTGAGAAATGGAAGGGCAAACTGAAGGCGCTAAAGGAGCCTGAGCCCAAGGAAGTATTCCCTCCGATTGTAGACTATTGGGCTACGGATTTTTTATCGACAGTGTCCCAATCCGTGAAGAATTTGCCTAAAGACTATGATATTGAACTTCGTAAGCAAGCAGGAATATTGGAGGAGGAGAAAAAAAAAGCAAAAATGATACAAAGCGGGAAACAAGTTGCCCAGCTCGGGATGCAGAGTAAACAATCGATCCCCCCCCTCTCATAGTGAAAGCCGCTCCGGAACAGGACCCCGAGGTCATAAATGCTGTGACAGCAATGGGATTGACTGTAGCTACTGCCATGCAAAATGCGTCCGAGGCCGGTATGTCTCTTCGTGCCTTTTTAGACATGGACGATATGCCAATGGCTGATGTAGCATTAAAATATGTGAAGAAAGGGCCTCTCGTCGAGCCTGCGAAGGAAAAGGATCTACCACCACTAATGCAAAGTCTGCTACGTTGGTACAAAGATTTCATAGCATTTACCGACAAAGAATATGTGTATGTGGATTATACAGAGGAGCATCACACCAAAAAGTACTCTGTAACAGTTGAGTTGAGTGAATTGTTCCAGCTGTTCAATATGCGTGAGCTCGACAAATCTATCCTGAGTTGCTACGTTCTGTAAGTGATTTATTTCTACCTCATCTCGTTCTTCATTGCCTACACTATATATATATATATTGTCCTAACTATATTGTTCCGTACGCTATTATGCAGATTGAAGATTTGGGAATGCAAAGTAAGACTCATCCATGATGTTGGGTTCATTGACCCACAAATCATTGATGGAACTATGTTAGAACGTCACCCCATAGACGTGGAGAAAGACTTGTACAATTTTTTTAAAAAGCATGAATCCAAAAGATATATTCTATTTCCTTACCATTTTGGGTGAGTGTTTCTCTCATGTTCCCATTCTCTTTTGTTTACTCCATGCATGGTATGTCCAATCGATAAATTATGCATGACTCTACATCTAATGTGTCCGCAGGTACCACTGGATTCTGCTAAAAATTGATCTTCACAAGTCCATAGTTTTCATCATTGACTCTATGAATTCAAATACAGATCTTTGGGTCAACATGAGAAAAATGATGCAAAAGTAATTATTTTTCAATCATTTGCGCTCTATATCGATCGGTCTCTTTTGTTCATTTTCTAAGCTAATAACTCCCTTGTTCATTTAATTTTATTTGCATTGTAGAGTTTGGAGACGGCTCTCACTTCAACATGTCGGTGAATTCAAAGATGCGCTACGATTTAAAAATGTGGTCAAAGGTGTGGATAAGCAGCCACCGGGGACCGGTCTATGTGGATACTATGTCTGTGAGAACATACGGAAAGAAATATCTGAGAGGAAGAAGGACGAGGAAACGCGGAAGGGTCTCAATAACTTGCGGAGGGCGCTTACTCCAGAAGCTCGCTTCCGACCAATTCAAGAGGAAATAGCAGGATTTTTCCTTAGGCATGTCATCCAGAAGAAAGGAGAGTTCCATGCGTCCACCGACGATGACTTTTATCCGCATGTATAAGCCCTAAGTACTTTGAAACTTGTGCGAATTTGTGTATGCTCGTCCATCTTAATTGTGTAATATGGAAACTTGTTCGAGGTTGTATATATGGTCACCCGATATTGAATATATATTATATATTCCTATTGAATTCTCCTTGTTTGATATTTCATATATATATATATATGCATGTATATGTGTACTGAAATTAAAACAAAACAAATTAAAAAGGAAACAGGTTTAGGGGGCCTAAAACCCTAAACCTGCGCAGGTTTTCAGTCCCGGTTAACCACAAGAACCGGGACTAAAGGTCCTCCGCCGCAACGGACCCCTAGCGCCCACGTGGACGGGCTTTTAGTCCCGGTCCGTAAGTGGCGGGACTATAGGGGGGGGGGGCATTTAGTCGCGCATAGCTAGTCCCGGTTGCCCGGACGGGATTAATGGTCCTGGCGAACCGGGACTGTAGGCCTATTTTCTACCAGTGTAACCGGCCCTGTGAGGTATGAAGTGCCACGCAGCAACTGCAACTGGAGGGGATCTGTCTGTCCGCTGAGCGAGAAGGATGGAGCGAAACTAGGGACAGAATAGCCTGGATCGGCTGAGGGTGTGCTGGGGGTCGACGAGGCCCGGCTGAGGAAGAGCAGGTACCTCGCCGAGGTGAAGGCCTGGTGGGAGGCGCTGTTGACACCGACCATAGATGTCGGGCCAGCACCGACGGGAATCGACCGGCATGGTGAGCAAATCGACCGGCGTCTAGGGGGAGGGATGGGCGGTGGGGGGAGAGAGGCGTCTCACGTGCAGGTACTTGGCGGCCGGGGCGGTGGAGGGGCGGCGGCGGCGGCGCTCTAAGGGATCCCGCGACCAGGGGCGTCTGTTCTCAATCGGTGTGGCTGGGATGGGAGGAGAGAAAGGGGATCGATCGACATAGACGCGGTCCCCCTCCCAGACGAATCCGTGGTGCACCAGAGGCGCGTGCGCCACGCATTCCTCAGCATTATAATCGTATGAATGACGTAGACATGGTGTACTGACACCAACTCCGTCTTACACCAGCGGTAGAGGCCTTAATCTGCTGCTCCACTCGCCTGAGTTCGAATCCTATAAACCCGTCATTTTTTTACCTTTTTGTTGAAAAATGTTCTATAGAAAATAAATCACTACAATTTAACAAAATGTGTTCATTAAATTAGAACAAGAGGTTAATTAATTTCGTGCATTTTTCAGCAGATAAACCAACATTTTTTATTTATAATTTACTTAGCAAACAAATCAATGGGTACCAAAATGAGCATCAGTGGCGCACCGTCTAGTGGTGCGCCACTGATTCTATGAAGAATACATGGGTGGCAAGAATCAGTGGCGCACCACTAGACGGTGCGCCACCGATGCTCCATAGAATCAGTGGCGCATCGTTGGTGGTGCGCCACTGATGCTTCCGGGCATACATGGCACATAGAATCAGTGGCGCACCACTAGGAGGTGCGCCACTGATGCTACGGAGCATCAGTGGCGCATCTCCAAGTGGTGCGCCACTGATTCTTTTAGGTACACATGGGTGATGGGTATCAGTGGCGCACCGATGATCGTGCGCCACTAATGCTTGGACAATCAGTGGCGCACGGCTACATGGTGCGCCACTTATGCCTGTACATGTATGCTCCGAGCCACATCAGTGGCCCACGGCTACATGGTGCGCCACTGATGCTATGTCATCTATGCTCATTTTCCTAGTAGTGGAGGCAGCAGCACGGCTGATTCTTGTTTGGTCGAAGAGAGGAAGGAAGGGGAGCGATGAGCACGGTGCAGGGGACATCAACGGAGGTCCGTTCCTACGCCTCGTCGGATACCGCATTACCGCGGCGACAATGGAGGAACGGTCTGGGAGCAAGCAAAATCATAGGCCACTTGGAGCGGTAGAGAACGGGAGGGGAGCGAGTCATACGAGAAGCGAACAAAACAACCAAACAGGTCCCGTGGCAATTTGACGTAATATGTGATAATTTGGAAGGTTATAGATAGATTAAAATAGCGGTGGCAGGTGGGTAATTTATGTCTAATTTTAGGGGCAGTTTCAATGACCTACCAAACCAAACAAAACCAGGGAAGCCTTAATACCTTTATTATTAGGTATAGATTACTATTATTTTTCTTAATTTTTTATATATTATTTGTATTTTTAAGATTTTAAAATGAATTAGTATTATGTTTCTTAATTTTTTAATATATTATTTGTATTTTT
The DNA here is from genome assembly GCA_028641055.1 of Alopecurus myosuroides. Classification (NCBI taxonomy): domain Eukaryota; kingdom Viridiplantae; phylum Streptophyta; class Magnoliopsida; order Poales; family Poaceae; genus Alopecurus; species Alopecurus myosuroides. The sequence goes on along the minus strand of CM054058.1, from coordinate 6,964,519 downwards.
AAGATTTAAAAATGAATTAGTTTTATTTTTATGAATATTTTTATATATTAATAGTATTTTTAGAAATAATACAAATTAAAAAGTTAATGTTTATTTATTTATTCAAAATTATTAATTACATCATTACTTTTGTTTATTAAAAGATTTATTTGAAATTCAAACAATAAAGAAATGTGGCATCGACCAACATGTTAATAAGATTGATATGATACTAATATCACATACATACGTGCGAAACACTTGGATGCAGGACGGGATGGAACTCGGAAGTTAAGCGTGCTAGTGCTAGAGTAGTGGGAGGATGGGTGACCGAGCGGGAAGTTTGACCACGAGTAAGTAATTTGACTACAGATAATTGTAGTTAGACACTAAGCAAATAATACAAATTCTGAAGAAAAAAAAGGAGTGAAAAAAAGGGAGTAAAAAAAAGGGAAAGAAAAATTGGTGTGAAAAATAATTAGAAACCCAAATGAATTAAAGAAATTACGAAATAAAGGTCCTCCGCCCCCCGGCTCACGCCACCCGCCCACGTGGCCGGGCCTTTAGCCGTGGTTCGTAAGAGGCGCGACCAAAGGGGGGGGGGGGCTTTAGTCGCGCCTATGTACTCGCGGTTGCCCGGCCGGGATTAATGGGCCTGGCGAACCGGGACTGTAGGCCGATTTTCTACCAGTGGCACCACGTGTGTAGAATCTTCCTATGCCATAGTCATGCGTGTGAAGGAGGTGCAACTTAAACGACGTGTAATGTATTTTACTACTTTACCACAATCATACACCTATATAAGGACCCCATGTTTAAACTAACCTAGTTTTTTACCGTTCCTTGTCACTAGTAGAAAACGGTCCATAGGATTTCACCTTTAGTATATGTTCAGTTAAGGAGGGTGCCGGGCAGGGCTAATACCGGTTTGAACCTCACCTTTGCTACCGGTTGGTGGCTAGAACCGGTATCAAATGTGTGTGGCAACCGTTCTCCAGGTGCGGGCCTATTTGGTACCGGTTGGTGGCTACAACCGGTACCAAATGGGTGTGGCAGGGGCATTGTGGCAAAGTTTCGCCTGGCGCTAGGCACCTTTTGTACCGGTTGGTGGCACAAACCGGTACCAAAGGTCGAAGGGAGTATGCTAGTAAATATTGGTCAAATGTATATAATATGGAAATATATCTTATCATGATTTTAATGGTACAAAAATTATATTTGACATGTTGCTATTTTATCCTATATATTTGGTCAAACTTCATAAAGTTTGACTTCAACTAAACCTATAAAGCAAAGTAATTGTGATTGGAGTGAATACCTATCCGAGACAAATGATAAACGGTCATGGCACAAACAGACTCGTGCACATGACGTATTTTTTATTTGCATAAGAAAGACATAACTAAGCTAGATACTAGGACGGGCAGAATTATAATGCGTAACAATCAGGAGCCAAGACGTTGTGGATGGAGACTTGAATGCGCCATCTTGAGTGGTGCTTCAACGGCTCGGATGGTACAGGTGCACCGGCAGGCGTGGCCGGGCATGCAGCACCAGCGGGTTGGCCATGAAAAGGTCATGCTTTGACTTGGCGAGATCAATGACCGACACCCCAGCTGGTTTGGCCTAGGTAAATCCCTGCAGGAGCCTGCCAAAAAACATGATGGTTATAGCGGTCCCTAGTGTGGCCCCTATGCAGCCACGGCGGCCGGTGCTGAAGGAGATGAATCGTAGCTCGTTCTCTGTGAGGGCGACGTCGATGTCATCTCCCATGTGTCGCTCCGGCTTGAAGACGAGAGGGTCGTCCCAGACGGCTGGGTTCCGCCCCAGGCCATGCGTGCTGAGGAGGACGTGGCTTCCCTCTTGAACGCGGTAGCCCGCGAAGGTAGTGTCGGCGATCGCGACATGCGGCACATTGAAGGGGGCAATAGGGTGCAGCCTGAACGCCTCGCGTATGCACGCCTTGACGTAGTTCAGCCGCGGGATGTCCGACTCCTGCACTAACCGCTCCCGGCCGACTACCCGGTCCAACTCCTCCACCGCCTTGGCCAGCAGCTCTGGCTTGTTCACAATCTCTGCCAGTGCCCACTCCGCGGCATTTGATGGGTTATCAAGGGCTGCAAATATTATGTTCTGCATGCATTTCCATGAATATATACACATCCATTTTTTTGACTAAAATATACACATCCATTTGGAAATAGTTTATGATTGATTACTCAAAGTGTTTGCTTACCTTGCATTGTTCTTTCACCTCCTCGATGGTAAGCAACGGGTTGCCATGTCCATCTTTCAGCGTGATGAGTACGTCTAGCAAGTCTTGGGGCTCGTCATCTGGCCTCTGGCAGCCCTTCCACCGTCTCCACCTCTTCTCGATGACCATGTCATGCAGTCTATTCACCGTGTCATTGGCCTCCTTCACCATCTTCACGTGGCCGTCTAGGTCAAGACCAATGAGCCACGGCAGGTAGTCGCTTACTGAGAAGGAGAAGACGAGCCCCAATGATTCGAAGCAAGCGTCCAGGTGTTCCACCTCCAGCGGCCCCGGGCTGCCGTCGGGCTCATGGTCCCCGAAGTACCTACTTCTGAAGACAATCCGGCAGATGACGTTGCTGCAGTAATGCCGTGCGACATGCCTGACATAGAGGTTGTCCAACCCCCTAGTGACAAGTTTGTAAACGTAGTGTGTCAGGTTGCCAGCCTCGTTTGCGCGCTAGTCATGCTGCCACTTGTGGCGGGAAGGGCTGACGATCTCAGAGGTGATCACGCGGCGCATCCGCATCCATTGACCACCGAATGGAGCGAGCATCGTGTCCTTGTACCCATAGCTGATCGCACCGGAGGCAATGCTGAGTGGCTGGGACATGAAGTTGCTGTCTTGCGTCTTCAACACCTCCCTTGCAATCTTGGGGCAGGTGATAGGGACGACGTTGACACCAACGAGGCGGAAGCATGCAATGCCGATGCCCATATCCTCCATCACACGATGGATCCAATGGAATGCAGGCTTGTTGATCATCATCTCAGGAAGGTTACCCACCACCGGCCCCCGAAATGGCCGCGGTGGAAGGGGAACCATGGCTGATATGCATTTGTCATTACCGATCTTTCTCTTGGGACCTAATCGGTTGATGAGGTATAGGAATGTTATTACTGCGAGCAGGATGGATAGAATAACGCAGAAGGTTCCTAGCATTACGGAGAACTCTTCTAGATTCACTGTGACTTTTCGTTAGTACCCCAAATTCCTAGCTTGAAAGATCTCAGCACGCAGGCGGGCTTGGTTTTCAGCTTTACGGCGAAGGTTAGCTTGCCAGCTGATATTCATAGATAAGAGGTATATTCACCCCCTCTTGATTTGGATAAGATGCTCTACCTCTTGATTTGAATATATTCAATTCTACTCCCTCCGTTCAACAATAGTTGATTTGCATTTGTCTACATATAGATGTATCTAGACATTAAACATGTCTAGATACATCCATATCTAGATAAGTGGAAGTCATCTATTTATAGATACTCATGGATAGGAGGTGAATATTCTAAATTCGATTGCGAATCTTTCATGGATATAAGAGGTGAATATATGCTATTAATTACAATTTATGGGCATGCTTATCATAATCAAATCAAGGATACAGTCATGTTGAAAACAAAGATCAACAACGACCTGTCACTTTTAGATTGTCAAAATCTTTTATCTCTTCAACTCTCAGTTCGATTTCGAATCCTTGATGAAAATAACAAGTGAATCTAATATATTCACTACTATTGATTACAATCCATGGGATCTTCATATGTGTATATGTGTGGTGGAAATGATGAAGATTCATTACACAAGTTTGAAGTTGTATACCTCCTTCAGAAACAGATTGTACCGCTAGAAGATTCTAGACTCGTGGTACAAACCGCGCCCTCCCCCCACCACCACCACTTCAGGAGCGCAACTCTTCCTAGAACATGGATTTTTTTTGGTTAGGTCACGGTCCTATGCCATAATCTAAAAGAAAATAGTAAAATTTAATGAAACCTCCTTTGGATGAAAAAATTGGTGGTACACATGGCGGGGACAACTATAAAGGAGAACCCAGGAAATCTTTCAGGAATTGTCGGAAACCATAGATTATCGGAATGGTGTACTAATATGGGAATATTAGTTTGGTGTAAATTATGAAAATCCAATAATTTTTTTTGAAGTTGGACCTCCTTAAGAAACATGACTATATACCAAATGAGAGTTCTCGACCCTTGATGTAAAACCCCGATTTTGGGGAGACCGGCCCCAATATTATGAGAACATTGAATTTTGGGTTAGCTCCAGATCTGATGACCTAATCTAAGACAAATAAAAACGTAAAGTCACATGAACCCTTACTTTGGATGAAATATAGGGGTGGATTCTACGAGGACCATCAGAAAGGGGTGCACATGAAATCACGACAGTAAGGGTTAGAACCCTATAGTTCTGGGAATCGGTCCTCATATCGGTACACGGTGTGGTAAAAATTATGAAAATCGAGTACACAACTTTTAATTTGCACCTCTTTCACAAAGAATACTATCCGTAGAAAACTTCGCTACTCGTTGTGTGAAGCTCCGATTAGCGGGCGACCGACACAACTCAAGTGAGAGAACTTGATTTTTTCGATTAAGATCGACTTACACAAAAAAAGTGGAAATTACTAAGAAACCCTGACTTTAAATGAAAATCTGGAGGGTTGACGCTAGATGGCCCTCAAGATATGGGAAATCACGCCAGGAACAGTCAAAACCCTAGATTTTGGTGCACATGGTCCTCATATTGGTATATAAGTGTGATCACAATGATATAATTCTATCACACAAATTTTAACTTACACTTCCTTCACAAACATGTTACAATAAGGTTATGGACTTTAGGGTGCAAATCTCTCGCTTCAAAGCAACCGAACCAAATTTGGTAACACCTTGTACTAGTTTTGAATTTCTATTGTTCCTATTCCCTAACAATGAGGAAACTCACATAAAACCGCATCTTCGTATAAAAAGCATTTCTACCCTTTGGCCCGTGGAATAAGTGGACACGTGGAATCATGCAAAAAATGACAAAAAACAGTAGGTTTTCATCATGGGGTGCTAATATCAGTATAGAAGGTTGGTGGTAAAGAGAATAATAACATACACTCTGCGATATTTCGCGTGTTGTTAGGCTTATTACTTTATGCTAGGTGATTGCTATTGTCGTTTTTGCTTTTGTCTAATTCAGGTGATTCAAATGTATATAGATGCATTTAGTGTGTATAATCACTCATGCTGCTCTGATATGCAGTCTATATTGAAATATCCAAAGCATTTTATATTTTGAAACAGACAGAGTACCATGCAAACAAGAAGAATTTTAACTAACTACACCATAACTAATCGGTCCCTCACCAATAACGTATCATAATATTCCACAATAATCTAATTGAAAGCACCATAAGAAGGACAATTAATACTATGTTTGGCGACACTCTAGCGAATACTACATGGAACAGGCATTATCAAGTATGCGACCATAAACATGCGTATCGACAATTATAATGCGCATAAAATAATAGACATTAACAACGATATAACACACTTTTATCGGTGAATGCACTAAAGTTATAAGAGGGATCAAGAAATAAAATAGTAAATATGTCACATTCACCGCTTATTTTTAAAGCCTCCTTTCCCATCTAATTATTTCTTAAATTTAGTCCCATAATCGTTCTCATATTGACCGTCAACCTCCAAACCCACCCTCCTTGCGATAGCGGTGCCCACCTAGACTCTAGGTCTAAAAATTTGTTTCTTTTGCACATGCAACATTTGGCACTAACCATACCGTAGCTCTGTGATATGTCAGAAAACATTATTTAGGACTTTCTAGGGCGTATGTAAGCTTTTTTTGCTACAACTCCGGAAGAAATTTTATTCACTAAAATTTGAATTATTTGGAAATGGATTTTGAATTTTAAACCGGACAAACACCAGGAGATTAATTAGGCCAAATATGGCCACCTAGGCCGATAAAGGTTATTGATAACTCAACCCCACATGAGCTTCCACTACCACTCTCGTCTCGAGAGCTCCCACCTACGGCGATCCTATCACGCTATGAGCCACCAAAGCCCCACATTTGGAGTTGTCATTGACTCTAAGTCCTATAATATGAGAATATCTAGTGAACGCATAATCGAAAGTTATGCTTTGGATGTATTCAACCATCCACCGTAACAGGGAATCATAAATGTTGACGTGTGGGCATAATTTAGAGATATATTGGAACTGAGATTTTTCAAAATTAGGAATAAGATAATAACCATTTTATTATTGACTCTCGGGCATATTCCCTTCAAAAATTAACCGTGCGTTGGATTTTCATCATTTACACCTATATACCCCTGAGGACCTAACACACAAAGCTCTGGGGTTTCTAACCCTTCCTAGCGTGATTTCATGAATTCTCTATCCGACAGCCTCCATAGTTCCACCACAACGTTTACTTTAGCCTTTCGATCATACTTCCTTCTTCAAATAATATTCATGAAGATCTCATGCATTGTTCGAAAATGAATTTCCACCCAAACTTTTCATCCAAAATGGTGGTTTCACAGTACTGGCCTCCTCCATCGTTGATCTTCTTGACCCCGCCTCTCCTCCAACAACACCCGCAACTCGATGGACCATCGTCATTGTGGAGGATAGCTACGCCCATCACCGATGTGGGGTCCAGGCTTCCACCAGCGTAAATGGAAGCAACGACTAGAGCGGAGCCTCCCTCGGCCTGGCGGGGCCCTTCCTAGGCACCACAAAGGAGAGCCACGCCGACAGGAGGCTTGGTTGCACCGGCTCTGTTTGACTAGACAATATGTCCTCAAGGCCTAAGCAAACATAATATAGGGGCGTTTGTACATCGGGGTCCCCTTGGAGATACATACTCTTATATCGTTATCGCACTTGCCTTTTTTCACAAAGAAAATAATTTAATCCTAAGAACATCCTCTTGCGTAATCTGAGTTTCAAAAAAAAACTTATGAATTGGTACCCAAATAAAATTTAAGCCAAATTTGACCGTACCACGCATATATTAACCGAAAATACATAGAGGCTACTGTTCGCCCTATATATAACCTTATTGGTAACACGTGGTCACATTAATTTGAACTCCGGACATAAACCCTACTAGCTAGTAGTACATAAATTTTGCATGGTTACAAAAGACACATATTTTAAAGCAAGATCCAAAGTGGACTGTCGCATGCATGCGTGGTTGTACGGCCAAGAATTGGAAGTTTTATAATACGCTAGGGCCCACACAAGATGCAATTCCATCGATCATCAGTTGATCTAGGTAGCTAGCTTTGTGATGCCAGGTTTCAGCTGCTAGCTAACACGTCCATGTTCATTCTTAATAGCTAGCTAGTCCAACATGTACGTCCATGGTATTAAAAAGCTGGCCACTCAGCCTAAATCAATCCGAGCCACTCGCTCGGTCTAAACGCCGGATCATCCAATTAAGATTCCATGGTATTCAAATACACGTTTACGTACGTACGTTGCTCAGCTGATGGATGTGTGTGCGCATGGAATCTAGGGATGTGCACAACTTTGATTGGTACGGCATACACAACTTTGAGGTAGACACTCAAAGTTGTGTAGGATATTGATCCACTACACCTATATACCCATATGAAACTAACCTAACACCAAAGGCTCCATTTTCTCACAAGAGTAGGGTTTGTCACCCCGAACAAAATTTTGCACCATGTGTGTAGAATCTTCCTATGCCATAGTCATGCGTGTGAAGGAGGTGCAACTTAAACATCGTGTAATCTATTTTACTACTTTACCACAATCATACACCTATATAATGACCCCATGTTTAAACTAACCTAGTTTTTTACCGTTCCTTGTCACTAGTAGAAAACGGGCCATAGGATTTCACCTTTAGTATATGTTCAGTTAAGGAGGGTGCCGGGCAGGGCTAATACCGGTTTGAACCTCACCTTTGCTACCGGTTGGTGGCTAGAACCGGTACCAAAGGTGTGTGGCAACCGTTCTCCTGGAGCGGGCCTATTTGGTACCGGTTGGTGGCTAGAACCGGTACCAAATGGGTGTGGCAGGGGCACTGTGGCAACGTTTCGCCTGGCGCTAGGCACCTTTTGTACCGGTTGGTGGCACAAACCGGTACCAAAGGTCGAAGGGAGTATGGTACTAAAATTTGGTCAAATGTATATAATATGGAAATATATCTTATCATGATTTTAATGGTACAAAAATTATATTTGAAATGTTGATGTTTTATCCTATATATTTGGTCAAACTTCAAAAAGTTTGACTTCAACTAAACCTATAAAGCAAAGTAATTGTGATTGGAGTGAATACCTATCTGAGACAGATGATAAACGGGCATCGCACAAACAGACTCGTGCACATGCCGTATTATTTATTTGCATAAGAAAGACATAACTAAGCTAGATACTAGGACGGGCAGGATTATAATGCGTAACAACCAGGAGCCAAGACGTTGTGGATGGAGACATGAAGGCCTTCAAGGTCAGGGTTTTCATGGAGGTCATCACGGAGTTGAGGTAATGGTTCACAATGCCTCCCTTGGGTGGATCTCCCGCCCCTAGGTTGGATCCGGAGCTTGACATGGCTAAACCCTGGCGGACAGAAACAGCAGAAACAAAGTTCGCGCGAAAACTCTCGGTGCGGGATTAGATCGACAAAAGGGGGTATATATTGACGGGTTTTAGGGTAAGACGAAGTGTCGGAGTCGAAAACGAGACGGAACGGGACTCCGAGGTGGAAAAGGGGTACCTCCACGCGGCCAAGGAATCTGGCCGCGTGTGGGGTCCTCTTTTCCCCCTCGAGGTCCAATTCCTTCCAATTTTCTTGTTCCACACGTTAATTTCCATAAAACATGAGTTCCGTAAGTTTTCACGCAATTCCGAGAAACTTCCAAACACAATAATTGTAAATTATTGAATTTGGGTTTCTGAAACTGCAGGATCCCTTACAATTACCTCCTCCGGTGTCATTTACTTTATCTCCTCGATGGTTCCTATGAAGCTCTTTCCTGCAATATAATGTTTTAGGCGTTGTCCATTGACCACATGAGGTTGACCTTTCATATCACCGTGAAGACGGATGGCCCCCGAACGGTATACCTCCTGTACTACCAATGGACCCTGCCATTTTGAAGCTAATTTCCCTGCAGAAAACTTAAAAAGAGAGTTGTACAATAGGACTTGATCACCTACTTTAAATTCCTTTCTTTTAATTTTCTTGTCATGCCAAATTTTAACTTTCTCTTTAAACAATTTTGCACTTTCATATGCTTCATTCCTCCATTAATCTAATAGATTTAGGTCAAGCAATCTCTTCTCCCCCGCAGTTTTTAAATCAAAATTTAATTTCTTAATAGCCCATCTAGCTTTATGTTCTAATTCAACGGGTAAATGACATGCTTTTCCATAAACCATTTTATAAGGAGACATAACCATAGGATTTTTATAAGCAGTTCTATAAGCCCACAATGCATTATTAATTTTAAGTGGCCAATCAGATCTAGCTCTCTTTACCGTTTTCTCTAAAAATAAGTTTAATTTCCCTATTACTTAATTCAACTTGTCCACTAGTTTGAGGATGATAGGGTGATGCAATTCTATGATTAACATTATATTTTGCCAATGTTTTTCTAAGAACACCATGCATAATATGAGATCCATCATTAGTAATTAAAAATCTAGGAACACCAAATCTAGGGAAAATAATTTCTTTAAGCATTTGCATGGTTGTGGCATGGTCTGCAATCTTAGTAGGAATTGCTTCTACCCATGTGAGTATGTTTTGTACTAGATGCAGGAAATGGTCCCATAAAGTCAAAACCCCACACATCAAATGGCTCAAGTGGTAATGTACAGTTCATAGTGTAACACCTGGGGTGTTACCCTAAATAGAAAGTTGTTTGTTTTCTTTTGCTTTGCATCACATGCATCATATGCATTGCACCATGTTTTCAAAACAACTGGAAAACTCAAACCAAATTAAACTTTCAAACATTGTTCAAAATTTCCAATTTAAAAATTGCAAACTAAAACAACTCAATTGTTTCCAATAGTTTTGAAGTTGAATTCATTTAAATTGCTTGTTAAATAAAACCTCCCTTTAATCAACACCCCAAATGACAAATTCAAATTCATTTCAAAAATCAATCATAAAGGGCATGATCAAATTGTGGTTTAAAAAAATTAACAACTTGCAAACTTTTAAGCTCACTAAGTTTTCTTAGTGTTTGGGCTTATCAAATAAAATTTGTCTATTTTCAAAATCAAATGAAACCCCATATGAATTTCAGATACCAAAATTCAAACTAATTGTCATTTCTTTTCAAATGGTTGAAAATAAGTGAACCCACCTTTGTTGTTGCTGTTTTGTAGGCCAACAAAAAATAGTTTATAAAAATTAAAACCCCAAAACCCCAACCTATTCTCTTCTCTCTCCTTTTCTTTCTTGCAAAAAAAAAGGAAAATTAAAACAGCAAGGAGAGAGGCAGACCAGCCCTCTCCCCTTTTTTTCCCTCAGCCCACCTAGTGGCCCAGCCCACCACCCCTCCTTTGGCCCGATACCCCTTCGAGAGGATCATCTCCTTCCTCGCTGTCGTCATCGACAGTACGAACCACCTCTCCACCACAGGATCATCTCCCCCCCTCCTCTGATGCCTGCCGTACCGAGCTCATCTCTCCATAAAACCACGCCAACCCCTCCTCTCTGCTCACCCTAGATCCCCTCTCCCCTCTTCCTCCGCCGCCATGACCTCCGCTCCCTTCCACCTCCCCTCTGCTTATTTCTGAACCCCGACAACCACCGAACGTCGCCGTCAGAAGCTGGCCGCTCGCCGTCGCCACGGTTCCCCTCAAGCCAAGCCAACCACGGGGATGGAACCGTGGTGGTTCCACCTCGCCCCTCGCCTCCTCGACGCATGCTGGGAGCCCCCAGGGAGGCCGCGTCGTCGCCGGAACCGCTGCTGCACGTCCACCGTCGCCATCTGCTTCCTCGACGGCAGCAGGTGATCGCCTCCCTCTTTCCTCTCCCCCTCCCGCTCCTAGCTGTCCGCCTCCACACGCACGACGCACACTGCTGCCCCACACGTCCACGCACCACCGCCTCCACACGCGAGCAGCACAGCGAGCCCTCCACCGCCGGCGATCGCTGCTTAGCTCCGTCAGGTTCAGAGGTTGCTGTCGTAAAATTCAGTTAACGTCCGTGCATTGCCTTTTCTTCCGTCAGTAGCCTGTAGCATCACAACGATTCAGAGCACCGTAGTGGCAGCGAACCGCGCGCGCGAGCAACAGACCGCGGGTTCGATTCCCACCAAGGGGAATCAACCCCACCTTTTTTCTCCGCCACGCGCGCAGGGGCAGGACCCACTGGTCATTGGCCCCTGTTGCCACCTAGCTGCGCACACACGCCCACGTGGACGCCACAGAGGCACGGGCCCGCACTGCAGAGGCCCAGGCTAGGGTGCCCTGGGTGAAAAACGCCCCAGGGGCCCATCTGCATTCCTTTTCTTTCTTTTAGGTCCCTGTTATTACAGATTGGTCCCTGTTTTTAAATTGCTAATAACTTTTAAATTACAAATCCAAATAATAAAAATAAAATATGTTTGTTGAACCAAATTTAGTTCTCTACCTAGTTAAACCATTTGTATTCTGTTTTGAATAATTCAAATGCATTCAAATTTCAAATTCAAACAATTCATTTAAAATTTGATTAATTGCATAACTAATTCAAACCTAATCGAAATAACACAAATAAAATATGTTTTCCCTGCCATTTTGAACCACCTTTCCAAATATAAACTTTATTTCATGTTTTGAATAATTAAAATTGGTTAAATAATTTAAACCTTGTTTAATTCATTTAAAATTGCTAAATTAATAACTTGGTCAAATTAAATTCTTTTTGAACTTATAAAATATGCTTTCAAACCATAAAAGTATAAACTTTTCAAATATGAATTTGAATTAATGTTTTGAACAAATAAAAATTCAAATAAATTCACACTTGAATTAAATTCAATTAAAACTTGTTTAAACTTGTTTAATTCATAATTAATTCATTCTAATTCCTTTTTCAATATTTGAAACATGTAATCCACCTAAAATTGTGTTCTCTTTTCAAATATGAACTTTGTTATCTGTTTTGAACAATTTAACTTGATGAAAACAACAAATGCTTGTGTGACACCTTTAAGAAGCACATTTTCATAACTTAATAAACAAATTTCCAAACTTGGTAAATTCCACTTCAAATTATTTCTATTGTTGTTATCTTGTTGTTTTCATCATCCATGCATCATGCTAATTCACTTACACATGTTGTTTAGTTGTAGAACAATTACTCCAACTATTAACTAATGGACCTTTCCATATGCATCCCAAATTGCATATGGGTCCATTTAAACCTGTTATCTTGTCAACTAGTTTATCTTTGATGCATCCTTAAACTTGTCATGCATCCATATCTTGATCATGCTCGATCTTTGCTGTAGTAGTAATTGTTGCATCCGGTGTTTGTTCGAGGTTCGTTGCTTCTTCCCGGATAGGACGTTGAGATGATGTGAGCAACGACAAGTTCTTCGGATGTACCTCTACTTGCTGGATTCCAGGCAAGTATACTCACATGCTGCCAAATGGCTGCCTTTCATCACTTGTTACCGATTCTTCCGTTGTTCTTATTCTAGCTTGGTTATTTGATGCTTGTGTCTCGATGCTATTATTTGTTTACCTTGCAGCCCTGATATAGCCTTTCCTTCCACTTCCTATTAACTGTTGTTTGTTTACCCTGTTGGCCCTCGTGTCGTAGTTGCATGGTTAGTGTTGTTTGCGCTCAAGTCTTGTTGTCCGTCTTATCACCTGTTTAGTTGATAGTTGGGTTTCAATTCAATCAACAACATGTTAATGTTTTGGGTAATAATAATTTACCGATAAGGCACCTGCAGGAGGCACGGCATGGTTTTGAAGCCTACTAGTGTCGACCCTAATTAGGAAAAGGGTCTTGTCTACTGATCCATGATGAGCGCACTCACCGCATGTGGGAAGCGAGTATGGGCGCCCCCCTCAATTTGATTCGATTCGCATCTCGTCCAAATCGCCTCATTTACTTCGGGTTTTCCATTTTCCGCATGCATGATCTTGCGAACCCAGGCCAGGGTGGAACTTTTATAGTCGGCATTTAGGGAGACACGTTCTTAGAGTGCTATGAGGGTCTTCTTTTCTTCGTGGGGCTTGATTAGCCGTGCGCTCATTGCACGGGGTTCTTTGGGCTTGATGCGAAGAAGAGTTGGTTGTGTTGAGTACCTAGCTTGGTGGGTTGATCCCCCGTCTGGCGGGTTATTATTACGTGTACGGCCAAATTGGTGCATCCCTGCAGGGTTAAATCTTCTCGAGAAGCCGTGTTTTCCGCGGTTATGGATGACTTGGTGAAAGTACTGGCTAACAAGTACTCAGAACAACATACATCTAACTAATGATACTTGACTAGTAATAGTCTTATTGACACAATAACTTGATCCATCATTAATCCAACAGTGTGAGTTATCCTTGGGTTGCTTCCTTAGTAGGGGGTAACATTGGATGGGTTTGTTTGGGTGGTTAGTACTAGTTGGTTACGATACGCTATCTTATCCCCCTCTTTTAGCCGGATGTTGTAGTGAGTCTCTGTAGTTGGTTAGTGCAGCCCGCTGCCGCTTATTTGCAATAATCCTCTCATTTCCGTTGAACCCAAAGTATTTGTATCTTGTGATGACTGGTTATGCCGGTATCTTGTGAGTATGGTTTATCCACTTGCCAGTACTTAACCGTACTGACCCACGAATCTTTTTCGTGGCTGCATATTCCAATTTGCAGTCAACAGGTTTGAAGTCTGACGACGTTAGCTTGGGAATCCCTCCGGCTTGGTCTGGGCAGGGATTGGACGCTCTCGGTTATCTTCAGGACTCTTAGTCCAATTTGTATCTTGTCCGTAGCCGGACGCTATGATGTTTCTTCCGCTGTTATTTGGATCTTTGTATTGTATCAGTTGTATCCTTGACTCGTTTGAGTCCTCTTGTATATATCTTTTCTGTTGTTGTTTGGGAATATTCGTGAACTGTTGTAATGTTATCACAAGTGGCAACCTGGAATCGGTTATTATGTGGATTCGGCGGGAATGCGGAAATATGCATATTGCCCGATCTCGGGACGTCACAAATGGTATCAGAGCCTTGGTTCCGATTCCCGAGGTTGTTTCGATACGAATGGTTATCGAAGCAACGGATCCGCAAAGCCTGTAGGATAACCTCGCTAACGGTCGTTGTTTATAGAGTGTCAAAAACTATTTCTGCTAAACTATTTTGGAAAAACATCTCAATAGGATTCTTGTTTTCTCCTTATCTCTATTCTATTTCCCCTCCCATCTTATTTGTTTTGGAGTCTCCCCCCCTTGTCTAGCTTTCAAAGTGTTAGGATCCTACGTGGGTGGACGTTTTCTGAGCCTTTAACCTAATAGGTTCGATCATCGGAAGATTCCTGGTGGAAGCACATCGTCGTCACTCCGAGCAAGAATCTCTTGTTAGTGGTGTCGAGGAGATCAGCTGGAAGCATGAAGAATCGATAGTCGAACTTCTTTCCCCTCCCGGGTTAGCAGGTGGATTCGAGGGCGCAATCCCTTGTTAGTGGTGTCATCTGTAACACCTGGGGTGTTACCCTAAATAGAAAGTTGTTTGTTTTCTTTTGCTTTGCATCACATGCATCATATGCATTGCACCATGTTTTCAAAACAACTGGAAAACTCAAACCAAATTAAACTTTCAAACATTGTTCAAAATTTCCAATTTAAAAATTGCAAACTAAAACAACTCAATTGTTTCCAATAGTTTTGAAGTTGAATTCATGTAAATTGCTTGTTAAATAAAACCTCCCTTTAATCAACACCCCAAATCACAAATTCAAATTCATTTCAAAAATCAATCATAAAGGGCATGATCAAATTGTGGTTTAAAAAAATTAACAACTTGCAAACTTTTAAGCCCACTAAGTTTTCTTAGTGTTTGGGCTTATCAAATAAAATTTGTCTATTTTAAAAATCAAATGAAACCCTATCTGAATTTCAAATACCAAAATTCAAACTAATTGTCATTTTTTTTCAAATGGATGAAAATAAGTGAACCTACCTTTGTTGTTGCTGTTTTGTAGCCCAACTGAAAATAGTTTATAAAAATTAAAACCCCCAAAACCCAACCTATTCTCTTCTCTCTCCTTTTCTTTCTTGCAAAAAAAAGAAAAGGAAAATTAAAACAGCAAGGAGAGAGGCAGACCAGCCCTCTCCCCTTTTTTTTTTCCCTCAGCCCACCTAGTGGCCCAGCCCACCACCCCTCCTTTGGCCCGATACCCCTTCGAGACGATCATCTCCTTCATCGCTGTCGTCATCGATAGTACGAACCACCTCTCCACCACAGGATCATCTCCCCCCCTCCTCTGATTCCTGCCGTACCGAGCTCATCTCTCCATAAAACCACGCCAACCCCTCCTCTCTGCTCACCCTAGATCCCCTCTCCCCTCTTCCTCCGCCGCCATGACCTCCTCTCCCTTCCACCTCCCCTCTGCTTATTTCTGAACCCCGACAACCACCGAACGTCGCCGTCAGAAGCTGGCCGCTCGCCGTCGCCACGGTTCCCCTCAAGCCGAGCCAACCACGGGGATGGAACCGTGGTGGTTCCACCTCGCCCCTCGCCTCCTCGACGCATGCTGGGAGCCCCCAGGGAGGCCGCGCCGTCGCCGGAACCGCTGCTGCACGTCCACCGTCGCCATCTGCTTCCTCGACGGCAGCAGGTGATCGCCTCCCTCTTTCCTCTCCCCCCTCCCACTCCTAGCTGTCCGCCTCCACACGCACGACGCACACTGCTGCCCCACACGTCCACACACCACCGCCTCCACACGCGAGCAGCACAGCGAGCCCTCCACCGCCGGCGATCGCTGCTTAGCTCCGTCAGGTTCAGAGGTTGCTGTCGTAAAATTCAGTTAACGTCCGTGCGTTGCCTTTTCTTCCGTCAGTAGCCTGTAGCATCACAACGGTTCAGAGCACCGTAGTGGTAGCGAACCGCGCGCGCGAGCAACAGACCGCGGGTTCGATTCCCACCAAGGGGAATCAACCCCACCTTTTTTCTCCGCCACGCGCGCAGGGGCAGGACCCACTGGTCATTGGCCCCTGTTGCCACCTAGCTGTGCACACACGCCCACGTGGACGCCACAGAGGCACGGGCCCGCACTGCAGAGGCCCAGGCTAGGGTGCCCTGGGTGAAAAACGCCCGAGGAGCCCATCTGCATTCGTTTTCTTTCTTTTAGGTCCCTGTTATTACAGATTGGTCCCTGTTTTTAAATTGTTAATAACTTTTAAATTACAAATCCAAATAATAAAAATAAAATATGTTTGTTGAACCAAATTTAATTCTCTACCTAGTTAAACCATTTGTATTCTGTTTTGAATAATTCAAATGCATTCAAATTTCAAATTCAAACAATTCATTTTGTCAAACTTCATGCACTAGCCAACTATCCCAAAAGTCCGAACTGATGGAAAGAGCTAGTACAATCCACTTATACACTTCAACACCCCCTCTCACGTGTGACGGGAGAAGAGAAAGTCAACACGTGCAAACCGGAAGAGAGCGACGGCGCGCGAGTCTCAGAGGTATGGCTCAAGAGGCGCATACGTGGACAAAGAGAGGGCAACAACAATTTTTAGATAAATTGCGAAAGCCAGGACTCGAACTCGAGACCTTAGGCTCTGATACCATGTCAAGCTTCATGCACTAGCCAACGCAACCAAAAGTCCGAACTGATGGAAACGCTAGTGTTTGATGAGTTTTTGTGCTGAAGATGTCACAAGTAAGCACAACAGTTCGGCCACTTTTTGACATGAGAAGTGTATCCATGTTTAAAGTTGAAAATATGCATATATGTACTAGCATGCATGCAGTATACATATGTGCCGTGAGGGGACAAACGGTGCGGCTAATGATA
This sequence comes from Alopecurus myosuroides, assembly GCA_028641055.1. NCBI lineage: Eukaryota > Viridiplantae > Streptophyta > Magnoliopsida > Poales > Poaceae > Alopecurus > Alopecurus myosuroides. The sequence continues at coordinate 6,947,465 of CM054058.1, read as the reverse complement.
ATTAGCCTAGGCCAAGTAATTAATTAGGCTGCTCACGTGAGTCGTTCCAAATATTGTACTAATTAAGCACAAATGTTCACGTGATGGACAACCTTCGTTTGAATATTGTTTTTTTCTTACGCTGCAAGCCAGACGTACGTGTACGGAAGGGACTCCTTCACGTACGTATCGTCCAAGTTAATCGATGGTAGCAGGAAGATCTTAACGTGGTTCGTCCGTGACGTGCGGAACCGAAACACTTCCAACCGACCTAGGGTTGCTGCCTATATAAGCCCAGCGCCCCAGCCCAGAAGACGGAGGAGAAGAGACGCGTACGCCGCGTACGCCGCCACCAGCACGCATAAGCTACAGGCCGTACTACCTAGAAGAAGCACACGAAGCTGAGCGAGATCCAATCTCGGAGCAGCTTGAGATCAAATCTCAGGCACGCCTTGCTGTCCTCTCGCGCAGGTGGCCGGGAGGAAGGCAATCGGAGACGAACCGCAGGCCATCCAGCTTGCGACGACGACCATGGCCGTCACTTTTCCTGATGGTGAGAATTGTTGCTAACAAGTTGCCTCCATCTTATTTGCATCTAGCATGAGCATGACGTCACATGAAGAACGATCGTGTCGGCGGGACGACGCCATAGCTGAGGCCGTCGATCCTGAGCTTGCCGATATATGGCTCTGGCATGTCGTCTCGCCGCCGCACGGACGTGGCGTCTCCGCGGCCTAGGAACTCGCCGAGGCAAGAGCGCATGGCAATGCATAGCTCTGTGCCATTGGCGGAGGTGCCGTCAAGGCGCTGCTCGGGGCCGTGGCCACACCACCGCCGCCTCATGTTGGCTGCCGGCTTCTACCCCTACGACGATGGTGGTGTTGGGCTACCGGCGTGCTAGCCCGGCACGATTTCCGGACGCCGTCGAGGGCTGCCCATCAGGCGCCATCTTCTTCTCCGCCGACAACATCGTCGCAGCTGCCGGTGTGTAGCCGTGAGGACGACGTCGGACTGCCGGTGAGCAGCCTGACGAGACATCTACCTCCATGAAGGCGTCATTGCGGCCGCCGTTGTGCTGCCCGGCGTCGTCGGGAGGCCGCCGTGTAGCCCGGCGTCTCCTTCTTCATGGCAACATGGCTGGGCTGCCGGCGGACGGCTCGGCACGAAGCGTCGGGGCACCGGCGTGCAGCCCGGTGCTTCTCTATCCCCACGACGACGGCGTTGCTGTTGTGACGTGCGGCCTAGCGTCGTTGTTATCGCTGTTCATGCGCGCCGTCTTCTGGATGCTGGCGTACAGCCCGGTGCTCCTCCATCTCCACGACGATGTCATCTAGTGGCTAGCGGACGGCTCGGCATGAGGGCACCGAAGCTGTCAACGCGCAGCCCTACTCATCTGTAACTCCATGGCTCGCCACCAAGCCGATCTGGTTTTCCCTTGTTTTGGCTTTAAGGCCAAGGCACGGTTCACGGCCACACTCATGCATCGATGATGTACGTATTTAGTACGTCGCCAACATGCATCTCCATCGGCCGGCTGCGCCGTCGTCCACGATCGTCAGCACCTTGCCGGTCAGGTTATCGGCGGTACCTATTGTTCGTGGCAAGGATGCACCGTCAGGCCATGGACCCGTACGTCCGGCGCTCGTGCTATGCGCATGTACCAGCATGTGTGTTATCGAGTGCCAAAACTACATATGGGCATAGCTTGTAGGAGTTGCCTTCGAAGCTTTGTACGTGCATTGACATGCATGGTTCAGCTACGTGAGCCGGCTAGTGCATGTGTCTAGCTCTTGTGCTAGTGTGCCATGGCATAAGATCAACCTACACGAGGTAGTGATTTCCCTTAGGTACAACTTTCCGGGCGTCACGGAGACGCTACTCCTCTATGCGCGCGAGGCTGCTGCCACACTATTGGCAGCACACTTGCCGATATCTCTCAGATATGCTCGCTCAAGGCGATGCATGTCCATCTTCTTCACATTGTCTTGGATTAAGAACCACTACTACTTCCGTGGGGTTTACCCCCTCACACTTTCGACGGAGTTGCAAAACCGTCATGACGTCTACGCCAAGCAGTACCATGCATGCTACCACGACTACAACCACTTCAACGCCGCTCGAGACCGACGAGGCAAGACGGCGAGGCGGGCATGGCCGGAGCAAAGGCCATGCTATATACGGCACGTGTACATGCTAGTACACGGACTTCGCCGGCGCCAACACACCACCACCACCACCATGCATGAAGAACGCGAAGCGAAGACCGAAGACGACGACAAGCAGCTTAATCGGAGGTGTCTCGCGGTTCTTCCGCGGGAGTAATTAACCGGGAGATTTCCGAGGCCCCGGGAACCAGGAGACCACAATCGCTAGTCATCTTGGCCGCGCCAGCAGGCCACGGAGCGCACATGTGGAATATTTGTGTATTAGTCATTACGATTAATGATACAATGTTCCTCTCTTTTATTTTTGTGTACTTTGTACACTGGCACGCCCGCGTTTTTTACTTTCTTGTATTTCCCCCCGGCGTCATGAGAGATACACGCATCGCTCTCTTCTTATAAGGAGCGTTTGTAGTTTCTGTATTTCTCGTGTCAAACAGCTAGTGCAATCCACATATACTGTAACACATTTAAAATTTGATTAATTGCATAACTAATTCAAACCTAATCCAAATAACACAAATAAAATATGTTTTCCATGCCATTTTGAACCACCTTTCCAAATATAAACTTTATTTCATGTTTTGAATAATTAAAATTGGTTAAATAATTTAAACCTTGTTTAATTCATTTAAAATTGCTAAATTAATAACTTGGTCAAATTAAATTCTTTTTGAACTTATAAAATATGCTTTCAAACCATAAAAGTATAAACTTTTCAAATATGAATTTGAATTAATGTTTTGAACAAATAAAAATTCAAATAAATTCACACTTGAATTAAATTCAATTAAAACTTGTTTAAACTTGTTTAATTCATAATTAATTCATTCTAATTCCTTTTTCAATATTTGAAACATGTAATCCACCTAAAATTGTGTTCTCTTTTCAAATATGAACTTTGTTATCTGTTTTGAACAATTTAACTTGATGAAAACAACAAATTCTTGTGTGACACCTTTAAGAAGCACATTTTCATAACTTAATAAACAAATTTCCAAACTTGGTAAATTCCACTTCAAATTATTTCTATTGTTGTTATCTTGTTGTTTTCATCATCCATGCATCATGCTAATTCACTTACACATGTTGTTTAGTTGTAGAACAATTACTCCAACTATTAACTAATGGACCTTTCCATATGCAACCCAAATTGCATATGGGTCCATTTAAACCTGTTATCTTGTCAACTAGTTTATCTTTGATGCATCCTTAAACTTGTCATGCATCCATATCTTGATCATGCTGGATCTTTGCCATAGTAGTAATTGTTGCATCCGGTGTTTGTTCGAGGTTCGTTGCTTCTTCCCGGATAGGACGTTGAGATGATGTGAGCAACGACAAGTTCTTCGGATGTACCTCTACTTGCTGGATTCCAGGCAAGTATACTCACTTGCTGCCAAATGGCTGCCTTTCATCACTTGTTACCGATTCTTTCCGTTGTTCTTATTCTAGCCTTGTTATTCGATGCTTGTGTCTCGATCCTATTATTTGTTTACCTTGCAGCCCTGATATAGCCTTTCCTTCCACTTCTTATTAACTGTTGTTTGTTTACCCTGTTGGCCCTCGTGTCGTAGTTGCATGCTTAGTGTTGTTTGCGCTCAAGTCTTGTTGTCCGTCTTATCACCTGTTTAGTTGATATTTGGGTTTCAATTCAATCAACAATATGTTAATGTTTTGGGTAATAATAATTTGCTGATAAGGCACCGGCAGGAGGCCCGGCGTGGTTTTCAAGCCTGCTAGTGTCGACCCTAATTAGGAAAAGGGTCTTGTCTACTGATCCATGATGAGCACACTAACCGCATGTGGGAAGCGAGTATGGGCGCCCCCCTCAATTTGATTCGATTCGCATCTCGTCCAAATCGCCTCATTTAGTTCGGGTTTTCCATTTGCCGCATGCATGATCTTGCGAACCCAGGCCAGGGTGGAACTTTTGTAGTCGGCATTTAGGGAGACACGTTCTTAGAGTGCTATGAGGGTCCCCTTTTCTTCGTGGGGCTTGATTAGCCGTGCGCGCATTGCACGGGGTTCTTTGGGCTTGATGCGAAGAAGAGTTGGGTTGTGTTGAGTACCTAGCTTGGTGGGTTGATCCCCCGTCTGGCGGGTTATTCTTACGTGTACGGCCAAATTGGTGCATCCCTGCAGGGTTAAACCTTCTCGAGAAGCCGTGTTTTCCGCGGTTATGGATGACTTGGTGAAAGTACTGGCTAACAAGTCCTCAGAACAACTTACATCTAACTAATGATACTTGACTAGTAATAGTCTTATTGACACAATAACTTGATCCATCATTAATCCAACAGTGTGAGTTATCCTTGGGTTGCTTCCTTAGTAGGGGGTAACATTGGATGGGTTTATTTGGGTGGTTAGTACTACTTGGTTACGATACGCTATCTTATCCCCCTCTTTTAGCCGGATGTTGTAGTGAGTCTCTGTAGTTGGTTAGTTCAGCCCGCTGCCGCTTATTTGCAATAATCCTCTCCTTTCCATTGAACCCAAAGTATTTGTATCTTGTGATGACTGGTTATGCCGGTATCTTGTGAGTATGGTTTATCCACTTGCCAGTACTTAACCGTACTGACCCACGAATCTTTTTCGTGGCTGCATATTCCAATTTGCAGTCAACAGGTTTGAAGTCTGACGACGTTAGCTTGGGAATCCCTTCGGCTTGGTCTGGGTAGGGATTGGACGCTCTCGGTTATCTTCAGGACTCTTAGTACAATTTGTATCGTGTCCGTAGCCGGACGCTATGATGTTTCTTCCGCTGTTATTTGGATCTTTGTATTGTATCAGTTGTATCCTTGACTCGTTTGAGTCCTCTTGTATATATCTTTTCTGTTGTTGTTGCGGAATATTCGTGAACTGTTGTAATGTTATCACAAGTGGCAACCTGGAATCGGTTATTATGTGGATTTGGCGGGAATGCTGAAATCTGCATAGTGCCCGATCTCGGGACGTCACACATAGGCATTTCATTCCTTTTACCAATGTTTCCAACTCTTTGACATTTATCACAAATTTTAACATATTCAGCACAATCCTTGAATAGAGTAGGCCAATAAAAACCACATTGTAATACCTTTGCTGCAGTACGATCTCCTGCATGATGTCCTCCATAGGGACTGTCATGAAAATCTCTTGTAATAGCCTACTATTCATGCTGAGGTACACAACGTCTAATAATTCCATCAACACTTTTCTTATACAAGTATGGATCATCCCAAAAATAATGTCTAAGGTCATAAAAGAATTTCTTTCTTTGCTTGTAAGTAAATTGTGGTGGCATAACTTTCCCAACAATAAAATTTGCATAATTAGCAAACCAAGGAGATGCAACTTTAGCACTAGAAACACTAACAAGGGCAAGTTGTTCATTAGCAAAACTTTCATTAATAGGAATAGGATCATCACGTATATTTTCCGTTCTAGAAAGATGATCAGCAACGGGATTATCTTCTCCTTTCCTATCTACTATGTGTAAATCAAATTCTTGCAACAAAAGTACACATCTTATTAGCCTAGGCTTAGCATCTTTCTTATTCATCAAATATTTAATAGCAGAATGATCAGAGTGCACAGTGACGTTTAAATCAATTATGTAAGATCTAAATTTATCACATGCAAATATTACCGCTAAAAAAATCTTTTTCAGTTGTAGCATAATTTCTTTGAGCACCATCTAGTGTTTTGCTAGCATAGTAAATAGCATTCAATTTCTTATCAACCCTTTGGCCTAAAACAGCTCCAACTGCATAATCACTAGCATCACACATAATTTCAAAGGGCAAGTTCCAATCAGGAGGTTGAACAATAGGTGCAGTTATTAAGGCTTTCTTTAAAACATTAAAGGATTCTATGCAATCATCATTAAAAGAAAACGGAACATCCTTTTGCAAAAGATTGGTTAGAGGCTTTGATATTTTAGAGAAATCTGTAATGAACCTACGACAAAAACCTGCATGACCGAGAAAACTTCTTATACCTTTGATGTCTCTTGGATATGGTAATTTCTCAATAGCTTCAATTTTTGCTGGGTCAACTTCTATTCCTCTTCTAGAAATACGATGCCCAAGAACAATTCCCTTTGTTACCATAAAGTGACACTTCTCCCAATTAAGAACAAGGTGTTGGTCTTCACAATGCTGCAAAACTTTGTTAAGGTTGAACAAGCAATTATCGAAAGAAGTACCATACACCGAAAAATCATCCATAAAAATACTTCCACTATCTTTTCAATATAATCAGCAAATATAGCATTCATGCATCTTTGAAAAGTAGCAGGCGCATTACATAAACCAAAAGGCAATGGATAATGGTCCTTACGAGTTGCTTTATTTAATTTTCTATAATCAATGCACATTCTATAACCAACAACAGTACGTTGAGCAACAAGTTCATCATCTTTATTAGGTACCACAATAATTCCATCTTTCTTAGGAACACAATGAACAGGACTAACCCATTTACTATCAGCTATAGGATAAATAATACCAGCCTCTATGAGTCGAATTACCTCCTTTCTTACCACTTCCTTCATTTTTGGATGTAGACGGCGTTGGAAATCAACAACAGGTTTAGCATCTTCTTCCAAATTAATTTTATGCATACATAGAGCTTGACTTATGCCCTTAATATCATCAAGAGCATAATCAATAGCCTTACGGTAGGCTTTAAGCACATCAAGTAATTTCTCTTCTTCCCCAGCTGAAAGGTTAGCACTAATAATAACAGGATATATATTTTTCTTATCCAAGTATGCATATTTCAGATTTTCAGGCAAAGGCTTTAATTCAAAACTAGGATCTCCTTTAGGAGGTGGGAGTACTCCTAGATTATCAGGTGGGATATGCAATTGTAATTGTGGAGGTTGCTGCCATAATATTTGTTCTAAATCTTCTTTTTCTGCATCATTAAATGGCTCTTCCTGATTAAGCATATAACATTCCACCAAGTCTAATGAAGCTACAGCTATATGAGCAAGAGTTTCAATTATATCTTTAGATTTTGGTTCTTTCTTAGCAGGTTTATCAGCAAATGTAGAAAAATTAAATTCAAGTTTCTCTCCAGCACATTCAATAAACACCCTTTCTCTAGGCAAATCAATGTCAGCACCAACAATATGTAAGAAAGGTCTACCAAATATAATAGGACAGAAAGAATCTTGTGGACAACCAAGCACAATAAAATCAGTAGGATACTTTATTTTCCCTACCAATACTTCAACATCTCTAACAATTCCAAAGGGACTAATATAATCTTTATTAGCAAGCTGAATTGTCATACCTGTTTCTTCCATGGTGATAGGATCAATATCAGGCTTAATTTCACGGCCACACTCATGCATCGATGATGTACGTATTTAGTACGTCGCCAACATGCATCTCCATCGGCCGGCTGCGCCGTCGTCCACGATCGTCAGCACCTTGCCGGTCAGGTTATCGGCGGTACCTATTGTTCGTGGCAAGGATGCACCGTCAGGCCATGGACCCGTACGTCCGGCGCTCGTGCTATGCGCATGTACCAGCATGTGTGTTATCGAGTGCCAAAACTACATATGGGCATAGCTTGTAGGAGTTGCCTTCGAAGCTTTGTACGTGCATTGACATGCATGGTTCAGCTACGTGAGCCGGCTAGTGCATGTGTCTAGCTCTTGTGCTAGTGTGCCATGGCATAAGATCAACCTACACGAGGCAGTGATTTCCTGCCGCGCAGCTCGTGTACCCTTAGGTACAACTTTCCGGGCGTCACGGAGACGCTACTCCTCTATGCGCGCGAGGCTGCTGCCACACTATTGGCAGCACACTTGCCGATATCTCTCAGATATGCTCGCTCAAGGCGATGCATGTCCATCTTCTTCATATTGTCTTGGATTAAGAACCACTACTACTTCCGTGGGGTTTACCCCCTCACACTTTCGACGGAGTTGAAAAACCGTCATGACGTCTACGCCAAGCAGTACCATGCATGCTACCACGACTACAACCACTTCAACGCCGCTCGAGACCGACGAGGCAAGACGGCGAGGCGGGCATGGCCGGAGCAAAGGCCATGCTATATACGGCACGTGTACATGCTAGTACACGGACTTCGCCGGCGCCAACACACCACCACCACCACCATGCATGAAGAACGCGAAGCGAAGACCGAAGACGACGACAAGCAGCTTAATCGGAGGTGTCTCGCGGTTCTTCCGCGGGAGTAATTAACCGGGAGCTTTCCGAGGCCCCGGGAACCAGGAGACCACAATCGCTAGTCATCTTGGCCGCGCCAGCAGGCCACGGAGCGCACATGTGGAATATTTGTGTATTAGTCATTACGATTAATGATACAATGTTCCTCTCTTTTATTTTTGTGTACTTTGTACACTGGCACGCCCGCGTTTTTTACTTTCTTGTATTTCCCCCCGGCGTCATGAGAGATACACGCATCGCTCTCTTCTTATAAGGAGCGTTTGTAGTTTCTGTATTTCTCGTGTCAAACAAATTGGCACGCCCGGTGGGACCTGGTTCTCCTCCCATCTCTGCTGCGCGTCGATCACCGGCTCAGTCTTCTTTCGTTCTTCTAATCACACAGCATGATGCATGAAGATCATTGGCGTGGAATTCCGCTGATTGAGAACATCTTCCTGCAGGTGGGTTTGCTGACATCACTGATGATGAGGTGCCGAGCATGATCCAATTTGGGTCAATGCCGCCTATGATCTTCTTCAAGCATGGAGACAAGATCTACGTGCATCAGGCTCAGGACCCATCCCAGTTCCAAGTCATGGAGTCCAAGAAGGCCCAGAAGAGGGCATTCGCCAAGGCAAAGAGAGAGCGGCGCGAGCTTATGCTCGAGGCACGCTCGCTCCTGAAGAACTCCGTCATTGCGGAGATGAAAGGGAACACAGAGGCTTCTCAGCACCTACGTGTCCAGGCTGCCAACAGGCGGGCAGCCGCCGCTTCCGTTCACGCCCCGGCAGGGGGCACCGAACCGGAGATCATCATGCCGACCATGCGGCGCACGGAGGTCGAGCTACTTGAGTCTCTCGAGGCCGTCTCCTTCGACCTTCGGAGGCTAATGACAAACGCACGTTTGTCTCACAGCCTCAACCGTCTCCGCAACCTCAGGAGGAAGTACCAAAAGGTACAACACCTCCATCGCCAGGACTGCTCCCGCATGGCGCAGAGTGCCGTCCCTGAGGAGGATTGGACTCTGGGCGCTATAGAGCTCGCAGACAAGGTGTTTTCGTACCGCAACACCCTAACTCCTCCTTATGACTTGTTCCCCGATCAATGGGCGAACGAGCCATCAAAGGTCAAGGAGTTGGTGAGGCGGGCGATCATGAGAGAATTCTGGAAGCGACGCTCCCGCAAGCAGCCCGTCCTTCCGGGTGAAACTACCTCCTTCAACCTCGATGAAGGTCGCCTTCTACAGTCAAGCATGTGGGCACCATGCCTACACACGTCGGCAGGAGATGGACGATCCTCCTCCAACACCAACAGGTTCTCCATTCTTCGGAATGAGGCACCTGCACCGCGCAAAGAGGACCTGCGACAAGAACTTCGTCAACTCCAAAACCAAATGAGCCACCTTCAAAGGAGGCTCGGAGGTCAATTTGAGCAAGCCGAATCATCGGCACAGGGTGCTAGCAGGAACATGCGCCCTGTTCAAAGCCATCGCCCTCAACATGAGCGCCAAACTTTGGCGCCGCGGCGACGCCCTTCACCAACTCGAACGATGGTACGGGGGCGTGACATATTGCCTCCCCAAGGGAGTAGGTGGCCTCGACGTCATGACAATTCGTCGAATCGCCACCCCCGTGCAACAATGGCAACCACGGAGCCCTCCAAGGGCACCGGCACCCATTTGTTTTCCACCTCCTCCAAGGAGTGAGGAAGTTCCACGAGAGCGCCCTGCGAGTAACCCCGCGGCTCCACCAACCCGGAGAGGTGTGCCACCTCTTCTACCTACACCTCCAATTCCTCCTAGAGTTCACGGTGCTCTCACCGAGAACCAGCGCAAGCGGGAAAGGCGCCGGAGGAATCGACAAGTGCTCTACAAAGAGCTCGAGGACTTGGTGCTTAAGCACACTCAAGTTCGTGTTCGAGCTGATGGTGATGTCGTTCAAGAGAACGACAAAATCACATTCCGCATCTCACCGGACTTGGAGAGGCACGAAAGGTACAACTACCTTCTCGGTCGCCTCACTCCAAAGCCACGCAAAGCACAACCTAGTGCAGCCGAACATCAAGGGGTAGTGGCACCTTTTCCGCAACCCTTGACCATTCTCAAGCGGGGGAATGAGCAACAAAAGGTTGCTCCAAGCCCTGCACCAAAAGAAGCCCAAGACTCGGATGCCTCCCCCATGGAAGGCGTCGAGAAGACTCCGGAGGCGCACGTCGGTGGTGCCCTCAATGAAAACTCGTCTTCCGACACATGCCTAGAAGGGGCTGTTGAGGTGCAACCTAATGTTGCCCCCTCAATCGATGATGCTATGGAGGAAGAGCCCTCCCTTGTTAGCCCCAACGGGGTAGAGCAAGGAGCCAAGGCTATGCCACCACGGGATGTGGATGGTGATGGCGGAGCTAAGAAGAACATGGCCTCGTGTGGCACTCTTGTAGTGCACACCAGGCTAGACGAAGATGATGGGTGGCAACCGCCAAATGTTACCCATGACTTCTCGTATCCATCAGACGAGGAGATTGTGCCAAACCCAAGGGCCAATTTCCGTGCAAACTTGCTGCCACGGTTGGACCATGTTCGCTCATGGTTCAAAGGTACCGAAGCGGCAACAAAATCAAGCTCGTCGTCATCCCAAGAGGGCGCTAGATCGAATGCCCCATGCATGCCCGTCTCAAGAAAGGACCGGGACATATCCCCGGTCCACTACACCGACATGGCATCTCGACTGCCTCAAGACAAAGCGAAGCTACAACAAGTAGCAGGTCGCACAGGAGCCGGAACACGGCTAAGGTTGTTGGCACGACAAGGAGTGTCGAAAACAGCCAAAGGAGCACAAGAGCTGGGAGACGCTCATGATGATGAGGAGGAGGCTTCCGACACCGCCTCTTCCTCGTCTCTAGAACTTCTTCCCACTTCACCTTCTTACCGTGACCTCGCACCGTCTATACCTTCGGATGACTCGGATCATGAGGGTTTTCCGCAAGATCTCCACACTGCACCAGCCCATATGGCGGTCGATGATGATTCTGAGGCCGCAAAGGCAGCGGAAACTGAAAAGCAAAAGGCTTTAGCTGCCAGCTCATCAGAGGAGGCTGGCAAGGGAGTACCATCTGATGAAACCTTGGCCAATCAAGTGCGCGAGCAAGGGCGCACCATCACTGAGCTAACGGCGAAGGTCGACAGGTTCATCGAGTTAATGATGAACAATACGACGGTGACACCAGGTACACCACGAAGAGTGGTGGACCCTCAAGAAGAGGAGTTGCTGGCCGGCGGCATGCCAGATATGCTTGCCGGTGGCGAGCATCAACGACAAGAGTTGGGCACACAAGCCCGGCCACGGGGCACTCCGGCTGGTTCTGCCAACGCAGAACTGCGCCCGAGTGTGCTAAAGGACTACCACGACATTGTCGAAGACATGGTGGCCAAAAAGCTTAAACAAATGACCATTGACCAGGAACCTCGCTCCTCGGAGAGTGAGCTTGAGAAGCCATATGAGGCATGGCACGAACGAGTGTCATTCCCAGCTGGGTGGCATCCACCAAAGTTTCGTCAGTTTGACGGGACTGGTGACGCAAGGGAGCACTTGGCGTACTTTGAGGCGGCTTGTGGCGACACTGCCAATAGCTCCTCACTTCTTCTCCGCCAGTTCTCAGGGTCATTGACTGGCCCTGCCTTTCACTGGTATAGTCGTTTACCGGTGGGATCCATAAGCAGCTGGGCCGGCATGAAGGAAGTCTTCAAAAGACACTTCGTTGCCATGAAGAAAGACTTCTCCATTGTCGAGCTCGCACAAGTTCGGCAACGACGAGAAGAGTCCATCGACGACTACGTCGTCCGCTTCCGCAACAGCTATGTGCGTCTCGCTAGAGAGATGCACCTCGAGGACGCCATCGAGATGTGTGTCCACGGCATGCAGCAACACTTGTCGCTGGAGGTATCTCGGCGTGAGCCGAGAAACTTTAGCGCTCTCAGCTCGGCTGTAGCGGCCACAAAGTTAGAGTTTGAAAAGTCACCGCAAATCATGGAGCTCTACAAAAACGCTAGCTCCTATGACCCCGTCAAGCGGTTCAACTCAACATCCAAGCCACCTGTAGGTGGTGGGAAACCAAAGGCGGTAGCAGAGACGAATGCCACTAGAGCCTTTGCCCCTGCACCGCGGGGTAATGTCCACCGTCGCCATCTGCTTCCTCGACGGCAGCAGGTGATCGCCTCCCTCTTTCCTCTCCCCCTCCCGCTCCTAGCTGTCCGCCTCCACACGCACGACGCACACTGCTGCCCCACACGTCCACGCACCACCGCCTCCACACGCGAGCAGCACAGCGAGCCCTCCACCGCCGGCGATCGCTGCTTAGCTCCGTCAGGTTTAGAGGTTGCTGTCGTAAAATTCAGTTAACGTCCGTGCATTGCCTTTTCTTCCGTCAGTAGCCTGTAGCATCACAACGATTCAGAGCACCGTAGTGGCAGCGAACCGCGCGCGCGAGCAACAGACCGCGGGTTCGATTCCCACCAAGGGGAATCAACCCCACCTTTTTTCTCCGCCACGCGCGCAGGGGCAGGACCCACTGGTCATTGGCCCCTGTTGCCACCTAGCTGCGCACACATGCCCACGTGGACGCCACAGAGGCACGGGCCCGCACTGCAGAGGCCCAGGCTAGGGTGCCCTGGGTGAAAAACGCCCCAGGGGCCCATCTGCATTCCTTTTCTTTCTTTTAGGTCCCTGTTATTACAGATTGGTCCCTGTTTTTAAATTGCTAATAACTTTTAAATTACAAATCCAAATAATAAAAATAAAATATGTTTGTTGAACCAAATTTAGTTCTCTACCTAGTTAAACCATTTGTATTCTGTTTTGAATAATTCAAATGCATTCAAATTTCAAATTCAAACAATTCATTTAAAATTTGATTAATTGCATAACTAATTCAAACCTAATCGAAATAACACAAATAAAATATGTTTTCCATGCCATTTTGAACCACCTTTCCAAATATAAACTTTATTTCATGTTTTGAATAATTAAAATTGGTTAAATAATTTAAATCTTGTTTAATTCATTTAAAATTGCTAAATTAATAACTTGGTCAAATTAAATTCTTTTTGAACTTATAAAATATGCTTTCAAACCATAAAAGTATAAACTTTTCAAATATGAATTTGAATTAATGTTTTGAACAAATAAAAATTCAAATAAATTCACACTTGAATTAAATTCAATTAAAACTTGTTTAAACTTGTTTAATTCATAATTAATTCATTCTAATTCCTTTTTCAATATTTGAAACATGTAATCCACCTAAAATTGTGTTCTCTTTTCAAATATGAACTTTGTTATCTGTTTTGAACAATTTAACTTGATGAAAACAACAAATGCTTGTGTGACACCTTTAAGAAGCACATTTTCATAACTTAATAAACAAATTTTCAAACTTGGTAAATTCCACTTCAAATTATTTCTATTGTTGTTATCTTGTTGTTTTCATCATCCATGCATCATGCTAATTCACTTACACATGTTGTTTAGTTGTAGAACAATTACTCCAACTATTAACTAATGGACCTTTCCATATGCAACCCAAATTGCATATGGGTCCATTTAAACCTGTTATCTTGTCAACTAGTTTATCTTTGATGCATCCTTAAACTTGTCATGCATCCATATCTTGATCATGCTGGATCTTTGCCGTAGTAGTAATTGTTGCATCCGGTGTTTGTTCGAGCTTCGTTGCTTCTTCCCGGATAGGACGTTGAGATGATGTGAGCAACGACAAGTTCTTCGGATGTACCTCTACTTGCTGGATTCCAGGCAAGTATACTCACATGCTGCCAAATGGCTGCCTTTCATCACTTGTTACCGATTCTTCCGTTGTTCTTATTCTAGCTTGGTTATTCGATGCTTGTGTCTCGATCCTATTATTTGTTTACCTTGCAGCCCTGATATAGCCTTTCCTTCCACTTCCTATTAACTGTTGTTTGTTTACCCTGTTGGCCCTCGTGTCGTAGTTGCATGGTTAGTGTTGTTTGCGCTCAAGTCTTGTTGTCCGTCTTATCACCTGTTTAGTTGATAGTTGGGTTTCAATTCAATCAACAACATGTTAATGTTTTGGGTAATAATAATTTGCCGATAAGGCACCTGCAGGAGGCCCGGCATGGTTTTGAAGCCTGCTAGTGTCGACCCTAATTAGGAAAAGGGTCTTGTCTACTGATCCATGATGAGCGCACTAACCGCATGTGGGAAGCGAGTATGGGCGCCCCCCTCAATTTGATTCGATTCGCATCTCGTCCAAATCGCCTCATTTAGTTCGGGTTTTCCATTTGCCGCATGCATGATCTTGCGAACCCAGGCCAGGGTGGAACTTTTGTAGTCGGCATTTAGGGAGACACGTTCTTAGAGTGCTATGAGGGTCTCCTTTTCTTCGTGGGGCTTGATTAGCCGTGCGCTCATTGCACGGGGTTCTTTGGGCTTGATGCGAAGAAGAGTTTGTTGTGTTGAGTACCTAGCTTGGTGGGTTGATCCCCCGTCTGGCGGGTTATTCTTACGTGTACGGCCAAATTGGTGCATCCCTGCAGGGTTAAATCTTCTCGAGAAGCCATGTTTTCCGCGGTTATGGATGACTTGGTGAAAGTACTGGCTAACAAGTACTCAGAACAACATACATCTAACTAATGATACTTGACTAGTAATAGTCTTATTGACACAATAACTTGATCCATCATTAATCCAACAGTGTGAGTTATCCTTGGGTTGCTTCCTTAGTAGGGGGTAACATTTGATGGGTTTGTTTGGGTGGTTAGTACTAGTTGGTTACGATACGCTATCTTATCCCCCTCTTTTAGCCGGATGTTGTAGTGAGTCTCTGTAGTTGGTTAGTGCAGCCCGCTGCCGCTTATTTGCAATAATCCTCTCCTTTCCGTTGAACCCAAAGTATTTGTATCTTGTGATGACTGGTTATGCTGGTATCTTGTGAGTATGGTTTATCCACTTGCCAGTACTTAACCGTACTGACCCACGAATCTTTTTCGTGGCTGCATATTCCAATTTGCAGTCAACAGGTTTGAAGTCTGACGACGTTAGCTTGGGAATCCCTCCGGCTTGGTCTGGGCAGGGATTGGACGCTCTCGGTTATCTTCAGGACTCTTAGTCCAATTTGTATCTTGTCCGTAGCCGGACGCTATGATGTTTCTTCCGCTGTTATTTGGATCTTTGTATTGTATCAGTTGTATCCTTGACTCGTTTGAGTCCTCTTGTATATATCTTTTCTGTTGTTGTTTGGGAATATTCGTGAACTGTTGTAATGTTATCACAAGTGGCAACCTGGAATCGGTTATTATGTGGATTCGGCGGGAATGCTGAAATCTGCATAGTGCCCGATCTCGGGACGTCACAAATGGTATCAGAGCCTTGGTTCCGATTCCCGAGGTTGTTTCGATACGAATGGTTATCGAAGCAACGGATCCGCAAAGCCTGTAGGATAACCTCGCTAACGGTCGTTGTTTATAGAGTGTCAAAAACTATTTCTGCTAAACTATTTTGGAAAAACATCTCAATAGGATTCTTGTTTTCTCCTTATCTCTATTCTATTTCCCCTCCCATCTTATTTGTTTTGGAGTCTCCCCCCCTTGTCTAGCTTTCAAAGTGTTAGGATCCTACGTGGGTGGACGTTTTCTGAGCCTTTAACCTAATAGGTTCGATCATCGGAAGATTCCTGGTGGAAGCACATCGTCGTCACTCCGAGCAAGAATCTCTTGTTAGTGGTGTCGAGGAGATCAGCTGGAAGCATGAAGAATCGATAGTCGAACTTCTTTCCCCTCCCGGGTTAGCAGGTGGATTGCGAGGGCGCAATCCCTTGTTAGTGGTGTCGTCTGTAACACCTGGGGTGTTACCCTAAATAGAAAGTTGTTTGTTTTCTTTTGCTTTGCATCACATGCATCATATGCATTGCACCATGTTTTCAAAACAACTGGAAAGCTCAAACCAAATTAAACTTTCAAACATTGTTCAAAATTTCCAATTTAAAAATTGCAAACTAAAACAACTCAATTGTTTCCAATAGTTTTGAAGTTGAATTCATTTAAATTGCTTGTTAAATAAAACCTCCCTTTAATCAACACCCCAAATGACAAATTCAGATTCATTTCAAAAATCAATCATAAAGGGCATGATCAAATTGTGGTTTAAAAAAATTAACAACTTGCAAACTTTTTAGCTCACTAAGTTTTCTTAGTGTTTGGGCTTATCAAATAAAATTTGTCTATTTTAAAAATCAAATGAAACCCTATATGAATTTCAAATACCAAAATTCAAACTAATTGTCATTTTTTTTCAAATGGTTGAAAATAAGTGAACCTACCTTTGTTGTTGCTGTTTTGTAGGCCAACTAAAAATAGTTCATAAAAATTAAAACCCCCAAAACCCAACATATTCTCTTCTCTCTCCTTTTCTTTCTTGCAAAAAAAAAAGAAAAGGAAAATTAAAACAGCAAGGAGAGAGGCAGACCAGCCCTCTCCCCTTTTTTTTCCCTCAGCCCACCTAGTGGCCCAGCCCACCACCCCTCCTTTGGCCCGATACCCCTTCGAGAGGATCATCTCCTTCCTCGCTGTCGTCATCGACAGTACGAACCACCTCTCCACCACAGGATCATCTCCCCCCTCCTCTGATTCCTGCCGTACCGAGCTCATCTCTCCATAAAACCACGCCAACCCCTCCTCTCTGCTCACCCTAGATCCCCTCTCCCCTCTTCCTCCGCCGCCATGACCTCCTCTCCCTTCCACCTCCCCTCTGCTTATTTCTGAACCCCAACAACCACCGAACGTCGCCGTCAGAAGCTGGCCGCTCGCCGTCGCCACGGTTCCCCTCAAGCCGAGCCAACCACGGGGATGGAACCGTGGTGGTTCCACCTCGCCCCTCGCCTCCTCGACGCATGCTGGGAGCCCCCAGGGAGGCCGCGCCGTCGCCGGAACCGCTGCTGCACGTCCACCGTCGCCATCTGCTTCCTCGACGGCAGCAGGTGATCGCCTCCCTCTTTCCTCTCCCCCCTCCCGCTCCTAGCTGTCCGCCTCCACACGCACGACGCACACTGCTGCCCCACACGTCCACGCACCACCGCCTCCACACGCGAGCAGCACAGCGAGCCCTCCACCGCCGGCGATGGCTGCTTAGCTCCGTCAGGTTCAGAGGTTGCTGTCGTAAAATTCAGTTAATGTCCGTGCGTTGCCTTTTCTTCCGTCAGTAGCCTGTAGCATCACAACGGTTCAGAGCACCGTAGTGGTAGCGAACCGCGCGCGCGAGCAACAGACCGCGGGTTCGATTCCCACCAAGGGGAATCAACCCCACCTTTTTTCTCCGCCACGCGCGCAGGGGCAGGACCCACTGGTCATTGGCCCCTGTTGCCACCTAGCTGCGCACACACGCCCACGTGGACGCCACAGAGGCACGGGCCCGCACTGCAGAGGCCCAGGCTAGGGTGCCCTGGGTGAAAAACGCCCCAGGGGCCCATCTGCATTCGTTTTCTTTCTTTTAGGTCCGTGTTATTACAGATTGGTCCCTGTTTTTAAATTGCTAATAACTTTTAAATTACAAATCTAAATAATAAAAATAAAATATGTTTGTTGAACCAAATTTAATTCTCTACCTAGTTAAACCATTTGTATTCTGTTTTGAATAATTCAAATGCATTCAAATTTCAAATTCAAACAATTCATTTTGTCAAACTTCATGCACTAGCCAACTATCCCAAAAGTCCGAACTGATGGAAAGAGCTAGTACAATCCACTTATACACTTCAACACCCCCTCTCACGTGTGACGGGAGAAGAGAAAGTCAACACGTGCAAACCGGAAGAGAGCGACGGCGCGCGAGTCTCAGAGGTATGGCTCAAGAGGCGCATACGTGGACAAAGAGAGGGCAACAACAATTTTTAGATAAATTGCGAAAGCCAGGACTCGAACTCGAGACCTTAGGCTCTGATACCATGTCAAGCTTCATGCACTAGCCAACGCAACCAAAAGTCCGAACTGATGGAAACGCTAGTGTTTGATGAGTTTTTTGTGCTGAAGATGTCACAAGTAAGCACAACAGTTCGGCCACTTTTTGACATGAGAAGTGTATCCATGTTTAAAGTTGAAAATATGCATATATGTACTAGCATGCATGCAGTATACATATGTGCCGTGAGGGGACAAACGGTGCGGCTAATGATAATTAGCCTAGGCCAAGTAATTAATTAGGCTGCTCACGTGAGTCGTTCCAAATATTGTACTAATTAAGCACAAATGTTCACGTGATGGACAACCTTCGTTTGAATATTGTTTTTTTCTTACGCTGCAAGCCAGACGTACGTGTACGGAAGGGACTCCTTCACGTACGTATCGTCCAAGTTAATCGATGGTAGCAGGAAGATCTTAACGTGGTTCGTCCGTGACGTGCGGAACCGAAACACTTCCACCGACCTAGGGTGCTGCCTTATAAGCCCAGCGCCCCAGCCCAGAAGACGAGGGGAAGAGACGCGTACGCCGCGTACGCCGCCAACAGCACGCATAAGCTACAGGCCGTACTACCTAGAAGAAGCACACGAAGCTGAGCGAGATCCAATCTCGGAGCAGCTTGAGATCAAATCTCAGGCACGCCTTGCTGTCCATCTCGCGCAGGTGGCCGGGGAGGAAGGCAATCGGAGACGAACCCGCAGGCCATCCAGCTTGCCGACGACGAACAGGCCGTCACTTTTCCTGATGGTGGAGAATAGTTGCTAACAGGGGGAGTTTGGCCTCCATCATATTTGCATCTACATGAGCATGACGTCATCACATGAAGAACATCGTGTCGCGGAACCGAAAACGCCATAGACTGAGGCCGTCGATCCTGATCTTTTGCCGATATATGGCTCTGGCATGTCGTCTCGCCGCCGCACGGACGTGGCGTCTCCGCGGCCTAGGAACTCGCCGAGGCAAGAGCGCATGGCAATGCATAGCTCTGTGCCATTGGCGGAGGTGCCGTCAAGGCGCTGCTCGGGGCCGTGGCCACACCACCGCCGCCTCATGTTGGCTGCCGGCTTCTACCCCTACGACGATGGTGGTGTTGGGCTACCGGCGTGCTAGCCCGGCACGATTTCCGGACGCCGTCGAGGGCTGCCCATCAGGCGCCATCTTCTTCTCCGCCGACAACATCGTCGCAGCTGCCGGTGTGTAGCCGTGAGGACGACGTCGGACTGCCGGTGAGCAGCCTGACGAGACATCTACCTCCATGAAGGCGTCATTGCGGCCGCCGTTGTGCTGCCCGGCGTCGTCGGGAGGCCGCCGTGTAGCCCGGCGTCTCCTTCTTCATGGCAACATGGCTGGGCTGCCGGCGGACGGCTCGGCACGAAGCGTCGGGGCACCGGCGTGCAGCCCGGTGCTTCTCTATCCCCACGACGACGGCGTTGCTGTTGTGACGTGCGGCCTAGCGTCGTTGTTATCGCTGTTCATGCGCGCCGTCTTCTGGATGCTGGCGTACAGCCCGGTGCTCCTCCATCTCCACGACGATGTCATCTAGTGGCTAGCGGACGGCTCGGCATGAGGGCACCGAAGCTGTCAACGCGCAGCCCTACTCATCTGTAACTCCATGGCTCGCCACCAAGCCGATCTGGTTTTCCCTTGTTTTGGCTTTAAGGCCAAGGCACGGTTCACGGCCACACTCATGCATCGATGATGTACGTATTTAGTACGTCGCCAACATGCATCTCCATCGGCCGGCTGCGCCGTCGTCCACGATCGTCAGCACCTTGCCGGTCAGGTTATCGGCGGTACCTATTGTTCGTGGCAAGGATGCACCGTCAGGCCATGGACCCGTACGTCCGGCGCTCGTGCTATGCGCATGTACCAGCATGTGTGTTATCGAGTGCCAAAACTACATATGGGCATAGCTTGTAGGAGTTGCCTTCGAAGCTTTGTACGTGCATTGACATGCATGGTTCAGCTACGTGAGCCGGCTAGTGCATGTGTCTAGCTCTTGTGCTAGTGTGCCATGGCATAAGATCAACCTACACGAGGTAGTGATTTCCCTTAGGTACAACTTTCCGGGCGTCACGGAGACGCTACTCCTCTATGCGCGCGAGGCTGCTGCCACACTATTGGCAGCACACTTGCCGATATCTCTCAGATATGCTCGCTCAAGGCGATGCATGTCCATCTTCTTCACATTGTCTTGGATTAAGAACCACTACTACTTCCGTGGGGTTTACCCCCTCACACTTTCGACGGAGTTGCAAAACCGTCATGACGTCTACGCCAAGCAGTACCATGCATGCTACCACGACTACAACCACTTCAACGCCGCTCGAGACCGACGAGGCAAGACGGCGAGGCGGGCATGGCCGGAGCAAAGGCCATGCTATATACGGCACGTGTACATGCTAGTACACGGACTTCGCCGGCGCCAACACACCACCACCACCACCATGCATGAAGAACGCGAAGCGAAGACCGAAGACGACGACAAGCAGCTTAATCGGAGGTGTCTCGCGGTTCTTCCGCGGGAGTAATTAACCGGGAGATTTCCGAGGCCCCGGGAACCAGGAGACCACAATCGCTAGTCATCTTGGCCGCGCCAGCAGGCCACGGAGCGCACATGTGGAATATTTGTGTATTAGTCATTACGATTAATGATACAATGTTCCTCTCTTTTATTTTTGTGTACTTTGTACACTGGCACGCCCGCGTTTTTTACTTTCTTGTATTTCCCCCCGGCGTCATGAGAGATACACGCATCGCTCTCTTCTTATAAGGAGCGTTTGTAGTTTCTGTATTTCTCGTGTCAAACAGCTAGTGCAATCCACATATACTGTAACACATTTAAAATTTGATTAATTGCATAACTAATTCAAACCTAATCCAAATAACACAAATAAAATATGTTTTCCATGCCATTTTGAACCACCTTTCCAAATATAAACTTTATTTCATGTTTTGAATAATTAAAATTGGTTAAATAATTTAAACCTTGTTTAATTCATTTAAAATTGCTAAATTAATAACTTGGTCAAATTAAATTCTTTTTGAACTTATAAAATATGCTTTCAAACCATAAAAGTATAAACTTTTCAAATATGAATTTGAATTAATGTTTTGAACAAATAAAAATTCAAATAAATTCACACTTGAATTAAATTCAATTAAAACTTGTTTAAACTTGTTTAATTCATAATTAATTCATTCTAATTCCTTTTTCAATATTTGAAACATGTAATCCACCTAAAATTGTGTTCTCTTTTCAAATATGAACTTTGTTATCTGTTTTGAACAATTTAACTTGATGAAAACAACAAATTCTTGTGTGACACCTTTAAGAAGCACATTTTCATAACTTAATAAACAAATTTCCAAACTTGGTAAATTCCACTTCAAATTATTTCTATTGTTGTTATCTTGTTGTTTTCATCATCCATGCATCATGCTAATTCACTTACACATGTTGTTTAGTTGTAGAACAATTACTCCAACTATTAACTAATGGACCTTTCCATATGCAACCCAAATTGCATATGGGTCCATTTAAACCTGTTATCTTGTCAACTAGTTTATCTTTGATGCATCCTTAAACTTGTCATGCATCCATATCTTGATCATGCTGGATCTTTGCCATAGTAGTAATTGTTGCATCCGGTGTTTGTTCGAGGTTCGTTGCTTCTTCCCGGATAGGACGTTGAGATGATGTGAGCAACGACAAGTTCTTCGGATGTACCTCTACTTGCTGGATTCCAGGCAAGTATACTCACTTGCTGCCAAATGGCTGCCTTTCATCACTTGTTACCGATTCTTTCCGTTGTTCTTATTCTAGCCTTGTTATTCGATGCTTGTGTCTCGATCCTATTATTTGTTTACCTTGCAGCCCTGATATAGCCTTTCCTTCCACTTCTTATTAACTGTTGTTTGTTTACCCTGTTGGCCCTCGTGTCGTAGTTGCATGCTTAGTGTTGTTTGCGCTCAAGTCTTGTTGTCCGTCTTATCACCTGTTTAGTTGATATTTGGGTTTCAATTCAATCAACAATATGTTAATGTTTTGGGTAATAATAATTTGCTGATAAGGCACCGGCAGGAGGCCCGGCGTGGTTTTCAAGCCTGCTAGTGTCGACCCTAATTAGGAAAAGGGTCTTGTCTACTGATCCATGATGAGCACACTAACCGCATGTGGGAAGCGAGTATGGGCGCCCCCCTCAATTTGATTCGATTCGCATCTCGTCCAAATCGCCTCATTTAGTTCGGGTTTTCCATTTGCCGCATGCATGATCTTGCGAACCCAGGCCAGGGTGGAACTTTTGTAGTCGGCATTTAGGGAGACACGTTCTTAGAGTGCTATGAGGGTCCCCTTTTCTTCGTGGGGCTTGATTAGCCGTGCGCGCATTGCACGGGGTTCTTTGGGCTTGATGCGAAGAAGAGTTGGGTTGTGTTGAGTACCTAGCTTGGTGGGTTGATCCCCCGTCTGGCGGGTTATTCTTACGTGTACGGCCAAATTGGTGCATCCCTGCAGGGTTAAACCTTCTCGAGAAGCCGTGTTTTCCGCGGTTATGGATGACTTGGTGAAAGTACTGGCTAACAAGTCCTCAGAACAACTTACATCTAACTAATGATACTTGACTAGTAATAGTCTTATTGACACAATAACTTGATCCATCATTAATCCAACAGTGTGAGTTATCCTTGGGTTGCTTCCTTAGTAGGGGGTAACATTGGATGGGTTTATTTGGGTGGTTAGTACTACTTGGTTACGATACGCTATCTTATCCCCCTCTTTTAGCCGGATGTTGTAGTGAGTCTCTGTAGTTGGTTAGTTCAGCCCGCTGCCGCTTATTTGCAATAATCCTCTCCTTTCCATTGAACCCAAAGTATTTGTATCTTGTGATGACTGGTTATGCCGGTATCTTGTGAGTATGGTTTATCCACTTGCCAGTACTTAACCGTACTGACCCACGAATCTTTTTCGTGGCTGCATATTCCAATTTGCAGTCAACAGGTTTGAAGTCTGACGACGTTAGCTTGGGAATCCCTTCGGCTTGGTCTGGGTAGGGATTGGACGCTCTCGGTTATCTTCAGGACTCTTAGTACAATTTGTATCTTGTCCGTAGCCGGACGCTATGATGTTTCTTCCGCTGTTATTTGGATCTTTGTATTGTATCAGTTGTATCCTTGACTCGTTTGAGTCCTCTTGTATATATCTTTTCTGTTGTTGTTGCGGAATATTCGTGAACTGTTGTAATGTTATCACAAGTGGCAACCTGGAATCGGTTATTATGTGGATTTGGCGGGAATGCTGAAATCTGCATAGTGCCCGATCTCGGGACGTCACACATAGGCATTTCATTCCTTTTACCAATGTTTCCAACTCTTTGACATTTATCACAAATTTTAACATATTCAGCACAATCCTTGAATAGAGTAGGCCAATAAAAACCACATTGTAATACCTTTGCTGCAGTACGATCTCCTGCATGATGTCCTCCATAGGGACTGTCATGAAAATCTCTTGTAATAGCCTACTATTCATGCTGAGGTACACAACGTCTAATAATTCCATCAACACTTTTCTTATACAAGTATGGATCATCCCAAAAATAATGTCTAAGGTCATAAAAGAATTTCTTTCTTTGCTTGTAAGTAAATTGTGGTGGCATAACTTTCCCAACAATAAAATTTGCATAATTAGCAAACCAAGGAGATGCAACTTTAGCACTAGAAACACTAACAAGGGCAAGTTGTTCATTAGCAAAACTTTCATTAATAGGAATAGGATCATCACGTATATTTTCCGTTCTAGAAAGATGATCAGCAACGGGATTATCTTCTCCTTTCCTATCTACTATGTGTAAATCAAATTCTTGCAACAAAAGTACACATCTTATTAGCCTAGGCTTAGCATCTTTCTTATTCATCAAATATTTAATAGCAGAATGATCAGAGTGCACAGTGACGTTTAAATCAATTATGTAAGATCTAAATTTATCACATGCAAATATTACCGCTAAAAAAATCTTTTTCAGTTGTAGCATAATTTCTTTGAGCACCATCTAGTGTTTTGCTAGCATAGTAAATAGCATTCAATTTCTTATCAACCCTTTGGCCTAAAACAGCTCCAACTGCATAATCACTAGCATCACACATAATTTCAAAGGGCAAGTTCCAATCAGGAGGTTGAACAATAGGTGCAGTTATTAAGGCTTTCTTTAAAACATTAAAGGATTCTATGCAATCATCATTAAAAGAAAACGGAACATCCTTTTGCAAAAGATTGGTTAGAGGCTTTGATATTTTAGAGAAATCTGTAATGAACCTACGACAAAAACCTGCATGACCGAGAAAACTTCTTATACCTTTGATGTCTCTTGGATATGGTAATTTCTCAATAGCTTCAATTTTTGCTGGGTCAACTTCTATTCCTCTTCTAGAAATACGATGCCCAAGAACAATTCCCTTTGTTACCATAAAGTGACACTTCTCCCAATTAAGAACAAGGTGTTGGTCTTCACAATGCTGCAAAACTTTGTTAAGGTTGAACAAGCAATTATCGAAAGAAGTACCATACACCGAAAAATCATCCATAAAAATACTTCCACTATCTTTTCAATATAATCAGCAAATATAGCATTCATGCATCTTTGAAAAGTAGCAGGCGCATTACATAAACCAAAAGGCAATGGATAATGGTCCTTACGAGTTGCTTTATTTAATTTTCTATAATCAATGCACATTCTATAACCAACAACAGTACGTTGAGCAACAAGTTCATCATCTTTATTAGGTACCACAATAATTCCATCTTTCTTAGGAACACAATGAACAGGACTAACCCATTTACTATCAGCTATAGGATAAATAATACCAGCCTCTATGAGTCGAATTACCTCCTTTCTTACCACTTCCTTCATTTTTGGATGTAGACGGCGTTGGAAATCAACAACAGGTTTAGCATCTTCTTCCAAATTAATTTTATGCATACATAGAGCTTGACTTATGCCCTTAATATCATCAAGAGCATAATCAATAGCCTTACGGTAGGCTTTAAGCACATCAAGTAATTTCTCTTCTTCCCCAGCTGAAAGGTTAGCACTAATAATAACAGGATATATATTTTTCTTATCCAAGTATGCATATTTCAGATTTTCAGGCAAAGGCTTTAATTCAAAACTAGGATCTCCTTTAGGAGGTGGGAGTACTCCTAGATTATCAGGTGGGATATGCAATTGTAATTGTGGAGGTTGCTGCCATAATATTTGTTCTAAATCTTCTTTTTCTGCATCATTAAATGGCTCTTCCTGATTAAGCATATAACATTCCACCAAGTCTAATGAAGCTACAGCTATATGAGCAAGAGTTTCAATTATATCTTTAGATTTTGGTTCTTTCTTAGCAGGTTTATCAGCAAATGTAGAAAAATTAAATTCAAGTTTCTCTCCAGCACATTCAATAAACACCCTTTCTCTAGGCAAATCAATGTCAGCACCAACAATATGTAAGAAAGGTCTACCAAATATAATAGGACAGAAAGAATCTTGTGGACAACCAAGCACAATAAAATCAGTAGGATACTTTATTTTCCCTACCAATACTTCAACATCTCTAACAATTCCAAAGGGACTAATATAATCTTTATTAGCAAGCTGAATTGTCATACCTGTTTCTTCCATGGTGATAGGATCAATATCAGGCTTAATTTCACGGCCACACTCATGCATCGATGATGTACGTATTTAGTACGTCGCCAACATGCATCTCCATCGGCCGGCTGCGCCGTCGTCCACGATCGTCAGCACCTTGCCGGTCAGGTTATCGGCGGTACCTATTGTTCGTGGCAAGGATGCACCGTCAGGCCATGGACCCGTACGTCCGGCGCTCGTGCTATGCGCATGTACCAGCATGTGTGTTATCGAGTGCCAAAACTACATATGGGCATAGCTTGTAGGAGTTGCCTTCGAAGCTTTGTACGTGCATTGACATGCATGGTTCAGCTACGTGAGCCGGCTAGTGCATGTGTCTAGCTCTTGTGCTAGTGTGCCATGGCATAAGATCAACCTACACGAGGCAGTGATTTCCTGCCGCGCAGCTCGTGTACCCTTAGGTACAACTTTCCGGGCGTCACGGAGACGCTACTCCTCTATGCGCGCGAGGCTGCTGCCACACTATTGGCAGCACACTTGCCGATATCTCTCAGATATGCTCGCTCAAGGCGATGCATGTCCATCTTCTTCATATTGTCTTGGATTAAGAACCACTACTACTTCCGTGGGGTTTACCCCCTCACACTTTCGACGGAGTTGAAAAACCGTCATGACGTCTACGCCAAGCAGTACCATGCATGCTACCACGACTACAACCACTTCAACGCCGCTCGAGACCGACGAGGCAAGACGGCGAGGCGGGCATGGCCGGAGCAAAGGCCATGCTATATACGGCACGTGTACATGCTAGTACACGGACTTCGCCGGCGCCAACACACCACCACCACCACCATGCATGAAGAACGCGAAGCGAAGACCGAAGACGACGACAAGCAGCTTAATCGGAGGTGTCTCGCGGTTCTTCCGCGGGAGTAATTAACCGGGAGCTTTCCGAGGCCCCGGGAACCAGGAGACCACAATCGCTAGTCATCTTGGCCGCGCCAGCAGGCCACGGAGCGCACATGTGGAATATTTGTGTATTAGTCATTACGATTAATGATACAATGTTCCTCTCTTTTATTTTTGTGTACTTTGTACACTGGCACGCCCGCGTTTTTTACTTTCTTGTATTTCCCCCCGGCGTCATGAGAGATACACGCATCGCTCTCTTCTTATAAGGAGCGTTTGTAGTTTCTGTATTTCTCGTGTCAAACAAATTGGCACGCCCGGTGGGACCTGGTTCTCCTCCCATCTCTGCTGCGCGTCGATCACCGGCTCAGTCTTCTTTCGTTCTTCTAATCACACAGCATGATGCATGAAGATCATTGGCGTGGAATTCCGCTGATTGAGAACATCTTCCTGCAGGTGGGTTTGCTGACATCACTGATGATGAGGTGCCGAGCATGATCCAATTTGGGTCAATGCCGCCTATGATCTTCTTCAAGCATGGAGACAAGATCTACGTGCATCAGGCTCAGGACCCATCCCAGTTCCAAGTCATGGAGTCCAAGAAGGCCCAGAAGAGGGCATTCGCCAAGGCAAAGAGAGAGCGGCGCGAGCTTATGCTCGAGGCACGCTCGCTCCTGAAGAACTCCGTCATTGCGGAGATGAAAGGGAACACAGAGGCTTCTCAGCACCTACGTGTCCAGGCTGCCAACAGGCGGGCAGCCGCCGCTTCCGTTCACGCCCCGGCAGGGGGCACCGAACCGGAGATCATCATGCCGACCATGCGGCGCACGGAGGTCGAGCTACTTGAGTCTCTCGAGGCCGTCTCCTTCGACCTTCGGAGGCTAATGACAAACGCACGTTTGTCTCACAGCCTCAACCGTCTCCGCAACCTCAGGAGGAAGTACCAAAAGGTACAACACCTCCATCGCCAGGACTGCTCCCGCATGGCGCAGAGTGCCGTCCCTGAGGAGGATTGGACTCTGGGCGCTATAGAGCTCGCAGACAAGGTGTTTTCGTACCGCAACACCCTAACTCCTCCTTATGACTTGTTCCCCGATCAATGGGCGAACGAGCCATCAAAGGTCAAGGAGTTGGTGAGGCGGGCGATCATGAGAGAATTCTGGAAGCGACGCTCCCGCAAGCAGCCCGTCCTTCCGGGTGAAACTACCTCCTTCAACCTCGATGAAGGTCGCCTTCTACAGTCAAGCATGTGGGCACCATGCCTACACACGTCGGCAGGAGATGGACGATCCTCCTCCAACACCAACAGGTTCTCCATTCTTCGGAATGAGGCACCTGCACCGCGCAAAGAGGACCTGCGACAAGAACTTCGTCAACTCCAAAACCAAATGAGCCACCTTCAAAGGAGGCTCGGAGGTCAATTTGAGCAAGCCGAATCATCGGCACAGGGTGCTAGCAGGAACATGCGCCCTGTTCAAAGCCATCGCCCTCAACATGAGCGCCAAACTTTGGCGCCGCGGCGACGCCCTTCACCAACTCGAACGATGGTACGGGGGCGTGACATATTGCCTCCCCAAGGGAGTAGGTGGCCTCGACGTCATGACAATTCGTCGAATCGCCACCCCGTGCAACAATGGCAACCACGGAGCCCTCCAAGGGCACCGGCACCCATTTGTTTTCCACCTCCTCCAAGGAGTGAGGAAGTTCCACGAGAGCGCCCTGCGAGTAACCCCGCGGCTCCACCAACCCGGAGAGGTGTGCCACCTCTTCTACCTACACCTCCAATTCCTCCTAGAGTTCACGGTGCTCTCACCGAGAACCAGCGCAAGCGGGAAAGGCGCCGGAGGAATCGACAAGTGCTCTACAAAGAGCTCGAGGACTTGGTGCTTAAGCACACTCAAGTTCGTGTTCGAGCTGATGGTGATGTCGTTCAAGAGAACGACAAAATCACATTCCGCATCTCACCGGACTTGGAGAGGCACGAAAGGTACAACTACCTTCTCGGTCGCCTCACTCCAAAGCCACGCAAAGCACAACCTAGTGCAGCCGAACATCAAGGGGTAGTGGCACCTTTTCCGCAACCCTTGACCATTCTCAAGCGGGGGAATGAGCAACAAAAGGTTGCTCCAAGCCCTGCACCAAAAGAAGCCCAAGACTCGGATGCCTCCCCCATGGAAGGCGTCGAGAAGACTCCGGAGGCGCACGTCGGTGGTGCCCTCAATGAAAACTCGTCTTCCGACACATGCCTAGAAGGGGCTGTTGAGGTGCAACCTAATGTTGCCCCCTCAATCGATGATGCTATGGAGGAAGAGCCCTCCCTTGTTAGCCCCAACGGGGTAGAGCAAGGAGCCAAGGCTATGCCACCACGGGATGTGGATGGTGATGGCGGAGCTAAGAAGAACATGGCCTCGTGTGGCACTCTTGTAGTGCACACCAGGCTAGACGAAGATGATGGGTGGCAACCGCCAAATGTTACCCATGACTTCTCGTATCCATCAGACGAGGAGATTGTGCCAAACCCAAGGGCCAATTTCCGTGCAAACTTGCTGCCACGGTTGGACCATGTTCGCTCATGGTTCAAAGGTACCGAAGCGGCAACAAAATCAAGCTCGTCGTCATCCCAAGAGGGCGCTAGATCGAATGCCCCATGCATGCCCGTCTCAAGAAAGGACCGGGACATATCCCCGGTCCACTACACCGACATGGCATCTCGACTGCCTCAAGACAAAGCGAAGCTACAACAAGTAGCAGGTCGCACAGGAGCCGGAACACGGCTAAGGTCGTTGGCACGACAAGGAGTGTCGAAAACAGCCAAAGGAGCACAAGAGCTGGGAGACGCTCATGATGATGAGGAGGAGGCTTCCGACACCGCCTCTTCCTCGTCTCTAGAACTTCTTCCCACTTCACCTTCTTACCGTGACCTCGCACCGTCTATACCTTCGGATGACTCGGATCATGAGGGTTTTCCGCAAGATCTCCACACTGCACCAGCCCATATGGCGGTCGATGATGATTCTGAGGCCGCAAAGGCAGCGGAAACTGAAAAGCAAAAGGCTTTAGCTGCCAGCTCATCAGAGGAGGCTGGCAAGGGAGTACCATCTGATGAAACCTTGGCCAATCAAGTGCGCGAGCAAGGGCGCACCATCACTGAGCTAACGGCGAAGGTCGACAGGTTCATCGAGTTAATGATGAACAATACGACGGTGACACCAGGTACACCACGAAGAGTGGTGGACCCTCAAGAAGAGGAGTTGCTGGCCGGCGGCATGCCAGATATGCTTGCCGGTGGCGAGCATCAACGACAAGAGTTGGGCACACAAGCCCGGCCACGGGGCACTCCGGCTGGTTCTGCCAACGCAGAACTGCGCCCGAGTGTGCTAAAGGACTACCACGACATTGTCGAAGACATGGTGGCCAAAAAGCTTAAACAAATGACCATTGACCAGGAACCTCGCTCCTCGGAGAGTGAGCTTGAGAAGCCATATGAGGCATGGCACGAACGAGTGTCATTCCCAGCTGGGTGGCATCCACCAAAGTTTCGTCAGTTTGACGGGACTGGTGACGCAAGGGAGCACTTGGCGTACTTTGAGGCGGCTTGTGGCGACACTGCCAATAGCTCCTCACTTCTTCTCCGCCAGTTCTCAGGGTCATTGACTGGCCCTGCCTTTCACTGGTATAGTCGTTTACCGGTGGGATCCATAAGCAGCTGGGCCGGCATGAAGGAAGTCTTCAAAAGACACTTCGTTGCCATGAAGAAAGACTTCTCCATTGTCGAGCTCGCACAAGTTCGGCAACGACGAGAAGAGTCCATCGACGACTACGTCGTCCGCTTCCGCAACAGCTATGTGCGTCTCGCTAGAGAGATGCACCTCGAGGACGCCATCGAGATGTGTGTCCACGGCATGCAGCAACACTTGTCGCTGGAGGTATCTCGGCGTGAGCCGAGAAACTTTAGCGCTCTCAGCTCGGCTGTAGCGGCCACAAAGTTAGAGTTTGAAAAGTCACCGCAAATCATGGAGCTCTACAAAAACGCTAGCTCCTATGACCCCGTCAAGCGGTTCAACTCAACATCCAAGCCACCTGTAGGTGGTGGGAAACCAAAGGCGGTAGCAGAGACGAATGCCACTAGAGCCTTTGCCCCTGCACCGCGGGGTAATGTGCCTTTCTTGGGCGCAAGGAGTGATCAAGCTGGGGGATGGGAACGACCATCCCGGCAAGAATTGCTCAAGAAGCAATACATCTTCCGCCGTGAGTTGGTGAACGACATGTTCAACCAATTGATGGAACATCGCGCGCTAAAATTGCCAGAACCACGGCGGCCTGACCAGGTAAAAATGGTTGATAATCCTTTGTATTGCCCATACCACAGGTACGTAGGCCACGCAATAGAGGATTGCATTGCCTTCAAGGAATGGCTCCAACGAGCCGTGAATGAGAAGAGGATCAACTTGGACACTGATGCCATCAACCCAGACTTCCACGCAGCAAACATGGTGAGCGTGGAGTCGTCCCTTTCTAGAGGGAAAGATCGGCAGAGCAGGACATCATGGGTCCCCTTTGCACAAGTCGAGCAGAGGTTATCCAACCTTGTCTCGGCATCATCTACAACACCCTCAATAGGGCAGGGGGTAGCTCACGCTGCTCCCAACGGTGAACCTTGGAGCATGGTTCGACGGAGGTCACATGCGAGGGGCCTGCCTCCACACCCCTCTCGCAGTGAGTTCAGGGTAGATGCCTACCTATCAACTCCGCGACGCTTTGACCCGAGTCAGCGTCGCCCCCCATCGAGATTCGTGCCCGTGTCGGAGGGCAACGAGTCGTTCCCACGAAGGGGGCGCATACTACCAACCCTTGGGCAATATTTGCCTAACCGGTTGGTGCAAGACACATCGGTGGAGAAGAAGGAGAATCAAGAAGAAGACATCTCCTCGCAATTGGCAAATGTGGCGAGTTGCAACGTCATCCTCAACTACAGCGACAACACCAGCTCTAGTTCTGAGTCGGATGACATGTTCACCACTCTCGAACAAGAAGCTCTCCATGCGGAGAGGTCCACAAAGGAGTTACAACTCAAGGAAGTCAACATGAACCTGCGTGGGGGCAAGGTTCTACCAGAACCTACAAAGGCGAAGCCACCCAAGGACGACAGGGCGGTTGCCTCGAAAGAGGCATCGTCGGGAGGAGGCGCTCCAGGCCCACGCGGCAAGGAGAAACCAACAACTGAAGAAATCGACTACAACATCGTCGCCCACCTTAAGAGGATCCCCGCACTATTGAGCGTCTATGACGCTCTCATGCTGGTGCTAGATCTACGTCAAGCTCTCGTCCAGGCGCTTCAAGCGCCGGAGGTTTACGAGGTGGCTATGGCAAAATATCGTCTCTTCTCGAACCCATTGTTCGTGAATGAGATCACATTCGACGATGAAGACAGACTCATAGAAGAAGGGGATCACAACCGGCCACTTTATGTGGAAGGAAACATAGGAACCGCCCACCTTAGGCGAGTCCTCATCGTCCCAGGGTCTGCCGTGAACATACTGCCCGTAAGGAGCTTGAAACGGGCAGGATTCACGGTAGAAGTCCTGGATCCCACTGACGTGATGATCTGCGGCTTCGACAACCAAGGGAAGCCTACCCTGGGCGCCATTACTGTAAAGATCCAGATGTCCACGTTCAGCTTCAAGGTGCGGTTCTTTGTCATTGAGGCAAATACATCATACTCCGCTCTGTTGGGAAGGCCGTGGATCCACAAGTACCGCGTTGTCCCATCCACCCTTCACCAGTGCCTCAAGTTCTTGGATGGTAGTGGCACACAACAGCGTATCATCGGCAATGCCTCTCCCTATACCATGCAGGAGTCGCATCATGCCGATGCAAAGTACTACTTCCCTACAGATGACACCGATCAGAAATCGGGAAGAGCTACGCCGGCAACCGACGTCCTTCCCAAGACGGGCGCCACTCCTTCAGGAGGAGAGAAACGTCTTATCATGCCATTCTCCCCTGCTAGCATGGGGGGCCCTTCATCTCATACCCACAGAGATGGTGATCGTAGGCGACCACCTTCACAGGGGGCAAGCTCTTCTATGCCTACCCCAACAACTCCGTTGTTGTTGAAGGCAAGGTTTTCTTCGCCACCACCGATCATTCTAAGGTCTACCGCAAAGCTTCCACATGATCCTGCATCTTCTTCATCGACATCGGTGTATCTAGAATCCGGTCGTTTAACACTTGGAAGCCCTACAGGTGCTCAAGGCCGCAACTTGCTGGAGACCAGCAACAATGCGCCTCTAACACTTCGAGCACGGGGTGCTCCCAAGGAGGAGCCCGCTCCTACAAAAGGAGCGGCTAAGAAGCAAGGAGTTATCGAGGAAGCACTTAGGGGAGCTCAGGACATGCAGCCCCCGTCGCTCTACATATCGGTAACCTCCCCACTTGAAGTTTGGGCGATTCCAAGCTCTCCAGGGTCTAGAATAAGGACTTTATTTTACAAAGTCCCTCAGGTGAAGCAATGTGATTCTATTTTTGAACTCCCTAACCCTATTCTTGACAGAGACGAGGTGCTATCAACAATAAAAGCCGAGCCCAGGATGACTCGTCTATTAGCGAGTGCCGGGATCACCCTCCAGAGGAACAATAGGATGCCCCCACCACCCTCCATATGCGAGGAATGGTGGAGGCAATCGGAGGCCTTCATCAAGCAAAAGGGGAAGACAAAGCCCAAGTATGGGCTTGGCTACATCAAGCGTCAGGCCTCAGACGCTGGAGGCGATGGACACGAGGGCAAGTCACGATCCATGTGCCATGCCATATCCATTAGCTCCGGAGATGACACTCACATTGAGTGTCACACCCTTCGCCAACAACATGACGCTGGCGGGGAGCAACCCGAGCTGGAGGAGGAGATTGACACCACTCCAGCTCCACAAGAGCTTGAAGATGGTGGGCAACCCACCATCGATGAGCTCGTTGAAGTTAACCTTGGGACGGTGGAGCATCCACGCGCCACTTTCGTTAGCGCCACGCTGACGGAGGAGGAGCGCGAAGGCTATCGAAGCTTCCTGATGGAGTATCAGGATTGCTTCGCCTGGAGCTACAAGGAGATGCCGGGGCTAGACCCCCGTGTTGCTACACACAAGCTAGCAATTGACCCGCGGTGTCGTCCCGTCAAACAAGCACCACGACACTTGAGGCCAGAGTTTGAAGATCGTGTCATCGCAGAGGTAGACAAATTAATCCTTGCAGGTTTCATCAAGGAGGCTCAATATACTGAGTGGCTGGCCAACATCGTTCCTGTGGAGAAGAAGACCGGCCAGGTCCGCATCTGCGTTGACTTCCGCGACTTGAATCGCGCGTGCCCCAAGGACGACTTCCCTATTCCGATCACGGAAATCATCGTCGACTCCACCACGGGGCATGGCGCGCTATCCTTTATGGATGGCTCGTCTGGCTACAACCAAATCAAGATGGACCCAGATGACGCCATCAACACCGCATTCAGAACCCCAAGGGGTAACTACTACTACACCGTCATGCCCTTTGGGTTGAAGAACGCCGGTGCCACATATCAGCGCGCCATGACGCGTGTTCTCGGCGACTTGATCCACCATAAAGTGGAGTGCTATGTCGATGACATGGTTGTGAAGACCAAAGAACGCCAAGACCATAAAGAAGACCTCCGCGTGGTCTTCGAACGACTACGTCAACATCAACTCAAGATGAATCCACTCAAGTGCGCCTTTGCCGTACAATCCGGCCTATTCCTTGGCTTCGTGGTTCGCCACCGAGGCATCGAGGTTGAGCCAAAGAAGATCAAGGCCATCCTTGACATGCCGGCACCCCAAAACCTCAAGGAATTGAGGACTTTGCAGGGGAAGCTGGCGTACATTCGACGCTTTATCTCCAATCTCTCCGGACGCATTCAGCCCTTCTCACACCTCGTGAAGAAAGGAGCTCTGTTCGTGTGGGATGAGGGATGCCAAGGTGCCTTTGATAGCATCAAAAGGTACTTACTTAATCCTCCCGTCTTGGCAGCCCCTGTAAAAGGGCGCCCACTCATACTCTATGTTGCAACTTTGCCCAATTCATTGGGCGCATTGCTTGCCCAGCATAACGAAGAAGGCAAGGAGGTGGCTTGCTACTACTTAAGCCGCACTATGGTAGGTGCCGAGCATAACTACTCGCCGATAGAGAAGTTGTGCTTGGCCCTAATGTTCTCAATCAAGAAGCTAAGGCATTACATGCTAAATCATGAAATCCAGCTCGTGGCAAGGGCGGATCCCATAAGGTATGTGCTAAGTCAGCCTGCACTCATCGGGCGACTTGGAAAATGGGCTCTTCTCATGATGGAGTTCGATCTCACCTTTGTACCACAGAAGGCGATAAAAGGACAAGCCTTGGCAGAGTTCCTTGCGGCTCATCCGGTGCCGGATGACTCTCCTCTCATCACCGACCTTCCCGACGAGGAGGTCTTCACTGTGGAGCCTGAGGCACCATGGTCACTCTACTTCGACGGTGCCTCTCGCACTGAAACCGACCCTGATGGCGCTCCTAGGCGGAGAGCGGGCGCCGGATTGGTGTTCAAGACGCCACAGGGGGGAGTGATATATCACTCTTTCTCTCTCATGAAGGAGGAGTGCTCTAACAATGAGGCGGAGTACGAGGCACTCATCTTCGGCCTCCTTCTAGCGCTCTCCATGGAGGTGCGCTCATTGAAGGCTTACGGGGACTCCCAACTCATCGTCCGTCAAGTGAACAACAGATACGAGGTCCGTAAGCCTGAGCTACTGCCGTACTACGCGGCGGCTCGGAGACTTATGGACAAATTCGAACATATCGAAGTTGTCCACGTCCCGCGGAGCAGAAATGCACCCGCGGATGCACTGGCAAAACTTGCCTCAGCGCTGGTGTTACCTGAGGGTAAGCCGACGCAAGTTGCTATTGAAGAAAGGTGGCTTCTTCCCGCGGTCCTGGAACTCATTCCAGAGGACTATGAGGTTCACACCATCACGACGAACGCAGTAGAGGAAGGCGAGTGGCTACAACCATTCCTCGACTACTTCAAGCACGGCCGCCTCCCCGACGATCCAGTCGCTAGGCGCCAGTTGCAACGACGACTTCCTTTCTATGTCTATAAGGCCGGTGTCTTGTACAAACGGTCTTATGGACAGGAGATCCTCCTTCGGTGCGTTAATCGAGGGGAGGCTGAGCAAATCCTGCAAGAGGTGCACCATGGAGTCTGCGGCAGCCATCAAAGTGGAGCCAAGATGTACCATAGCATCCGATTGGCCGGGTACTATTGGCCAAGTCATGCCACGGTTGCCAGGTCCATGGAGACTTCAAGCATCAACCACCAGCTCCACTCCACCCGACGATCCCCTCGTGGCCATTTGATGCCTGGGGGATCGATGTCATCGGCCCCATTGATCCGCCCTCATCCAGGGGGCACCGCTTTATCCTTGCGGCAACGGATTACTTCTCCAAGTGGGCGGAAGCCGTCCCGTTACGGGAGGTCAAGAGCGACAACGTCATCAACTTCCTAGAGCGGCACATCATACACCGCTTTGGTATACCACATCGCATCACCTCCGACAATGGCAAGGCCTTCAAATCAGGTAAAATGTGCAGGTTCATGGAGAAGTACAAGATCAAGTGGAATTACTCCACAGGCTACTACCCGCAAGCAAATGGTGCGATCGAGGCGTTCAACAAAACCCTCGGCAAGATTCTCAAGAAGACAGTGACGAGGCATCGAAGGGACTGGCACGACCGCCTCTACGAGTCCTTGTGGGCTTACCGCGTCACGGTCCGGACACCAACACAGGCAACACCTTACTCCCTCGTGTATGGGAGTGAGGCGGTGCTGCCATTGGAGGTCCAGCTACCCTCCTTGCGGGTGGCCATCCATGAAGAGCTCACACAAGATGAGCAAATCCAGCTGCGATACCAGGAGCTTGACGCCCTCGAGGAGGAGCGAATCCACGCGCTGCAAAATATGGAGATGTATCGCCAAAACATGGTGAGAGCGTATGACAAACTTGTCAAGCGGCGAGTTTTCAGGAAAGGCGAGTTGGTCCTGGTGCTTCGCCGCCCCATCGTCGTGACACATAAAACGAGGGGCAAGTTCGAGCCCAAATGGGAAGGACCATATGCGATCGAACAAGCATACGACGGAGGCGCATATCAGCTGGTTGATCCGCAAGGAGCCCGGCCTATGCCGCCAATCAACGGTAGGTTTTTGAAGAAGTATTTTGCCTGAGTTTCGGTGATATCTTTTTCTTCTTTTATTGGCTTTTCTCTTTGCGTTGCGGCTTTGCAGAGGGGATTTTTCGATTGCCTATCAAAGTTCACTAAGCACCTTCATTGCTCCATGTGGACTTGTTTCATGCCTCTTTTTGTATTTTTTTATGGGCTTCAAGGTCCTACAAAAAATGGCTTTTCCTAATCACACTTAGCTTGTGACGGATGAGTTGGCTGCCTTATGACTCGTCTAGCGGAAGCACGGTGTATCTCATGGTAAGTGGAGCGGCACCTACACCCACACCATCAACACACGGCGCACCGCATACACGCTCCGAGAGGCGGCAGGGAAGACTACTTGGGCGACTTCTTGGTAATGAGCCCCCACACCCCCATGATTCCGGATGTGTTTCAGGTTCACTGAGACACCACGCCCTGGGGGAAGACACTAGGGAAAAGATCAAGAAAGGGCTGCCCGGTCCAACCAAGATTGGATTCGGTGCGTAGCCACTTGGCAACCCCGGGGCGTGCCACCATAAGCTCTACATAATATGCCTGGGGGTTTTAGTCCACTAAGGTGGATGGCTGCCTTCCAAGTTCTCAAGGTGGTTCCCCGAAGAAACGTCAACCATCGTCAAACAAGTGCAAGCAATCTTCATCAAAAAAAGAAAAGAAAAAAAGAGAGAGAAAAAAAAGAGAGTCAAGTATCATGAAGTCACTGGACATCCCAAATTGTCCATACAAGCAACCATCGGAAGCAGAAAATCATCATCAACTCCAGAAGCAAGTCTAGTAGTTCTCGCCAGCCAAGGGAACCACTGGAAAGAATGCGGTTGGTAGCCATTCACCACCCCTCACAAAGGCATGACAAACGTTTCTAAGCCTTTGTCCCAAAACCACTCATCCTGATTCCTCTTCACCCATGTTTCCGGGTTCTTGAGGCGCTGAAGGGAGCGTGGTGGAGCTGTGGGGTCACTCATTGCCCTGATGGGCTAGGGTACAATTCCCTGTTGCCTCTTGAGATCATCACAAGCACATTACACTCATACACACAGACACACACACACACGAAAGGATCAGTTGTTGACTTACGATCGTCAGGGTTTTTCGACGGTTCCCAATGCCTGAGTCCTTCGGCAGCCTTTTCTGATGTCACACTCATAGCTAGTGTCTCAAGAAAAAGCCAACATTTTAAACAAAATAAACACCAAACATGGTTCTTTCGATTTCTCCTCGATCATATTTTATTCGATTTTTCTGGTTGCTTTGTTTCTCTAACTCTATGCAGCTGCAGCCAAGCACACATACAAATGCAATGACACGCATGTGATCATGCGCCATACATGCCTCGATATTCATCATGGCACTACGCCATCGCTGTATTACGGAGGGGCGCCAACGCTCCTCGCTGTACGCTGCGCCCACAACCGGGCGCCTCTCTTCGAAGTTAGTCGGGGGCACGCTGCACCCTGCCCTTTGGTGTTGTCTCGACATCAAGCTTCACTTGTGACGTCCACAACCCGACGTCTCTCTGCGTAAGGGAGTTGGGGGCATGGTACACCTTGCCCTCGGCTTTGTTTCGACATCAAGCTTCAACATGGCGCCCACAACCTGGCGTCGCCTCTTGGCAAAGAGGCTAGGCAACATACATGTTGCCATCTTCATTACCAGTCCACCTCTACAACAACAACAAGGGAGGCACCGCTTCGTCCTCAGACACCCGTGTCGGCGATAGTATTTCGCCACACGATCATCTTAATTACCAAACCGACACTATCTCGGGTTGGCACGATGTACAATAAGACGAGCTATCGACGGGCATCCTGATATCTCATCTGTCTATCTACATCAAGCCTCACGGCGGGAGCAGTGTAGCGCGCCAGTGCGGCCAGCGCCAAACTGTGAAACCCTTCGAACTTGTCGGCTGGCACCGTAGCAGCTAAGCGGTCACGACTTGATCGATAAAACGCCTTCGGGGTGTGGCACGGTTTTCGCCACAAGCTGAGGATGACCTTACAGTGCTTGGTTGTTAGGCGTCGTGGCGGCTATACGACCCAACTAAGTATCTCGTTGATGTTTGGTTGTTAGGCGTCGTGCTAGCTATACGACCCAACTAAGTATCTCGACCATGCTTTTGGTTTAGCGGTGATTCGCTATGCTCTGAAACGTGCTTCAGTTACACACGTAAAACAAAATGGTGAGCCTCCACACAAAGGTTCATACTCGAGGGCCGCAGAAAAAAAAAATTACACCGCTGGTATGTAAATAATATCTCTCACCAAGCCGAGCTCGATTTGCTTCGCGCTCGAACCCGACTTGGTGGGGGGATTTGTTTGATGAGTTTTTGTGCTGAAGATGTCACAAGTAAGCACAACAGTTCGGCCACTTTTTGACATGAGAAGTGTATCCATGTTTAAAGTTGAAAATATGCATATATGTACTAGCATGCATGCAGTATACATATGTGCCGTGAGGGGACAAACGGTGCGGCTAATGATAATTAGCCTAGGCCAAGTAATTAATTAGGCTGCTCACGTGAGTCGTTCCAAATATTGTACTAATTAAGTTGGCTGCCGGCTTCTACCCCTACGACGATGGTGGTGTTGGGCTACCGGCGTGCTAGCCCGGCACGATTTCCGGACGCCGTCGAGGGCTGCCCATCAGGCGCCATCTTCTTCTCCGCCGACAACATCGTCGCAGCTGCCGGTGTGTAGCCGTGAGGACGACGTCGGACTGCCGGTGAGCAGCCTGACGAGACATCTACCTCCATGAAGGCGTCATTGCGGCCGCCGTTGTGCTGCCCGGCGTCGTCGGGAGGCCGCCGTGTAGCCCGGCGTCTCCTTCTTCATGGCAACATGGCTGGGCTGCCGGCGGACGGCTCGGCACGAAGCGTCGGGGCACCGGCGTGCAGCCCGGTGCTTCTCTATCCCCACGACGACGGCGTTGCTGTTGTGACGTGCGGCCTAGCGTCGTTGTTATCGCTGTTCATGCGCGCCGTCTTCTGGATGCTGGCGTACAGCCCGGTGCTCCTCCATCTCCACGACGATGTCATCTAGTGGCTAGCGGACGGCTCGGCATGAGGGCACCGAAGCTGTCAACGCGCAGCCCTACTCATCTGTAACTCCATGGCTCGCCACCAAGCCGATCTGGTTTTCCCTTGTTTTGGCTTTAAGGCCAAGGCACGGTTCACGGCCACACTCATGCATCGATGATGTACGTATTTAGTACGTCGCCAACATGCATCTCCATCGGCCGGCTGCGCCGTCGTCCACGATCGTCAGCACCTTGCCGGTCAGGTTATCGGCGGTACCTATTGTTCGTGGCAAGGATGCACCGTCAGGCCATGGACCCGTACGTCCGGCGCTCGTGCTATGCGCATGTACCAGCATGTGTGTTATCGAGTGCCAAAACTACATATGGGCATAGCTTGTAGGAGTTGCCTTCGAAGCTTTGTACGTGCATTGACATGCATGGTTCAGCTACGTGAGCCGGCTAGTGCATGTGTCTAGCTCTTGTGCTAGTGTGCCATGGCATAAGATCAACCTACACGAGGTAGTGATTTCCCTTAGGTACAACTTTCCGGGCGTCACGGAGACGCTACTCCTCTATGCGCGCGAGGCTGCTGCCACACTATTGGCAGCACACTTGCCGATATCTCTCAGATATGCTCGCTCAAGGCGATGCATGTCCATCTTCTTCACATTGTCTTGGATTAAGAACCACTACTACTTCCG
The DNA here is from genome assembly GCA_028641055.1 of Alopecurus myosuroides. Classification (NCBI taxonomy): domain Eukaryota; kingdom Viridiplantae; phylum Streptophyta; class Magnoliopsida; order Poales; family Poaceae; genus Alopecurus; species Alopecurus myosuroides. The sequence goes on along the minus strand of CM054058.1, from coordinate 6,906,656 downwards.
TGGGGTTTACCCCCTCACACTTTCGACGGAGTTGCAAAACCGTCATGACGTCTACGCCAAGCAGTACCATGCATGCTACCACGACTACAACCACTTCAACGCCGCTCGAGACCGACGAGGCAAGACGGCGAGGCGGGCATGGCCGGAGCAAAGGCCATGCTATATACGGCACGTGTACATGCTAGTACACGGACTTCGCCGGCGCCAACACACCACCACCACCACCATGCATGAAGAACGCGAAGCGAAGACCGAAGACGACGACAAGCAGCTTAATCGGAGGTGTCTCGCGGTTCTTCCGCGGGAGTAATTAACCGGGAGATTTCCGAGGCCCCGGGAACCAGGAGACCACAATCGCTAGTCATCTTGGCCGCGCCAGCAGGCCACGGAGCGCACATGTGGAATATTTGTGTATTAGTCATTACGATTAATGATACAATGTTCCTCTCTTTTATTTTTGTGTACTTTGTACACTGGCACGCCCGCGTTTTTTACTTTCTTGTATTTCCCCCCGGCGTCATGAGAGATACACGCATCGCTCTCTTCTTATAAGGAGCGTTTGTAGTTTCTGTATTTCTCGTGTCAAACAGCTAGTGCAATCCACATATACTGTAACACATTTAAAATTTGATTAATTGCATAACTAATTCAAACCTAATCCAAATAACACAAATAAAATATGTTTTCCATGCCATTTTGAACCACCTTTCCAAATATAAACTTTATTTCATGTTTTGAATAATTAAAATTGGTTAAATAATTTAAACCTTGTTTAATTCATTTAAAATTGCTAAATTAATAACTTGGTCAAATTAAATTCTTTTTGAACTTATAAAATATGCTTTCAAACCATAAAAGTATAAACTTTTCAAATATGAATTTGAATTAATGTTTTGAACAAATAAAAATTCAAATAAATTCACACTTGAATTAAATTCAATTAAAACTTGTTTAAACTTGTTTAATTCATAATTAATTCATTCTAATTCCTTTTTCAATATTTGAAACATGTAATCCACCTAAAATTGTGTTCTCTTTTCAAATATGAACTTTGTTATCTGTTTTGAACAATTTAACTTGATGAAAACAACAAATTCTTGTGTGACACCTTTAAGAAACACATTTTCATAACTTAATAAACAAATTTCCAAACTTGGTAAATTCCACTTCAAATTATTTCTATTGTTGTTATCTTGTTGTTTTCATCATCCATGCATCATGCTAATTCACTTACACATGTTGTTTAGTTGTAGAACAATTACTCCAACTATTAACTAATGGACCTTTCCATATGCAACCCAAATTGCATATGGGTCCATTTAAACCTGTTATCTTGTCAACTAGTTTATCTTTGATGCATCCTTAAACTTGTCATGCATCCATATCTTGATCATGCTGGATCTTTGCCATAGTAGTAATTGTTGCATCCGGTGTTTGTTCGAGGTTCGTTGCTTCTTCCCGGATAGGACGTTGAGATGATGTGAGCAACGACAAGTTCTTCGGATGTACCTCTACTTGCTGGATTCCAGGCAAGTATACTCACTTGCTGCCAAATGGCTGCCTTTCATCACTTGTTACCGATTCTTTCCGTTGTTCTTATTCTAGCCTTGTTATTCGATGCTTGTGTCTCGATCCTATTATTTGTTTACCTTGCAGCCCTGATATAGCCTTTCCTTCCACTTCTTATTAACTGTTGTTTGTTTACCCTGTTGGCCCTCGTGTCGTAGTTGCATGCTTAGTGTTGTTTGCGCTCAAGTCTTGTTGTCCGTCTTATCACCTGTTTAGTTGATATTTGGGTTTCAATTCAATCAACAATATGTTAATGTTTTGGGTAATAATAATTTGCTGATAAGGCACCGGCAGGAGGCCCGGCGTGGTTTTCAAGCCTGCTAGTGTCGACCCTAATTAGGAAAAGGGTCTTGTCTACTGATCCATGATGAGCACACTAACCGCATGTGGGAAGCGAGTATGGGCGCCCCCCTCAATTTGATTCGATTCGCATCTCGTCCAAATCGCCTCATTTAGTTCGGGTTTTCCATTTGCCGCATGCATGATCTTGCGAACCCAGGCCAGGGTGGAACTTTTGTAGTCGGCATTTAGGGAGACACGTTCTTAGAGTGCTATGAGGGTCCCCTTTTCTTCGTGGGGCTTGATTAGCCGTGCGCGCATTGCACGGGGTTCTTTGGGCTTGATGCGAAGAAGAGTTGGGTTGTGTTGAGTACCTAGCTTGGTGGGTTGATCCCCCGTCTGGCGGGTTATTCTTACGTGTACGGCCAAATTGGTGCATCCCTGCAGGGTTAAACCTTCTCGAGAAGCCGTGTTTTCCGCGGTTATGGATGACTTGGTGAAAGTACTGGCTAACAAGTCCTCAGAACAACTTACATCTAACTAATGATACTTGACTAGTAATAGTCTTATTGACACAATAACTTGATCCATCATTAATCCAACAGTGTGAGTTATCCTTGGGTTGCTTCCTTAGTAGGGGGTAACATTGGATGGGTTTATTTGGGTGGTTAGTACTACTTGGTTACGATACGCTATCTTATCCCCCTCTTTTAGCCGGATGTTGTAGTGAGTCTCTGTAGTTGGTTAGTTCAGCCCGCTGCCGCTTATTTGCAATAATCCTCTCCTTTCCATTGAACCCAAAGTATTTGTATCTTGTGATGACTGGTTATGCCGGTATCTTGTGAGTATGGTTTATCCACTTGCCAGTACTTAACCGTACTGACCCACGAATCTTTTTCGTGGCTGCATATTCCAATTTGCAGTCAACAGGTTTGAAGTCTGACGACGTTAGCTTGGGAATCCCTTCGGCTTGGTCTGGGTAGGGATTGGACGCTCTCGGTTATCTTCAGGACTCTTAGTACAATTTGTATCTTGTCCGTAGCCGGACGCTATGATGTTTCTTCCGCTGTTATTTGGATCTTTGTATTGTATCAGTTGTATCCTTGACTCGTTTGAGTCCTCTTGTATATATCTTTTCTGTTGTTGTTGCGGAATATTCGTGAACTGTTGTAATGTTATCACAAGTGGCAACCTGGAATCGGTTATTATGTGGATTTGGCGGGAATGCTGAAATCTGCATAGTGCCCGATCTCGGGACGTCACACATAGGCATTTCATTCCTTTTACCAATGTTTCCAACTCTTTGACATTTATCACAAATTTTAACATATTCAGCACAATCCTTGAATAGAGTAGGCCAATAAAAACCACATTGTAATACCTTTGCTGCAGTACGATCTCCTGCATGATGTCCTCCATAGGGACTGTCATGAAAATCTCTTGTAATAGCCTACTATTCATGCTGAGGTACACAACGTCTAATAATTCCATCAACACTTTTCTTATACAAGTATGGATCATCCCAAAAATAATGTCTAAGGTCATAAAAGAATTTCTTTCTTTGCTTGTAAGTAAATTGTGGTGGCATAACTTTCCCAACAATAAAATTTGCATAATTAGCAAACCAAGGAGATGCAACTTTAGCACTAGAAACACTAACAAGGGCAAGTTGTTCATTAGCAAAACTTTCATTAATAGGAATAGGATCATCACGTATATTTTCCGTTCTAGAAAGATGATCAGCAACGGGATTATCTTCTCCTTTCCTATCTACTATGTGTAAATCAAATTCTTGCAACAAAAGTACACATCTTATTAGCCTAGGCTTAGCATCTTTCTTATTCATCAAATATTTAATAGCAGAATGATCAGAGTGCACAGTGACGTTTAAATCAATTATGTAAGATCTAAATTTATCACATGCAAATATTACCGCTAAAAAAATCTTTTTCAGTTGTAGCATAATTTCTTTGAGCACCATCTAGTGTTTTGCTAGCATAGTAAATAGCATTCAATTTCTTATCAACCCTTTGGCCTAAAACAGCTCCAACTGCATAATCACTAGCATCACACATAATTTCAAAGGGCAAGTTCCAATCAGGAGGTTGAACAATAGGTGCAGTTATTAAGGCTTTCTTTAAAACATTAAAGGATTCTATGCAATCATCATTAAAAGAAAACGGAACATCCTTTTGCAAAAGATTGGTTAGAGGCTTTGATATTTTAGAGAAATCTGTAATGAACCTACGACAAAAACCTGCATGACCGAGAAAACTTCTTATACCTTTGATGTCTCTTGGATATGGTAATTTCTCAATAGCTTCAATTTTTGCTGGGTCAACTTCTATTCCTCTTCTAGAAATACGATGCCCAAGAACAATTCCCTTTGTTACCATAAAGTGACACTTCTCCCAATTAAGAACAAGGTGTTGGTCTTCACAATGCTGCAAAACTTTGTTAAGGTTGAACAAGCAATTATCGAAAGAAGTACCATACACCGAAAAATCATCCATAAAAATACTTCCACTATCTTTTCAATATAATCAGCAAATATAGCATTCATGCATCTTTGAAAAGTAGCAGGCGCATTACATAAACCAAAAGGCAATGGATAATGGTCCTTACGAGTTGCTTTATTTAATTTTCTATAATCAATGCACATTCTATAACCAACAACAGTACGTTGAGCAACAAGTTCATCATCTTTATTAGGTACCACAATAATTCCATCTTTCTTAGGAACACAATGAACAGGACTAACCCATTTACTATCAGCTATAGGATAAATAATACCAGCCTCTATGAGTCGAATTACCTCCTTTCTTACCACTTCCTTCATTTTTGGATGTAGACGGCGTTGGAAATCAACAACAGGTTTAGCATCTTCTTCCAAATTAATTTTATGCATACATAGAGCTTGACTTATGCCCTTAATATCATCAAGAGCATAATCAATAGCCTTACGGTAGGCTTTAAGCACATCAAGTAATTTCTCTTCTTCCCCAGCTGAAAGGTTAGCACTAATAATAACAGGATATATATTTTTCTTATCCAAGTATGCATATTTCAGATTTTCAGGCAAAGGCTTTAATTCAAAACTAGGATCTCCTTTAGGAGGTGGGAGTACTCCTAGATTATCAGGTGGGATATGCAATTGTAATTGTGGAGGTTGCTGCCATAATATTTGTTCTAAATCTTCTTTTTCTGCATCATTAAATGGCTCTTCCTGATTAAGCATATAACATTCCACCAAGTCTAATGAAGCTACAGCTATATGAGCAAGAGTTTCAATTATATCTTTAGATTTTGGTTCTTTCTTAGCAGGTTTATCAGCAAATGTAGAAAAATTAAATTCAAGTTTCTCTCCAGCACATTCAATAAACACCCTTTCTCTAGGCAAATCAATGTCAGCACCAACAATATGTAAGAAAGGTCTACCAAATATAATAGGACAGAAAGAATCTTGTGGACAACCAAGCACAATAAAATCAGTAGGATACTTTATTTTCCCTACCAATACTTCAACATCTCTAACAATTCCAAAGGGACTAATATAATCTTTATTATCAAGCTGAATTGTCATACCTGTTTCTTCCATGGTGATAGGATCAATATCAGGCTTAATTTAATGATCGAGAGAATATGGAATGACACTAATGCTTGCTCCAATATCACATAAACCATGATAACAAGAAGTCCCAATAGAGCATGATATAATTGGCTTACCAACTTTGGATGAATTCCCTTTAATAACTTTGGTAGCATTTTCACATAAATAAACATCAACATGATCTTCTTCATTTAATTGCTTAATAATAGAGACTTGGTTCTTGACTTCCACCTGTTCTTTAGGTTGAGAACATCTCTGTCTACTTTTTTCAGCAACAGCAATAAGAAAAATCTCTTTAACTTTTTGAGGATAGGGAGGTGGTTCAATATATTCTTCTATTACTACAGATGTCACTGGTGTTTCTTTAATAAATTCAGGGACAACAATAGAAGATTTAACAGGTTCAACATAATAATCAAAGCCACTTTTAGGAATTCGAATGTGCTCAGCAAATTTCTTAGCTATTTCAATTGCAACATATGGATCAAGACCAAAATCTTTAATAACATTCTTGAACAAAATAGAACTAGAGAAACTTTCTACACATGAATATCCATAATCAAAATAAGCTTCATTACCTTTGTCTAGGTCCCAATATTCAGAATTCTTCGAAATAATTTCCAATAAATTCCAAGCTTCTTCTGCAGTATTATTTGTAAAGCTTCCACCAGATGAACCATCCAAATATTAATTTAGCCTATCAGGTAGTCTCACATAAAAGTTTATCAATATAAGTTTATTTGTGAGATCATGACAAGGATTCTTACGAAGGAGGTCCTTAAGCCTCCCCAAGCTTGAGTAATACTTTCTCCAAGGTGTGGCCAAAAATTAAATATAAAGAAACGGTTCTCATAAGCCTCTTTAGGAGTAAAATATTTAAGAGAGAAAACCTTCATAAAAGTATCCCAATTATGTGTAATTTCTTCATCCAGGGACATATACCATTTTCGAGCATCACCAGTTAAGGACTGGTACAATAACTTTCATTTTACCTCCTCCTCAGAAATAGCCTTGAGCCTAATTAGCCCACATATATCCTCAATAGCCCGTATGTGATCACTTGCAGCCTTTGTTCCATCCCCTGCAAAATACTCATTCCTAACAGCTTTAACAAATTCAAGGGGAATAATATAACAATCATCATGAGGTGCTTTTTCAACAACTTTTGGTTTAATAGCATAAGCACTCTCATATAAAGCAAGTTTCAGCGAAGCATCTCTCATAAAAGCCATAATAATAACAGGATGCAACAGCAAGTAAAATTCAGCTTTCAAGTTTCCTTACCAAACTTCTTACCAATAGCGCTACGCTCCCCCTCAACGGCGCCAAAAAGTGTCTTGATGGCTCCCAAGTGCAGGACATCAATTGTAGTACTTTTCGAATTAGAAAGGTTGTCGAACCCACGAGGAGAAGAAGGAACTGGTAAGTAGAATAGCATAGGAATAATAAAAGCAACAGGTGTTTTTGTGTTTTAATTGTGTAGTGCAAGTAAAGTAAAATGCGGAAAGTAAATTGCAGCAAGTAGTAGGTGTCAATGAGATACAAAGCCCAATCCTCTAATGCGCAAGAGGACAAGCTCAAGTGTGTGTTTGTGTCTTATATGTGGAAAACGTTCCCGAGGGCTGCACGGATTTAACTGGCATAGTGATTCATTTCATAACATGTTTGTATATCTTATCTAGTTTTAATCTTCTTCGGACGGAGCCACAGATAGGAATAGCTAAATAAATAAACTATCACCCCTTATGATGGATCACGTGGCCAATTAAATGACAACACGAGAATTATTAATACATGATGTCCCACCATAGCCTTATGCTCTAAGGTCCCTGATACAAGTACCCTCATAATGCAATTCTACTCTGTCTCAAGTTCCTGTCACCTAAAGACATCATCACGTCACTACACTACGGTGTTCTCCTATGAGCCCATGTAGGTGAAGTGTTGTACAGTCGACGTTCGTACAACACCATCATAGAATCACATAAAAGATAAATACTAGACCAAATAACAACTCATCTCATGTAACAAATCATTGCCAATTCATCCTATGCCCTCAGGAACATGCGGGAACTACTCACAACGTGCAAACATGATCATGTACGCTGACATATGTGGTACAACACAATCTGAAACAATGGATCCACCACCAAATAATGACAAGTACTCAATCCCAAACATGCAACGGAGTACAATAACACGTATCTAGGGTGTAGCAATGATCAAACTATGAGGGGAACAGAGTGGATCACGGTGATGGTGATGGTGGAGATGCAGGTGCTGGTGAGGATGGTGATGGAGATGCCTCCTCCCACGCCAAGGAGGAGATGGGGATGATTTCCCCTTCTCAGGAGCTCCGGAGCAGCAGGATCTGTCTCCCCCGCGGAGAGTTTCGAGAGTTTTCGGGGCCCTTCTCCGGAGCCCTGGCGTCTCCATCTCGTCTCGGGAAAATTAGGGTGTTCGTTTTCGGTGAAGACGGAGTCGTCAGCAAAAAGACCTCGAGGAGGAGGTGATGTGGGCCCATTTGGGGGCCCCACACGCGGCCAGGGAATCTGGCCGCGTGGGCTACCCCCTTTTGGGCCTCCTGGCCCTCTTCATTTGGGTCTTGTGCCCACGGCCTTTCTCCCGAAGAAAAACTGACAGGGTTTCTTTCCTTTCGCAATTTGGATACCTGTTGCTCCTGAAACATCAAAAACATGAAAACACGTGTTTTCTGACACCCAGAAATTAAATTTCTAAAATAAGGACTTTGTAGGAAAGTCCCATAAAATCATCTAAAACATGCAAAAAATGACATAACATTGATAAAACATCCCAATAATGCCTATATGGAGGGTATAAATGATGATATAAAATGCACGTATCACCCACCGGTCCCAACATCGAAGGCGATCCGATGCGGACACTGGAACCACCGGCGCTGCACGAAGGGGAACTATATGTTGAAATAAATAAAAAGGAATTGAAAATGTGGAATCGAAAATAAGGAAGAAGAACTGTTGAAACAAATACCTTGTTGCAGTAGAAGACGACATCGTCGGTGGCGACGAGCAGAAAGGCACGAACGAGCGGTGGATGGACAACTGATTTCGCTTCGAGGAGAAGAACTGCTGGTTTCTGGGGAAGAAATGTACAAACGAGCGGAGAGAGGAGAAAACCATAAAAAGAGCAGGGCGGGTCATACGAAGAGGTGTGGGGGAGACGAGGAATCAACCCACGAACCCATGCACGCAGCGGTACGTTGGCGCGAACTGCACGCATGCACCGGTACGTTGGCACGTACGCAACGTATGTGCGTTGCCACGTAGGTAATATTCGTTGTGTGTACGTGCACAACCGGCACGGATTCTCTGACCATCCTCTGGCCGGACTTTTCCTTGACTTTGAGTCAGTGACAGCTGGATCCCACGTCTCATGGGATGCATCCACGACCAATGCATGCAAGCAAGCTGCATGCACAGTTGGCTTCTTTCTAATTTGACTCGTGGGAGCCTCTCCATGGAATTTTTTGTACGTTGAAAAACAAAATCTGAAAAACCAAAATTTGCCTCGGTCACAAACTTCAATATTTGACGGCTGTACACACTTAGTCTTAATTAAACTGAAATAAAATCATAACACAAATACTACCTGGGACAAGCCCCAAACACGCTCACGCAGGAGCAAATCGATTTAGATCTGGCCGGGCTCCCCTGCTTCCTTGGCCAACACTTCGATCTCACCACGGATGTGATCAGCTTCCTGGTCTTGCATCTGAATCTTTTCCAGAGTTTTTCCGTCTTCCTACCCAAGTCATGGTGGACCGGCAGAATCTCAACCATCGTTTTAGCATCCCGCAAAGCTCTCTGCTTCTGCTCCAGCTCGAGTGCATAATATTTCATCTCCCGCTTGGAATTCGCGAAGATCTCTTTCGCGGTCCTGGCTATGTCCTTGTTCCGGATTTCGATCTGCCCCATGGTGTTCCTGGCATATAGAAGCTGCCTCAGAAGGAAAGTGTGGTCCAGGACTAAACCAGGTTTCTCAGTGGAACAACCGAACATGTAGGAACTTTTGTAAGAAGATGCATGAAAAATCCAAAAGGTGGAATCAAAAAGTACGTTGAAACAAATACCCGGCTGCTAGGGAATCCTCGGTCCTCCTCTTCTTAGACGCAGGGGAGATCGGTGAAGACGACATCTTGGTGAGAAAGTGAGGAGGAAGCGAACAGATTTTGGCGTGGGGAACGAGAGGGGGAAGAAGAGATAAAATGCAGGCGTGTGAAAGTGGCGATATTAACTCACTTGCAACTGCACCGCTGACACGCGTGCGGAAGTGGAGACGGCAAACTTCATTCACTCCTCCCACGCGTGGGATTAGCCCACCTTTTCAACATGTACTATACGTTGCATTGGCAGCACTTTTTTTTTGCGGGTTGTATTGTATTGTATTGGCAGCTTGGCACGTTCAAGTTGTGTTGACATAAAGGCACATTTGAGGGGTAGGTACATGGACGGCATTCGAAGGAACATCACATGGTATGCCAAGGGACTAGGGTTTTTCCGGAGAGGGGCTCCGGAGCGTCTGAATGCCACCACGTCACATGGTATGCAATATCATGTGTGTTAGAGTGTGGCACGGCTCTTGGATGCCAAATATTCACTCACCCTCTGTGTTAGTGCTTCACCAGTGTTGGATTCTCTCTAGCGGGTTCCACGACTAATTAGAGCCTAAAACTCCCAGATCTGACAGAACGGGGGAAATCTTGCCATGAGGTTGGCCGTACCATTGACTTGGGTGTTCCTTGGGCCTAATATAACACAACCAAGCAATTGGTTCCACCTTGCTAGCCACTTCCGGCTCACGTAGAGGAGCCAGAATGGCAGTTCCGTCTTTTTCCACAAGGGGCTATGGTTTCTCTGAAGAGGGGCTCCGGAGCGTCTAAATGCGAGCACATATGACATACCATGTGTGTTTCCATACCATGTGTGATATTGAGTGTGGAAAGTTTCTTGGATGACCAATATTGCCTCATTCTCTTTGTTAGTGCTTAATCGGCGTCGGGTTCTCTCTAGCGGGTTCCAGGACTACTTAGAGCCAAAACTCCCGGATCTGGCAAAACGGGGGAACTCTTGCCAAGAGGTGGCCCCTACCATTTACTTTGTTGTTCCTTGGGCCTAACCTAACACAACCAAGAAATCGGTTCCACTTTGCAACCCCCTTCCGACTCATGTACGCGGAGAGGCTAGAACGGTGGTTCCGTCTTTTCCCCAACGGGGCTAGGGTTTCCCCGGACAGGGACTCCAGAGCGTATGAATGCCAACGCAACACATGGTATGCCATACCATATGTGTTAGAGTGTGTCATTGGTATTGGATGCCAAACATTTCCGCACTCTCTATGTTAGGGCTTCACCGGCGTCGGATTCTCTCTAGCGGGTTCCACGACTACTTAGAGCCCGAAACTCCCGAATCTGACAGAACGAGGTAAATCTTGCAAATTGGTTGTCCCTACCATTTACTTGGGTGTTCCTTGGGCCTAATACAACACAACCAAGCAATTGGTTCCACCTTTCTACCCCCTTCTGGCTCACATAGAGGGGCCAGATGTAACATCCCAAGTCTGAAAAATAGCCTTAGAATGTTTGCTTTCTTGTTTATTAAAGTTTTGCATCATGTCATCATATTGTTTTCATGTTGATTGCAATTGTTTTGTTTGTTTTCCATTTGTTTTCCTCTGTTTTCATTTGTTTTCCAACTGTTTTCCTTTGTTTTCTATTTGAATTTCAACTCAAATTTCAAACCTTTTGTTTCATCCTTGTGATGTTACAATTTCTAAAAAGATATTTCAAAATAAAACAATTATTTGTTTCCATTAAAGTGTGATTCCAAACTATTGTTTTATTTCTATAAAAATGCATCCATTAATCAAACCCTTTTCAAATTCAATTTGTTTTTCATTTGAATTGCCAAACCAACATCCAAATATTTGTTTCCAAATAATCCTATAATGATCACTTATTAAATTGTTGCTTAATTCAATCAATCACTTTAATCAATTAATTCCAAATCACTTCCAAACTCAAACCATGTCTCAAAATCATTAAACTTTTGAATCCATGAAATGCACCACTAATTTGAATTCCTTAAATCATATTTTAAACCTAGGGGTAACCCTATTCAAATGCTTGTTTTTAATAATGGTTTATTAATAATAAAATCCCTCTATTTTGGGTTCAAAACCAACTACCATTTTAAAACTTAATTTTTGAAATACAATCTTACAATATGGTTTCTAATTACATAACAAGGCTAAACTAATTTTTCTGTAATTTTTACTAACAAAAACCTTAACTTTTTCTTTCAAAAGCAATCTACAAAAAAAAAAAATATAAAACAGGAAAAAAATAAAAAAAAAACAAGCAAAGGAGAGGGGCATGGCCCATCCTTTTTCTCTCCCACCCCAAGCCCACTTCTCTTCCTTAGCCCAATACCCCTCTTCTCCCTCCTGTCACTTTCATCCCCTGTACGATCTCAATCAGAACCACAGGTTCATCTTCCTCCCCACCAGATTGCTGCCGTACATGACCCCAGCCCCTATATCTACCATACCCGAGCTGTTGCCCTAACCCTAGCCCCAGCTACCTCCCTCCTCGCCTCCATTCTCTTCCCCTGCTCTGGTCCACCCTCTCTGAATGTCTGCACCGAACCTGCAACTGAACCCACCCGAGCACCTCACTTCCTCCCTCACCGGCGGTAGCTAGGGCCACCACGAGGAGCATCTGAGGCGGAAAACGGAAACGAGGGAGTCCCTGGAGTTCCCCCGTGTGCTCGTCACTCGCCGGGATGCACCACGGCGGCCGCGCCGTCGCCGGCTTTCTCCCTCCGTTCCGCATCGTCTACTGAACGACGACACCGACAGAGCGAGGTGATCGCCTCCGCTCCTCCCTCCCCTCTTCTGTGCGCCTCCACACTCACGCACGCGGCCCGCACGAGCTCACGCACAGCACACATCACAAGCACGCGCATGGGCCGCGCCCGTGCGCGGCAGCGAGCCGCCGTCGATCGCGCATCGTTCCTGGTCCGCCTCGCTCCTGTACCGGAACCTGCAGATCGGTTCAGAAAGTTCAGTTAGGACCTTACCTGACGAAGTTACGCTATAACTTGTTCCGCTACCGCTTACTGACAACGAACTCGAGCCGGCGCAGTGGTAGCGACCCGTTGTTTGCAGCGCAGAGGCCTGGGATCGAATCCCCCGCGGCGCACACTTCTTTTGGGATTTATCCCGCGCTGACAACAGGGTCCCACCCGTCAGTGCCTTCTCTTGCCACGCAAGCGCACAGCACCCCGTGGCCCACTGGCATAGGCTGCGGCTAGGATGCTGATCGGTGCAAAACATTTTAACACCTTGCTGTTTTATTTTTCCAATTACTTTTAAATGGCAGAATAACCACTAAATCCAAATCTTTAATAACTTTTAAACTATAAACCCAATGAATAAAAGTTTTATATGTTTATTGCTCCAAATTTAATCATCTATCCAAATAATCCTTTTGTTTACTGTTTTGACAATTTCAAATGCAATTAAATTTCAAATTTAAATAATTCAAATGCAAATTGAAATAATTCATAACTAATTCATACTGTTTTCAAATAATTCAAATAAAATATGTTTTTCACACCTTTTTGAATACTCTATTCAAATATAAAATTTGTTTTCTGGTTTGAATAATTTAAATTGCCTAAACTATTTAAATTTTGTTTAATTCAATTAAAAAGTGTTTAATATTGTTTAATTCCTAATTAAATAATCCAAAGTCCAATTTCAAAATGTGAAACATGTAATCCAACTAAAATTTGATAACCTTTCCAAATATAAAATTTGTAAATTGTTTTGCACACTTTAAATTGGTGATAACAACATTTACTTGTGTGCCATGTTTAAGTAACCAAAAGTTTCCAAACCTAATCAATGTTTTCCAAACTTGTTCTATTCCTTTTCAATTGTTTCCACTCTTGTTATTTGTTGTTATTTTGTTATCATCATCATGCATGCATCATGTTTAACCACTTACACTTGTTAATCAAATGTAGATCATTGCTTCCACCTTAACCATTTGCATCCATATGCAATTCACATTGCATATGGATCCAATTAAATTGTGTTACTTGTCAAGTAGGATACTTTGATGCATCTATTAACATGACATGCATCATCCCATGTTTGTGCACCTATGCCATGTATTGATTGTCTACCTTTTCTGCATTGTCTGTTTGCTTCTTATCGGATAAACGGCGACGTTGAGACCAACGATCCTTACGACACCCCTTCTAAGGAGTTAGCTCAGTACCAGGCTACTGGGTTTTGCAGGCAAGTTATCACTCACATGAACCACTGTGTTCCTTTCAACATTGATTACCGATACTTTCCGTTGTTCTTTTCTGCTAGCCTTAGTAGTAGTTGTTCTGTTACGAACCCATCACATGAATCCCTTAACCTTGATATTGCCTCACCTCCACTCCTACAACCCATTGTTTGAGCCAGTGTCTTACTAGTATGCTTAGGTTGTTTTGCTCGAGTCTGTTACCCGTTACTTTCGGTTACTATTCTATTATGTTCTGGGGGCTCGTTGTTCAATCAATCAATCATGCTAATGTTACTATTAATAATAAATTTGATGATAAGGCACCGGCAGGAGGCCCATGAGAGGTTTTGGAGCCTGCTAGTGTCGACCCTAATAGGAAAAGGGTCTTGTCTACTGATCCATGATGAGCGCACTACCCGCATTTGGGAAGCGAGTATGGGCGCCCCCCTCAACTTGACCTGATTCGCATCTCGTCCAAATCGCCTCATTTAGTTCGTGTTTTCCATTTGCCGCATGCATGTTTTTGCGAGCCCAGGCCAGGGTGGAACTTTTGTAGTCGGCATATAGGGGGACACGGTCTTAGAGTGCTATGATGGTCCATTTTCTTCTGGGCTTGATTAGCCGTGCGCCCAAGGTTCTTTGGGCTTGATGCGAAGAATGGTTGGTTGTGTTGAGTGCCCCGCTTGGTGGGGTGATCTCCCATCTGGCGGGATATTCATGAGTGTACGGCCAAATTGGTGCAACCCTGCAGGGATAATCTTCTCGAGAAGCCGTGTTTTCCGCGGTTATGGATTACTTGGTGAAAGTACTGGCTAACAAGTACTCAGGACAACTTAAACATAATGATCAAACATGTTACACCCCATGATTAATAACTTGACTAGTAATAGGCTTATTGACACAATAATTTGAACCATCATTATTACAACTGTGTGAGTTATCCTCGGATTGCTTCTTTGGATAAGGGGCGAGATCCAGGATGGGTTTGTTTGAAGTTATCTTTCAGTTGGTTACAATCCTCGATCTTATCTCCTTTCTGTTAGCCGGAAGTGTTAGAATCTCTGTAGTTGTTAGCGCAGCCAGTTGCAGCATCGTTTATATCCCCTCTCTTCCGTTGAACCCAAGGCATCTGTGCTTGGTGTTGACGGGTTACACTTTGGTGAATTGTGAGTCTTGCTTGCCAGTACGTTTATGTACTGACCCCTTTGGGGCTGTGGTTTACGCAGACGACGTTCCGAGGATCTACATGGTGGCAACTACGTGAAGTTTGACGAGACTGCGGACGAGTAGATAGCGGACCCGGGCAGGATCCGAGACTTCGTGGATGGGCTCCGTCTTTTCGTTTTCGGCCTCTTAGGCCTATTTGGTTCTTGTCTGTACTCAGACATGTTGAATGCTTCCGCTGTATTGTAATGATGTATTGTTGGGGCATGTGCCCTCTGAATGACTGTATTTGCTATCTCTGCTCTAATGGGAGCTATTTGCAACTTATTTCAATCTTTTGTGTCGTAGAGATCTGTTGTGATATCAGTTGTTAAACGCCGTTGACGTACCATGTGTGTATGGTTTGAAGTACGTCGACGGAAGTGCCTTTGATCTCTAGTGGATAGTTTACCTCGACGATGGAATAGCAGGGCTTGTGTTGTCGCGCATAAGCGCAGGCCTACCAGGAAGCTGGGACGTGGGAGCAGTTATGCCCCATAATCCAAGCATCTGCTATCCAGTTCGTACGGTGAGTATCCCCTAGAAATCAGGGTGCGACAAATGGTATCAGAGCCTGTCTGCCTGTAGGATCCCTTTTTACTGGTCGCAGTTGAGTCTAGAAACTATTTTGTAGCTATATAGGAAAAATGAAACGTGAGAGTAGGAATTCTGTTCTTTTTCTTCTTTCCCCACCCTCCCTCCCTTTTCTGGTAAGGAAGTGCAACGTTGTTTTTCCCTTCTCGTCTAAACTTTCAAGTTAGGATTTCACGAATTCTGGTTTCTCTAGGATGGTTATATCTACTAGACCATAGGAATGGAGGTGGTTGTGACGTGATTTATCATGTTGCCTACTCATGATTGAGAACGGAGGCGTGTAAGCCCCGGAAACAGATCCTCTATTCCTTAAGCAGTAGATATTGATCCTTTAGAAGCCCGGATGGGTTTTCCATAGTACCTCAGGAGTTTTGGTCTCGTTTTTCCCGGTGTTGCTTCGTTATCCTCTTCTTCTCAACATCCTTTTCGTCCGTTGAAATCTTGTTGTTGTTTTCCACTTCAAATCTTCTACCGGCGTCTAATCAAAACTTCCTCGTAAACTCTTATCCAGTTAAAGTGTTATTTCATACCGGAGCATCACAATCCTTTGTGCCAACAATCTTTTCCACAACACACAACCCAATTCTGGTTCCACTAAGCAATCAAAACTCTGTTCACTCCCCGAGATCTCAAATGTTGACTTCCAAGATAAGTAAAACAATCCAATTCTAATGAGAGGCCACATATTCCTCGTTACTCTCATGTGGCTGATTCTGACATTGATATCATCCTTGGTGTTCCATTGATGTCAATAACTCTGTTCCAACCTTATTACAGATAGTCTATTCTCCAAATGAATCAAATAATATCCAGCTATACACCCTTGGTGCAAAACCTCTCCCTTTACTTGAAAATGTTCCGGTGGTTTGCAAATTCCCTGACGTCTACCCAAGAAGTTTCCGGACCTTTTCTTTTCTCAGTAGGAATCTCGGGGCGCGATTCCTTCAAGGGGGGGCGTTTTGTAACATCCCAAGTCTGAAAAATAGCCTTAGAATGTTTGCTTTCTTGTTTATTAAAGTTTTGCATCATGTCATCATATTGTTTTCATGTTGATTGCAATTGTTTTGTTTGTTTTCCATTTGTTTTCCTCTGTTTTCATTTGTTTTCCAACTGTTTTCCTTTGTTTTCTATTTGAATTTCAACTCAAATTTCAAACCTTTTGTTTCATCCTTGTGATGTTACAATTTCTAAAAAGATATTTCAAAATAAAACAATTATTTGTTTCCATTAAAGTGTGATTCCAAACTATTGTTTTATTTCTATAAAAATGCATCCATTAATCAAACCCTTTTCAAATTCAATTTGTTTTTCATTTGAATTGCCAAACCAACATCCAAATATTTGTTTCCAAATAATCCTATAATGATCACTTATTAAATTGTTGCTTAATTCAATCAATCACTTTAATCAATTAATTCCAAATCACTTCCAAACTCAAACCATGTCTCAAAATCATTAAACTTTTGAATCCATGAAATGCACCACTAATTTGAATTCCTTAAATCATATTTTAAACCTAGGGGTAACCCTATTCAAATGCTTGTTTTTAA
Source organism: Alopecurus myosuroides (assembly GCA_028641055.1). Taxonomy (NCBI): domain Eukaryota; kingdom Viridiplantae; phylum Streptophyta; class Magnoliopsida; order Poales; family Poaceae; genus Alopecurus; species Alopecurus myosuroides. The sequence continues at coordinate 6,889,510 of CM054058.1, read as the reverse complement.
TAATGGTTTATTAATAATAAAATCCCTCTATTTTGGGTTCAAAACCAACTACCATTTTAAAACTTAATTTTTGAAATACAATCTTACAATATGGTTTCTAATTACATAACAAGGCTAAACTAATTTTTCTGTAATTTTTACTAACAAAAACCTTAACTTTTTCTTTCAAAAGCAATCTACAAAAAAAAAAATATAAAACAGGAAAAAAATAAAAAAAAAACAAGCAAAGGAGAGGGGCATGGCCCATCCTTTTTCTCTCCCACCCCAAGCCCACTTCTCTTCCTTAGCCCAATACCCCTCTTCTCCCTCCTGTCACTTTCATCCCCTGTACGATCTCAATCAGAACCACAGGTTCATCTTCCTCCCCACCAGATTGCTGCCGTACATGACCCCAGCCCCTATATCTACCATACCCGAGCTGTTGCCCTAACCCTAGCCCCAGCTACCTCCCTCCTCGCCTCCATTCTCTTCCCCTGCTCTGGTCCACCCTCTCTGAATGTCTGCACCGAACCTGCAACTGAACCCACCCGAGCACCTCACTTCCTCCCTCACCGGCGGTAGCTAGGGCCACCACGAGGAGCATCTGAGGCGGAAAACGGAAACGAGGGAGTCCCTGGAGTTCCCCCGTGTGCTCGTCACTCGCCGGGATGCACCACGGCGGCCGCGCCGTCGCCGGCTTTCTCCCTCCGTTCCGCATCGTCTACTGAACGACGACACCGACAGAGCGAGGTGATCGCCTCCGCTCCTCCCTCCCCTCTTCTGTGCGCCTCCACACTCACGCACGCGGCCCGCACGAGCTCACGCACAGCACACATCACAAGCACGCGCATGGGCCGCGCCCGTGCGCGGCAGCGAGCCGCCGTCGATCGCGCATCGTTCCTGGTCCGCCTCGCTCCTGTACCGGAACCTGCAGATCGGTTCAGAAAGTTCAGTTAGGACCTTACCTGACGAAGTTACGCTATAACTTGTTCCGCTACCGCTTACTGACAACGAACTCGAGCCGGCGCAGTGGTAGCGACCCGTTGTTTGCAGCGCAGAGGCCTGGGATCGAATCCCCCGCGGCGCACACTTCTTTTGGGATTTATCCCGCGCTGACAACAGGGTCCCACCCGTCAGTGCCTTCTCTTGCCACGCAAGCGCACAGCACCCCGTGGCCCACTGGCATAGGCTGCGGCTAGGATGCTGATCGGTGCAAAACATTTTAACACCTTGCTGTTTTATTTTTCCAATTACTTTTAAATGGCAGAATAACCACTAAATCCAAATCTTTAATAACTTTTAAACTATAAACCCAATGAATAAAAGTTTTATATGTTTATTGCTCCAAATTTAATCATCTATCCAAATAATCCTTTTGTTTACTGTTTTGACAATTTCAAATGCAATTAAATTTCAAATTTAAATAATTCAAATGCAAATTGAAATAATTCATAACTAATTCATACTGTTTTCAAATAATTCAAATAAAATATGTTTTTCACACCTTTTTGAATACTCTATTCAAATATAAAATTTGTTTTCTGGTTTGAATAATTTAAATTGCCTAAACTATTTAAATTTTGTTTAATTCAATTAAAAAGTGTTTAATATTGTTTAATTCCTAATTAAATAATCCAAAGTCCAATTTCAAAATGTGAAACATGTAATCCAACTAAAATTTGATAACCTTTCCAAATATAAAATTTGTAAATTGTTTTGCACACTTTAAATTGGTGATAACAACATTTACTTGTGTGCCATGTTTAAGTAACCAAAAGTTTCCAAACCTAATCAATGTTTTCCAAACTTGTTCTATTCCTTTTCAATTGTTTCCACTCTTGTTATTTGTTGTTATTTTGTTATCATCATCATGCATGCATCATGTTTAACCACTTACACTTGTTAATCAAATGTAGATCATTGCTTCCACCTTAACCATTTGCATCCATATGCAATTCACATTGCATATGGATCCAATTAAATTGTGTTACTTGTCAAGTAGGATACTTTGATGCATCTATTAACATGACATGCATCATCCCATGTTTGTGCACCTATGCCATGTATTGATTGTCTACCTTTTCTGCATTGTCTGTTTGCTTCTTATCGGATAAACGGCGACGTTGAGACCAACGATCCTTACGACACCCCTTCTAAGGAGTTAGCTCAGTACCAGGCTACTGGGTTTTGCAGGCAAGTTATCACTCACATGAACCACTGTGTTCCTTTCAACATTGATTACCGATACTTTCCGTTGTTCTTTTCTGCTAGCCTTAGTAGTAGTTGTTCTGTTACGAACCCATCACATGAATCCCTTAACCTTGATATTGCCTCACCTCCACTCCTACAACCCATTGTTTGAGCCAGTGTCTTACTAGTATGCTTAGGTTGTTTTGCTCGAGTCTGTTACCCGTTACTTTCGGTTACTATTCTATTATGTTCTGGGGGCTCGTTGTTCAATCAATCAATCATGCTAATGTTACTATTAATAATAAATTTGATGATAAGGCACCGGCAGGAGGCCCATGAGAGGTTTTGGAGCCTGCTAGTGTCGACCCTAATAGGAAAAGGGTCTTGTCTACTGATCCATGATGAGCGCACTACCCGCATTTGGGAAGCGAGTATGGGCGCCCCCCTCAACTTGACCTGATTCGCATCTCGTCCAAATCGCCTCATTTAGTTCGTGTTTTCCATTTGCCGCATGCATGTTTTTGCGAGCCCAGGCCAGGGTGGAACTTTTGTAGTCGGCATATAGGGGGACACGGTCTTAGAGTGCTATGATGGTCCATTTTCTTCTGGGCTTGATTAGCCGTGCGCCCAAGGTTCTTTGGGCTTGATGCGAAGAATGGTTGGTTGTGTTGAGTGCCCCGCTTGGTGGGGTGATCTCCCATCTGGCGGGATATTCATGAGTGTACGGCCAAATTGGTGCAACCCTGCAGGGATAATCTTCTCGAGAAGCCGTGTTTTCCGCGGTTATGGATTACTTGGTGAAAGTACTGGCTAACAAGTACTCAGGACAACTTAAACATAATGATCAAACATGTTACACCCCATGATTAATAACTTGACTAGTAATAGGCTTATTGACACAATAATTTGAACCATCATTATTACAACTGTGTGAGTTATCCTCGGATTGCTTCTTTGGATAAGGGGCGAGATCCAGGATGGGTTTGTTTGAAGTTATCTTTCAGTTGGTTACAATCCTCGATCTTATCTCCTTTCTGTTAGCCGGAAGTGTTAGAATCTCTGTAGTTGTTAGCGCAGCCAGTTGCAGCATCGTTTATATCCCCTCTCTTCCGTTGAACCCAAGGCATCTGTGCTTGGTGTTGACGGGTTACACTTTGGTGAATTGTGAGTCTTGCTTGCCAGTACGTTTATGTACTGACCCCTTTGGGGCTGTGGTTTACGCAGACGACGTTCCGAGGATCTACATGGTGGCAACTACGTGAAGTTTGACGAGACTGCGGACGAGTAGATAGCGGACCCGGGCAGGATCCGAGACTTCGTGGATGGGCTCCGTCTTTTCGTTTTCGGCCTCTTAGGCCTATTTGGTTCTTGTCTGTACTCAGACATGTTGAATGCTTCCGCTGTATTGTAATGATGTATTGTTGGGGCATGTGCCCTCTGAATGACTGTATTTGCTATCTCTGCTCTAATGGGAGCTATTTGCAACTTATTTCAATCTTTTGTGTCGTAGAGATCTGTTGTGATATCAGTTGTTAAACGCCGTTGACGTACCATGTGTGTATGGTTTGAAGTACGTCGACGGAAGTGCCTTTGATCTCTAGTGGATAGTTTACATCGACGATGGAATAGCAGGGCTTGTGTTGTCGCGCATAAGCGCAGGCCTACCAGGAAGCTGGGACGTGGGAGCAGTTATGCCCCATAATCCAAGCATCTGCTATCCAGTTCGTACGGTGAGTATCCCCTAGAAATCAGGGTGCGACACCAGAACAGCAGTTCCGTCCTTTGCCCAAGGGGCTATGGTTTCTCCGAAGAGGGGCTCTGGAGCGTCTGAATGCCAGCACATGGTATGCCATACCATATGTGATATGGAGTGTGTAAAGTTTCTTTGATGACCAAGATTCCCTCATTCTCTTTGTTAGGGCTTCATCGGCGTCGGGCTCTCTCTGGCGGGTTCCAGGACTACTTAGAGCCGAAACTCCCGGATCTGGCGGAACGGGGGAAATATTGCCAAGAGGTGGCCCCTACCATTGGCTTTGGTGTTACTTGGAACTAACATAACACAAGCAACCAATCGATCCCACTTTGCTACCCCCTTCCAGCTCATGTACGCGGAGAGGCTAGAACGGTGGTTCCGTCTTTTTTCCCAACGGGGCTAGGGTTTCCCTGGAGAGGGACTCTGGAGCGTCTCAATGCCACCACAACACATGGCATGCGATATCATGTGTGTTAGAGTGTGGCATGGGTCTTGGATTCCAAATATTCCCTCACTCTCTGTGTTAGGTCTTCACCAGCGTCGGATTCTCTCTAGCGGGTTCCACGACTACTTAGAGCCTGAAACTCCCGAATCTGACAGAACGGGGATATCTTGCCAACAGGTTGGCCCTACCATTGACTTGGGTGTTCCTCGGGCGTAATATAACACAACCAAGAAATTGGTTCCACCGTGCTACTCCCTTCCTGCTCACATAGAGAGGCCAGAATGGCAATTCCGTCTTTTCCCCAAGGGGCTATGGTTTCTCTAAAGAGGGGCTCTGGAGCGTCTGAATGCCACTAGAGAACATGGTATGGCATAACATGTGTGTTAACATACCATGTGTTATATACAGTGTGGCAAGTGTCTTGAATGACCAAGATTCCTCACTCTCTGTGTCATGGCTTCACCAACGTCAGATTCTATCTGGCGGGTTCCAGGACTACTTAGAGTCGAAACTCCCGGATCTGGCGGAACGGGGGTAATCTTGCCAAGAGGTGGGCCCTAACATTGTATTTTGTGTTCCTTGGAGACCTAACCTAACACAACCAAGCAATCGGTTCCACTTTGCTACCCCCTTCCGGCTCATGTACGCAGTTCTTCTTTTTCCCCAACGGGGCTAGGGTTTCCCCGAAGAGGGACTCCGGAGCGTTTGAATGACACCACAGCACATGGTATTCCATACCACATGTGTTAGAGTGTAGCATGGGTCTTGGATTCCAAACATTCCCTCACTCTCTGTGTTACGACTTCACCGGCGTCGGATTCTCTCTAGGAGGTTCCACGACTACTTAGAGCCTGAAACTCCCGGATCTGACAGGGGAAATATTGCCAAGAGGTTGTCCCTACCATTGAATTGGGTGTACCTTGGGAATAATATAATACAACCAAGCAAATGCTTCCACCTTGCTACCCCCTTCCGGCTAACGGAGAGGGGCCACAACGGCAGTTCCGTCTTTTTCCCCAAGGGGCCATGGTTTCTCCGAAGAGGGGCTCCGGAGCGTCTGAATTCCAGCTCATGGTATGCCATACCATTTGTGATATGGAGTGTGGAAAGTGTCTTGGATGACCAAGATTCCCTCATTCTCTTTGTAAGGGCTTCATCAGCTTCGGGTTCTCTCTGGCGGGTTCTAGGACTACTTAGAGCCGAAACTCCTGGATCTGGAGGATCGGGGGAAATATTGATAATAGGTGTCCCCTACCATTTACTTTGGTGTTCCTTGGACCTAAACTAACACAACAAAGCAATAAGTTCCACTTTGCTACCCCCTTCCGGCTCATGTACGCGGAGAAGTCTTTTTCCCCAATGGGGTTAGGGTTTCCCCGGAGACTCCGGAGCGTATGAATTCCACCACAGCACATGGTATTCCATACCATATGTGTTAGAGTGTGGGATGGGTATTGGATTCCAAACATTCCCTTACTCTCTGTGTTAGGGCTTCACCGGCGTCGGATTCTCTCTAACGGGTTCAACGACCACTTAGAGCCTAAAACTCCCGTGTCTGACAGAACGAATGAGATCTTTCCAAGAGGGTTTTCCCTACCATTGATTTGGGTGTACCTTGGGCCTAATATAACACAACCAAGCAATTGGTTCCACCTTTCTACCCCCTTCCGGATCACGTAGAGGGGCCCGAACAGCAGTTCCGTCTTTTTCCCCAAGGGGCTATGGTTTCTCTGAAGAGGGGCTCCGGAGCGTCTGAATGCCAGCACATGGTTTTCCATACCATGTGTGATATGGGGTGTGGAAAGTGTCTTGGATCTCCAAGATTCCCTCATTCTCTTTGTTAGGGCTTCATCGGCATCCGGTTCTCTCTGGCAGGTTCCAGGACTACTTAGAGCCGAAACTCCCGGATCTGGCTGAACGAGGGCAATCTTGCCAAGAGGTGGCCCCTACCATTGACTTTGGTGTTCCTTGGAACAATCCTAAAACAATCAAGCAATCAGTTCCACTTTGCTACCCACTTCCGGCTCATGTATAGAGAGAGGCTATAGAACGGCGGTTCCGTCTTTTTCCCCAGCGGATCTAGGGTTTCTTCGGAGAGGGACTCTAGAGCGTCTGAATGCCACCACAGCACATGGTATGCGATATCATGTGTGTTAGAGTGTGGCATGGGTCTTGGATTCCAAATATTCCCTCACTCTCCGTGTTAGAGCTTCACGAGGGTCGGAATCTCTCTAGCGGGTTCCACGACTATTTAGAGCCCGAAACTCCCGAATCTGACAGAACGGGGATATCTTGCCAACAGGTTGGCCCTACCATTGACTTGGGTGTTCCTCGGGTGTAATATAACACAACCAAGAAATTGGTTCCACCGTGCTACTCCCTTCCTGCTCACATAGAGAGGCCAGAATGGCAATTCCGTCTTTTCCCAAGGGGCTATGGTTTCTCTAAAGAGGGGCTCTGGAGCGTCTGAATGCCACTAGAGAACATGGTATGGCATAACATGTGTGTTAACATACCATGTGTTATATACAGTGTGGCAAGTCTCTTGAATGACCAAGATTCCTCACTCTCTGTGTCAGGGCTTCACCAACGTCAGATTCTATCTGGCGGGTTCCAGGACTACTTAGAGTCGGAACTCGCGGATCTGGCGGAACGGGGGTAATCTTGCCAAGAGGTGGGCCCTAACATTGTATTTTGTGTTCCTTGGAGACCTAACCTAACACAACCAAGCAATCGGTTCCACTTTGCTACCCCCTTCCGGCTCATGTACGCAGTTTGTCTTTTTCCCCAACGGGGCGAGGGTTTCCCCGGAGAGGGACTCCAGAGCGTATGAATGACACCAAAGCACATGTTATTCCATACCATATGTGTTAGAGTGTTGCATGGGTCTTGGATTCCAAACATTCCCTCACTCTCTGTGTTACGACTTCACCGGCGTCGGATTCTCTCTAGGAGGTTCCACGACTACTTAGAGCCTGAAACTCCCGGATCTGACAGGGGAAATCTTGCCAATAGGTTGTCCCTACCATTGACTTGGGTGTACCTTGGGAATAATATAATACAACCAAGCAAATGGTTCCACCTTGCGACCCCCTTCCGGCTAACGTAGAGGAGCCAGAACGGCAGTTCCGTCTTTTTCCCCAAGGGCCATGGTTTCTCCGAAGAGGGGCTTCGGATCGTCTGAATGCCAGCTCATGGTATGACATACCATGTGTAATATGGAGTGTGGAAAGTGACTTGGATGGCCAAGATTCCCTCATTCTCTTTGTTAGGGCTTCATCGGCGTCGGGTTCTCTCTGGCGGGTTCGAGGACTACTTAGAGCCGAAACTCCTGGATCTGGCGGGTCGGGGGAAATATTGATGATAGGTGGCCCCTACCATTTACTGTGGTGTTCCTTGGACCTAACCTAACACAACGAAGCAATAAGTTCCACTATGCTACCCCCTTCCGGCTCATGTACGCGGAGAAGTCTTTTTCCCCAATGGGGCTAGGGTTTCCCCGGAGAGGGACTCCGGAGCGTATGAATTCCACCACAGCACATGGTATGCCATACCATATGTGTTAGAGTGTGGGATGGGTATTGGATGCCAAAAATTCCCTTACTATATGTGTTAGGGCTTCACCGGCGTCGGATTCTCTCTAACGGGATCCACGACTACTTAGAGCCTGAAACTCCCGTATCTAACAGAACGAGGGAGATCTTGGCAAGAGGGTTGTCCCTACCATTGATTTGGGTGTAACTTGGGACTAATATAACACAACGAAGCAATTGGTTCCACCTTTCTACCCCCTTCCGGCTCACGTAGAGGGGCCCGAACAGCAGTTCCGTCTTTTTCCCCAAGGGGCTATGGTTTCTCTGAAGAGGGGCTCCGGAGCGTCTGAATGCCAGCACATGTTTTGCCATACCATGTGTGATATGGGGTGTGGAAAGTGTCTTGGATCTCCAAGATTCCCTCATTCTCTTTGTTAGGGCTTCATCGGCGTCGGGTTCTCTCTGGCGGGTTCCAGGACTACTTAGAGCCGAAACTCCCGGATCTGGCGAAACAAGGGCAATCTTGCCAAGAGGTGGCCCCTACCATTGACTTTGATATTCCTTGGAACTATCCTAAAACAATAAAGCAATCAGTTCCACTTTGCTACCCACTTCCGGCTTATGTATGCAGAGAGGCTATAGAACGGCGGTTCCGTCTTTTTCCCAAACAGATCTAGGGTTTCTCCGGAGAGGGACTCTAGAGCGTCTGAATGCCACCACAACACATGGTATGCGATATAATGTGTGTTAGAGTGTGGCATGGGTATTGGATTCCAAATATTCCCTCACTCTCTGTGTTAGGGCTTCACGAGGGTCGGAATCTCTCTAGCGGGTTCCACGACTACTTAGAGCCCGAAACTCCCGGATCTGACAGAACGGGGGAAATCTTGACAACAAGGTGGCCCTGCCATCGACTTGGGTGTTCCTTGGGCCTAATATAACACAACCAAGAAAATGGTTTCACCTTGCTACCACCTTCGGGCTCACGTAGAGTGGCCAGAACGGCAGTTCCGTCTTTTTCCCCAAGGGGCTATGGTTTCTCCGAAGAGGGCTCCGGAGCGTCTGAATGCCAGCACATGGTATGCCATACCATGTGTGATATGGAGTGTGGCAAGTGTCTTGGATGACCAAGATTCCCTCATTCTCTTTGTTAGGGCTTCATCGGCGTCAGGTTCTCTCTGGCGGGTTCCAGGACTACTTAGAGCCGAAACTCCCGGATCTGGCGGAACGGGGGGAATCTTGCCAAGAGGTGGCCCCTACCATTTACTTTGGTGTTCCTTGGAACTATCCTAAAACAATCAGGCAATCAGTTCCACTTTGCTACCCACTTCCGGCTTATGTATGCAGAGAGGCTATAGAACGGCGGTTCCGTCTTTTTCCCAAACGGATCTAGGGTTTCTCCGGAGAGGGACTCTAGAGCGTCTGAATGCCACCACAACACATGGTATGCGATATAATGTGTGTTAGAGTGTGGCATGGGTATTGGATTCCAAATATTCCCTCACTCTCTGTGTTAGGGCTTCACGAGGGTCGGAATCTCTCTAGCGGGTTCCACGACTACTTAGAGCCCGAAACTCCCGGATCTGACAGAACGGGGGAAATCTTGACAACAAGGTGGCCCTTCCATCGACTTGGGTGTTCCTTGGGACTAATATAGCACAACCAAGAAAATGGTTTCACCTTGCTACCTCCTTCCGGCTCACGTAGAGTGGCCAGAACGGCAGTTCCGTCTTTTTCCCCAAGGGGCTATGGTTTCTCCGAAGAGGACTCCGGAGCGTCTGAATGCCAGCACATGGTATGCCATACCATGTGTGATATGGAGTGTGGCAAGTGTCTTGGATGACCAAGATTCCCTCATTCTCTTTGTTAGGGCTTCATCGGCGTCGGGTTCTCTCTGGCGGGTTCCAGGACTACTTAGAGCCGAAACTCCCGGATCTGGCGGAACGGGGGGAATCTTGCCAAGAGGTGGCCCCTACCATTTACTTTGGTGTTTCTTGGAACTAACCCAACACAACCAAGCAATCGGTTCCACTTTGCTACCCCCTTCCGGCTCATGTACGCGGAGAGGTCTTTTTACCCAATGGGGCTTGGTTTTCAGCTTTACGGCGAAGGTTAGATTGCAAGCTGGTTGGTCTGGCCGTATGCTCGATACGCCTATTTATAGATATTCATGGATAGGAGTATTCACCCCCTCTTGATTTGGATAAGATGCTCTACCTCTTGATTTGAATATATTCAATTCTACTCCCTCCGTTCAACAATAGATGATTTTCATTTGTCTACATATAGATGTATCTACACAGTAAACATATCTAGATACATCCATATCTAGATAAGTGGAAGTCGTCTATTTATAGATACTCATGGATACGAGGTGAATATTCTAAATTCGATTGCCAATCTTTCAAGGATATAAGAGGTGAATATATGCCATTAATTACAATTTTATGGGCATGCTTATAGTAATCAAACCAAGGATACGGTCATGTTGAAAACAAAGATCAACAACGAGTTGTCACTTTTAGATTGTCAAAATCTTTTATCTCTTCAACTCTCAATTCGATTCTGAATCCTTGATGAAAATAATAAGTGAATCTAATATATTCACTACTATTGATTACAATCCATGGGATCTTCATACGTGTATATGTGTGGCGGAAATGATGAAAATTCATTACACAAGTTTGAAGTTGTATACCTCCTTCAAAAACAGACTGTACCGCTAGAAGATTCTAGAATCGTGGTACAAACCGCCCCCTCCCCCCACCACCACCACTTCAGGCGCGCAACTCTTGCTAGAACATGGATTTTTTTAGGTTAGTTCACGCTCCTATGCCATAATCTAACAGAAAATAGTAAAATCTAATGAAACCTCCTTTGTATTAAAAAATTGGTGGTACACATGGCGGGGCCAACTATAAAGGAGAACCCGAAAAATCTTTCAGGAATCATCAGAAACCATAGATTATCGGAATGGTGTACTAATATGGGAATATTAGTGTGGTGTAAATTATGAAAATCCAATACAAAATTTTGAAGTTGCACCTCCTTAAGACACATGACTATATACCCCATGAGAGTTCTCGACCCTTGGTGTAAAACTACGGTTTTGGGGAGACCTGCCCCAGTATTATGAGAACATTGAATTTTGGGTTAGCTCCAGATCCGATGACCTAATCTAAGACAAATAAAAATGTAAAGTCACATGAACCCTTACTTTGGATGAAATATAGGGGTGGATTCTACGAGGACCATCAGCAAGGGGGGCACATGAAATCACGACAGTAAGGGTTAGAACCCTATAGTTCTGGAATCGGTCCTCATATCGGTACACGGTGTGGTAAAAATTATGAAAATCGAGTACACAACTTTTAATTTGCACCTCTTTCACAAAGAATACCATCCGTAGAAAAGTTCTCTACCCATTGTGTGAAACTCCGATTTCCGGGCGACCGACACAACTCAAGTGAGAGAACTTGATTTTTTCGATTAAGATAGACAAGACAATATGTCCTCAAGCCCCTAAGCAAACATAATATAGGGGCGTTTGTACATCGGGGTCCCCTTGGAGATACATACTCTTATATCGTTATCGCACTTTCCTTTTTTCATAAAGAAAATAATTTAATCCTAAGAACATCCTCTTGTGTAATGTGAGTCTCAAAAAAAACTTATGAATTGGTACCCAAATTAAATTTAAGCCAAATTTGACCGTACCACGCATATATTAACCGAAAAAACATAGAGGCTACTATTCGCCCTATATATAACCTTATTGGTAACACGTGGTCAAATTAATTTGAACTCCGGACTTAAATCCTACTAGCTAGTAGTACATAAATTTTGCATGGTTACAAAAGACACATATTTTAAAGCAAGATCCAACGTGGATTGTCGTATGCATGCGTGGTTGTACGGACAAGCATTGGAAGTTTTATAATACGCTGGGGCCCACACAAGATGCAAGTCCGTCGATCATCAGTTGATCTAGGTAGCTACCTTTGTGATGCCAGGTTTCAACTGCTAGCTAACACGTCCATGTTCACTGTTAATAGCTAGCTAGTCCAACATGTACGTCCATGGTATTAAAAAGCTGGCCACTCAGCCTAAATCAATCCCGGCCACTCGCTCGGTCTAAACGCCGGATCATCCAATTAAGATTCCATGGTATTCAAATACACGTTTACGTACGTACGTTGCTCAGCTGATGGATGCGTGTGCGCATGGAATCTAGGGATGTGCACAACTTTGATTGGTACGGTATACACAACTTTGAGGTAGACACTCAAAGTTGTGTAGGATATTGATCCACTACACCTATATACCCATATGAACCTAACCTAACACCAAAGGCTCCATTTTCTCACAAGAGTAGGGTTTGTCAACCCGAACAGAATTTTGCACCACGTGTGTAGAATCTTCCTATGCCATAGTCATGCGTGTGAAGGAGGTGCAACTTAAACGACGTGTAATGTATTTTACTACTTTACCACAATCATACACCTAGATAAGAACCCCATGTTTAAACTAACCTAGTTTTTTACCGTTCCTTGTCACTAGTAGAAAACGGGCCATAGGATTTCACCTTTAGTATATGTTCAGTTAAGGAGGGTGCCAGGCAGGGCTAATACCGGTTTGAACCTCACCTTTGTTACCGGTTGGTGGCTAGAACCGGTACCAAATGGGTGTGGCAGGGGCACTGTGGCAAAGTTTTGCCTGGCGCTAGGCAACTTTTGTACCGGTTGGTGGCACAAATCGGTACCAAAGGTCGACGGGAGTATGGTAGTAAATATTGATCAAATGTATATAATATGGAAATATATCTTATCATGATTTTAATGGTAACAAAATTATATTTGAGATGTTTCTATTTTATCCTATATATTTGGTCAAACTTCAAAAAGTTTGACTTCAACTAAACCTATAAAGCAAAGTAATTGTGATTGGAGTGAATACCTATCCGAGACAAATGATGGTCATGGCACAAACAGACTCGTGCACATGCCGTATTATTTATTTGCATAAGAAAGACATTACTAAGCTAGATACTAGGACGGGCAGAATTATAATGCATAACAATCAGGAGCCAAGACGTTGTGGATGGAGACTTGAAGGCGCCATCTTGAGTGGTGCTTCAACGGCTCGGATGGTATAGGTGCACCGGCAGGCGTGGCCGGGCATGCAGCACCAGCGGGTTGGCCATGAAAAGGGCATGCTTTGACTCGGCGAGATTAATGACTGACACCCCAGCTGGTTTGGCCCAGGTAAATCCCTGCAGGAGCCTGCCAAAAAGCATGATGATTATAGCGGTCCCTAGTGTGGCCCCCATGCAGCCACGGCGGCCGGTGCTGAAGGAGATGAACCGTAGCTCGTTCTCTGTGAGGGCGACGTCGATGTCATCTCCCATGTGTCGCTCCGGCTTGAAGACGAGAGGGTCGTCCCAGACGGCTGGGTTCCGCCCCAGGCCATGCCTGCTGAGGAGGACGTGGCTTCCTCTGGAACGTGGTAGCCCGCGACGGTAGTGTCGGCGATCGCGATATGCGGCACATTGAAGGGGGCAATAGGGTGCAGCCTGAACGCCTCGCGTATGCACGCCTAGACGTAGTTCAGCCGCGGGATGTCCGACTCCTGCACTAAGCGCTCCCGGCCGACTACCCGGTAAAACTCCTCCATCGCCTTGGCCAGCAGCTCTGGCTTGTTAACAATCTCTGCCAGTGCCCACTCCGCGGCATTTGATGGGTTATCAAGGGCTGCAAATATTATGTCCTGCATGCATTTCCATGAATATGTACACATCCATTTTTTGACTAAAATATACAAATCCATTTGGAAGTAGTTTATGATTGATTACTCAAAGTGTTTGCTTACCTTGCACTGTGCTTTCACCTCCTCGATGGTAAGCAACGGGTTGCCATGTCCATCTTTCAGCGTGATGAGTACGTCTAGCAAGTCTTGGTGCTCGTCAACTGGACTCTGACAGCCCTTCCACCGTCTCCACCTCTTGTCGATGACCATGTCATGCAGTCTATTCACCGTGCCGTTGGCCTCCTTAACCATCTTCACGTGGCCGTCTAGGTCAAGACCAATGAGCCACGGCAGGTAGTCGCTTACTGAGAAGGAGAAGACGAGCCCCAATGATTCAAAGCAAGCGTCCAGGTGTTCCACCTCCAGCGGCCCCGGGCTGCCGTCGGGCTCAGGGTCCCCGAAGTACCTACTTCCGAAGACAATCCGGCGGATGACGTTGCTGCAGTAATGCCGTGCGACCCACATGAGGTTAGTGCGCTCATCATGGATCAGTAGACAAGACCCTTTTCTTAATTAGGGTCGACACTAGCAGACCTCAAAACCACGCAGGGCCTCCTGCCGGTGCCTTATCATCAAATTATTATTTAACAATAACATTAGCATGATTCATTGTTTAACATCGAGCCCCAGAACATAATAGAAATAGTAACAGAAAGTAACGGGTAACAGACTCGAGCAAAACAACCCTAAGCATGCTAGTAAGACACGGGCAACAAGCAAAGGGGTTATAGGTGTGGGGTGAGGCTATATCTGGGTTAAAGGATAACATGTGATAGGATCGAACAGAAGCAACGATTCGTAGGGCTAGCAGAATAGACAACGGAAAGTATCGGTATCCAATGTTGAAAGGAACACAGTGGTTCATGTGAGTGAATACTTGCCTGCAAGTTCAGCAGCCTGGTACTGAGCTAGGTCCTCAGAAGGGGTGTCGTAAAGCTCGTCTGTCTCAACATCGTCGTCTATTCGAGAAGCAATCAATAACAACGCAAGGAGACAAGCAATCAATAACATGGCATAATGCACAATCATGGGATGATGCATGTCAATTTAATGGATGCATCAGAATAAACTAGTTGACATGGCAACATGTTTAAATGGACCCACATGCAATTGGATTGCAATGGAAAGCCCATGACTTAAGGTTGAAACAAATGATCTACCAATAAGTAACATGTGCAAGTTGATTAGTATGATGCATGCATGATGGAAACAAATAAGAAAACAACATTAGATGCAAGTAGAATGAAATTTACCAAGTTTGGAAATTTGTTTATTAAGTTAAGGAATTTTGGTTACTTAAAGGTGTCACACAAGCATTTGTTGTTTTCAGCAAGTTAAATTGTTCAAAACAGATAGCAAAGTTCATATTTGAAAAGAGCACACAATTTTAGGTGGATTACATGTTTCAAACATTGGAAAAGGAATTACAATGATTTAATTATGAATTAAACAAGATTAAACAAGTTTTAATTGAATTTAATTCAAGTATGAATATTATTTGAATTTTATTTGTTCAAAACATAAATTCAAATTCATATTTGAAAAGCATTTGTTTTCTGGTTTGAAAACATATTTTATATGTTCAAAAATAATTTAATTTGAGCAAGTTATGAATTTAGCAAATTTAAATGATTTAAACAAGGTTTAAATTATTTAAGCAATTTTAATTATTCAAATCATGAAACAAAATTTATATTTGAAAAGGTGGTTCAAAATAGCATGGAAAACATATTTTATTTGTGTGATTTGAAATAAGTTTGAATTATTTATGGAATTAACCAAAATTAAGATGATTTGTTCGAATTTGAAATTTGAGTACATTTGAAATATTCAAAACAGAAAACAAATGCTTTGAATAGGTAGAGAATTTAATTTGGTTCAGTGTACATATTTTATTTGCATTAGTTGGATTTAGAAATTAAAAGTTATTAGCATTTTAAAATTAAGGACCAATCTGTAAAAAGAAAAGGACTTGATTTAAAATGAAAAGGGCAGAAACCCTTTTCTACCTCGCAGTGGCCCAGCCCAGGCCACTGACGAGGGGGGCCCTGGCCACTCTGGCCCGCGTGGCAGCACAGGCCACTGGCAGGTGGCCCCTGCCTGTCAGTTGCTCGCGCGAAAAAGTTGGGTTAATTCCCGCGGGGCAGGGCTCGAACCTGCGCCCTCGCGCTCGCGTGTGCAGTGTGCAACCACTACGGTGCGAATTCAGTTTTGCCAGAATAGGGGATGCAGCGAGGTTAACGTTTACTTCGTGCTCGTTTTTAACTGAACCTGAAATTCAGACACTGAACCTACTGACAGCGAACGTGGTCGCCGGCGGCGATCGTCGTGGCTGTTGCTAGCTTGCGCTGCCGTGGATGCGTGGGGTGCTGTGGTGGCCGTGTGCGCGCGGTGTGCAGCAGAGAAGGAACATGAGGGGAAGGAGATCGACTGCTCACCGTGAGGAAGCAGAAGGTGGTGCTCGACGGCGAGGTGGACGACGCCGACAGCAGCACGGCCGGCGGCGGCGTTGCGGATGCTTCCAACCACCGTGAAGGTGTCGATGAGCTCGAGGGAGGTGCGGGGAGGTGATTCCCGGGGTTAGCCCGAGGGGAGAAAGAGCAGGTCGACGGCGATCATCGTATCTTCAGAGGTGGAGGCGCTCGGTGTGGTTGCAGAGAGGTGGAGATCATGGCAGAGAGAGGAAAACGGCGGCGGTGATCGAGGGAGAAGGGAGGTAGGGGTCTAGGGCTGCTCGGGGAACCCTAGGGGTACGTTTATAGGGGAGCTGAGCGCTCGGTGGCCGTCTGCTCACGACGGCGGTGACGTGGGCAGCGCGGATGCGCTGCCGTACGTGAGGAAGAAGGGGCGAGGGGGATCGAAGGGGTACCGGGCCAGTGTGGTGGGCTGGGCCTGCCCACCGGCCTGCCTCTCTCCCCCTCTGCGCGTTTTTCTTTTTAATTTTTCCGTTTCTTTTTTTTTTGCTGAAATGAAATAGGAAGAGAAAGAAATGTTTTGGGGTTTAGAAAAATTAGGGATAAATTTTATATTGCTTATCAAATGTAACAGCAACAACTTGCAAGTTTAGATTTCCAAAATAAATAAATTATGTGGCTGTTTGAAATTTGTTTGAAATTTGAGTGAAAATCAATATTAATTGAAAAATAATTTTGACTTAAGCAACTTAGAAGTTTTAAATTCAAATTTATTGTGAAACAAGTGATTGATTGTTTTGCAAGTTTCATAACTTCAAAAGATGGTTGCTGTTTGTAATTGAATTTGAATAACATTTGAATTAAGTGAATTATTAAAAGCCATAATTTTAAATAGTTTGAACCTTATGGTTTAATGGAAACAATTGATGTTTTGATTTGAACTTTTTATTTGGAAAAAAATTGTAACATAACAAGTATGAACAAAGGTTTGAATATTGTTTGAATTTCAAATGGGAAAACAAAGGAAAACAGATGCAAACAAAAGGAAAACAAATGCAATGATTAAGATGCCATGATGCAAAACAATAATAAAGCAAGAAACAAACATTCTAGGGGTGGTTTTCATACTTGGGATGTTACAAAACGCCCCCCCTTGAAGGAATCGCGCCCCGAGATTCCTACTGAGAAGAGAAAAGGTCCGTATACTTCTTGCGAAGATCCTCTTCGGTCTCCCACGTTGCCTCTTTATCGGAATGATGGGACCACTACACTTTCAAGAACTTGGTGCTCTTGTTGCCAGTCTTACGCTCGGTCTCATCGAGAATTCGAACAGGGTGCTCCTCATAAGATAGATCTTCTTGCAGTTCAATGGAATCATGATCAACTGCACGATCTGGATCTTTGAAACACCTCTTGAGCTGTGACACGTGAAACACATCGTGCACCTTGGATAGTTTTTCTGGAAGTTCAAGACGATAGGAATTTTCCGCACGCCTTGAGAGAATGTTGAAAGGACCAATGTATCTTGGTGCAAGCTTTCCTTTCACACCAAAACGATGAGTGCCTCTGAGGGGAGTTACACGGAGATATGCTTTGTCACCAGGTGCATAGATCATATCCCGGTGCTTGCTGTCATAGTAGCTTTTCTGACGAGACTGAGCAATCTTGAGATTGTCACGAATGATGCGAACTTTCTCTTCGGCTTCCTTAACAATGTCAGGGCCTAAGAGTGAACGTTCACCAGCTCCAGACCAATTGATTGGACTCCTGCATCTGCGGCCATAGAGAGCTTCAAATGGTGCCATGCCTAGGCTTGCCTGGAAGCTGTTGTTGTAGGAAAATTCAGCATATGGAAGGCAATCCTCCCATTTCATGCCAAAGGAGATACCACATGCTCTGAGCATATCCTCGAGAATCTGATTGACTCTTTCGACTTGCCCTTGAGACTGAGGGTGATAAGCTGTGCTGAAAAGAAGTTTGGTGCCCAATGCTTCTTGAAAGCTTTTCCAGAAATGTGAAGTGAAGATACTTCCACGGTCTGAGCTTATTTCCAATGGAACACCATGAAGGGGAACAATCTTTGCTGTGTAGAGCTCTGCTAACTGGCTAGCTGAGATTGTTTCTTTGACAGCAAAGAAGTGAGCTACTTTAGTGAGACGATCAATAACAACGAAGATTGCATTGTTGCCCTTCTTGGACTTTGGAAAACCAGTGACGAAGTCCATTTCAATCATGTCCCACTTCCACTCAGGAATTTTCAGAGGTTGGAGAAGACCGGCTGTTTTCTGATGAACTGCCTTAACACGTTGACAAACGTCGCATTCAGAAACGTATTGAGCAATTTCACGTTTCATGCCAGGCCACCAATACAGTGTTTTGAGATCCTGGTACATCTTTGTACTTCCAGGGTGGATGGAGAGAGGAGTTTCATGAGCCTCCTTGAGAATGACATCTTTGAGACTTTGAATTTTAGGAACTGCAATGCGTCCTTCAAAGAACACAGTCCCCTTGTCATCAATTGAGAAGGACTTAAATTTATCCTTGTTTTCTTTGATGTGCTCTACCATCTTCTTGATTTCAGCATCACGCAGTTGTTCAGAACGAATCTTGTCCTCGAGAGTTGGACTGGCTGTCAAGCTTGCAAGATAACCTTGAGGAACAAGACCAAGGTTCAACTTCTGGAATTCTTCATGAAGTGGAGGTTGGCTCTCCATGATCATGAGATTATTGCAATACGACTTGCGACTAAGGGCATCCTCAGACCTGGTAGTAGGTCTGGTCAAACTCTCGCTGCTGCTCGTAGACCTGGTACTCTGGTGCCCAACGGAACTCCAGATAAGTGACCATGTCTCTCAGCATCTCCGGATAACTGTCGCACCCAGACTTCTAGGGGATACTCATCGGGCCGAACTGAATAGTAGATGATTGGATTACGGGGCTTATCTGCACCCGCGTCCTCTTACGAGTAGGCCAACACTTATGTGTGACAACCAATCTCTACTATCCACCGTCGATGCAAACTATCCCATAGAAATCAGGATACTTCCATTGACGTACTTCAAACCATTCACACATGGTACGTCAACGGCGTTGAACAAAATGATAACACAACATATCACTAAGACACAAAAGATGGAAATAAGTTGCAAATAGCTCTCTTTAGAGCAGAGGTAGCAAATACAATCATCCAGAGGACACATGTTCCAACATATCATCATTACATCACAGCGGAAGCATTCAACATGTCTGAGTACAGACAAGATCCAAATAGGCCTAAGAGGCCGGAAACTAAAAGACGGAGCCCATCCACGAAGTCTCGGATCCTGCCCGGGTCCGCTATCTACTCGTCAGCAGTCTCGTCATACTCCACGTAGTAGCACCCATGGGGATCCTCGGAAACGTAGTCTGCGGAAACCACAACCCCAAAGGGGTCAGTACATAAACGTACTGGCAAGCAAGACTCACAGTTCACCAAAGTGTAACCCGTCAACACCAAGCCCAGATGCTTTGGGTTCAACGGAAGAAAGGGTGATACAAAAGATGCGACAGCTGGCTGCTCTAACCAACTACAGAAACATGCTACCACTTCCGGCTAACAGAAAGGAGATAAGATAGCGTATCGTAACCAACCTATAACTAACTCCAAACAAACCCATCCTGGATCTCGCCCCTTATCCAAAGAAGCAATCCGAGGATAACTCACACAGGTGAAATAATGATGGTTCAGATTATTGTGTCAATAAGCCTATTACTAGTCAAGTTGTTAATCATTGGGTGTAAGGTTGTCAATCATTAGGTTTAAGTTGTCCTGAGTACTTGTTAGCCAGTACTTTCACCAAGTAGTCCATAACCGCGGAAAACACGGCTTCTCGAGAAGATTTACCCTGCAGGGGTGCACCAATTTGGCCGTACACGTAAGAATAACCCGCCAGATGGAATGCCTCCCACCAAGCGGGGCACTCAACACAACTCAACTCTTCTCCGCATCAAGCCCAAAGGACCCCGTGCAGTGAGCGCACGGCTAATCGAGCCCCCGAAGAAAAGGGGACCCTCATAGCACTCTAAGAACATGTCTCCCTAAATGCCGACTACAAAAGTTTCCACCCTGGCCTGGGCTCGCAAAAACATGCATGCGGCAAATGGAAAGCCCGAACTAAATGAGGTGATTTGGACGAGATGCAAAACGAATCAAATTGAGGGGGGCGCCCATACACGCTTCCCACATGCGGGTAGTGCACTCATCATGGATCAGTAGACAAGACCCTTTTCCTAATTAGGGTTGACACTAGCAGGCCTCAAAACCATGCAGGGCCTCCTGCCGGTGCCTTATCATCAAATTATTATTAATAATAACATTAGCATGATTGATTGATTAAACATCGAGCCCCCAGAACATAATAGAAATAGTAACAGAAAGTAACGGGTAACAGACTCGAGCAAAACAACCCTAAGCATGCTAGTAAGACACGGGCATCAAGCAAAAGGTTATAGGTATGGAGGTGAGGCAATATCAGGGTTAAAGGATACATGTGATAGGTTCGTAACAGAAGCAACTATTCATAGGGCTAGCAGAATAGACAACGGAAAGAATCGGTAACCAATGTTGAAAGGAACACAGTGGTTCATTTGAGTGAATACTTGCCTGCAAACCCAGTAGCCTGGTACTGAGCTAACTCCTTAGAAGGGGTGTCGTAAGTATCGTCGGTCTCAACGTCGTCGTTTATCCGAGAAGAAGCAAACAAACAACGCAGAGAGATAAACAATCAATATCATGGCATAGTGCACAAACATGGGATGATGCATGACCATTTAATTGATGCATAGAAATAACCTAGTTGACATGGTAACATAACATGCTTAAATGGACCCATATGCAATTGGATTGCATATGGAAAGCCCATGAATTAGGGTTGAAATAATTGTTCTACCACTAATCATCATGTGAAAGTTGATTAGCATGATGCATGGATGAGGAAAACAGCAAAATAACAACAATAGAACCAATTGGAAATAAGGTTTACCAAGTGTGGAACTTTAGTTATTAATTTAGGAAATTTTGGTTACTTAAAGGTGTCACTCAAGCATTTGTTGTTTTCACCACTTTAAATTGTTCAAATTAGATAACAAAGTTCATATTTGAATAGAACACACAATTTTGGGTGGATTACATGTTTCAAATATTGAAAAAGGAAATAGGATGAATTTATTATGAATTAAACAAGATTAAACAAGTTTTAAATGAATTTAAAACAAGTTTGAATATTATTTGAATTTTATTTGTTCCAAACATAAATTCAAATTCATATTTGAAAAGTTTAGACTTTTCTAGTTTGAAAACATATTTTACATGTTCAAAAATATTTTAATTTGAGCAAGTTATGAATTTAGCAATATTAAATGATTTAAACAAGGTTTAAATCATTTAACCAATTTTAGTTATTCAAAACATGGAACGGATTTTATATTTGGAAAGGTGGTTTAATTTTGCATGGAAAACATATTTCATTTGTTGAAATTGGATTTAAAATGAGCAAGTTATTATTTTGGCAATTTTAAATGCAATAATTAAGAAACATATGTTTTCAGCAATTTAAATTATTCAAAACAGCAAACAAAGTTTATATTTGGAAAGTACATGAAAAGTTGATTGGAAAACATATTTAGTTTGTTGAATTTGGAATTTTAATGCCCAAGTTATGATTTTTGCAAAATTAAGTGATTTAAACAAGTTTTCAAATATTGCACCAATTTAAAATATTCAAAAAAGTAAACAAAGTTGCATTGAAAAGGTTGAAAACATGTAGCAAATGTTTTACTGAACATTTTGAGTTATTAAACATAATTTTTGGGTTATTATTGAATTTATTATGCAATTTTCCATAATCATCCTTATTCTGCCATTTTTAGTAAACAGAGGGAAACATGCTCAAAATTAATTCAATTGTGACCAGATAAAATACCAATGTGTAGAGTTTGTTAAGACAAATTTTTACAGCCCAAGTTTGCTTAAATTGGATGAACCAAACTCAAGTTATGAAAATCCAAAGTTTCCAATTTTTATGGCATTTTCAGTAATTAATTATTTAGTGCAAAAAGTATTACAGAAACATGTTGCAATGTTGTTACTAATGGAAAGGGCACAGGATTTTGAATCCACGGGAATTTGAATCATTCAATTTGGAGCAAAAATCAATTTTATACGGATTTTAGAGTTAATTGCTCAGATCTGAGTTTCTGAAATTCGGGCAGAAAAAGGAAAAACAGAAATAAAAAGGGTGTGGCTTTGGGGGATCGAACCCTGGACCTGGGGCGTGCGCACAAGGGTTGCTACCAATGCGTTAGCTGTTCGGTTTGTTGATAGCTAAGGGCACGGGGGAGGTTAAGGTGTTGCTTGCGGGTGTTTAACTGAACTTAAAAAAATGCAGTTCGCTGTAACTCATCGGAGGGAAAGACGGCTGCCGGCGGGCTGCGATGGCTGCTGCGCTCGCGGGAGGGGGCCGTGGCGTGTGGTGCATGGCGTAGGGGAGGAGGTGAGGGGAGCGGGAGGGAGAGACAGAGGCTCACCTCGAGGGATCGGACAGGAGGAGGCGGTCGGGGCAGGTCGGGGCAGCAGTGGCGACCGGCGGCATGTCCTTGACGGCGGCGGCGGCACAGCCCCTCCCGGCCCGTGCCGAGGGGTGGAGGAGGGAGAGGGTGGCCGGGGGGCTCCATTCCCGGCCTCGCCCTGGCCGGAGGGGTACCCGAACGCCGGCGATCACCGGAGCAAAGAGGAGGGGATTTTCGGGTGTGATATTCAGGTTCAGTTACAGAAGAAAAGAGACAGAGAGAGGTGGAAGAAGGAGGAGAAGAAAATGGAGGCGGGGAGATAGAGGAGGGGGGAGAGAACTAGGGTTAGGGGAACCCTAGGGCTAGGGGTCGAGTTATAGGGGGAGGGAGGTGGTCGCAGCCGTTGCTCTCCTTCTCTGTATACGTGGCTATGGTGGATGAAGTCCGTACGAAGGTGGAAGACAGAGTGGGGTGGGTCGAAGGGGTACCAGGCCTGGGAGAGTTGGGCTGGGCCTGGTTGCCCCTCTCTCCCTGTTGTTTCTTTTTATTAATTTTGTGTAAGCTAACAATTACAATAGCAACAAAAATGCCCACTTTTGTTTTCCAAAAAGTTCAATTTATGTTGCTGTTTTGTATTTGAGTGAATTTGTATGAACTTTGAATATTGGGTGATTTATTTAAAAGGAACATTTTCCAAGAGTTTGAACCCTCAAATTATTTCAAACAAATTGCTTAACTTTGTTTTGGTAAATTGCAATAATTCCAAAGGGTTGCTGTTTGGAATTTTGTTTGAATTTGAACAACATTTGGATTAAGTGAACTATTAAAAAACACAATTTTAAATAGTTGAACCTTAGGGGTTTAATGGAAACAATTGATTGAAGGGTTTTGTCATTTTCATAATTTTCAAAAGAGTTGCTTTTTTGGAAATTAATTGAATTTGAAAAGGGTTTGGTATTATATGAATTTTTGATTGGAAACAAATCAACAGTTTTGGAATCACAACTTTTAATGGAAACAATTGATTGTTTTGATTTGAAATATCATTTTGGAAATTGTAACATCACAAGTATGAAACAAAAGGTTTGAAATTTGGCTTGAAATCCAAATAGAAAACAAAGGAAAACAAAGGAAAACAGAGGAAAACAAATGGAAAACAAGCAAAACAAATGCAATGAACATGATGTCATGATGCAAAACATAAAATAACAGAGAGCAAAACTTTCTAATGGCTATTTTTCATACTTGGGATGTTACAATAACCGGCGGTGCTCTCACAACGAGTCATCCAAACCACCTGAGGGTAGAACCTGAGATTCATCTGCAGATGATCGGGGAAGTTTTGATTAGACGCCGGTAGAGAACTGAAGTGGAAAGCAACAACAAGGTTTCAACGGACGAAAAGGATGTTGAGAAGAACAGGGTATCGAAGCAACATTCGGGAAACACGAGACCAAAACTCCTGAGGTACTACGGAAAAACCCATCCGGGCTTCTAAAGGATCAATATCTACTGCTTAAGGAATAGAGGATCTGCTTCTGGGGCTTACACGCCTCCGTTCTCAATCGTGAGTAGGCAACATGATAAATCATGTCACAACCACCTCCATTCCTATGGTCTAGTAGATATAACTATCCTAGAGAAACCAGGATTCGTGAAAACCTAACTTGAAAGTTTAGATGAGAAGAGAAAACAACGTTGCACTTTCTTACCAGAAAAGGGAGGGTGGGTGGGGAAAGAAATAAAATGGCAGAATTCCTACTCTCACGTTTCATTTGTCCTATATAGCTACAAAATAGTTTCTAGACTCAACTGCGACCAGTAAAAGGGATCCTATAGGCAGACAGGCTCTGATACCATTTGTCGCACCCTGACTTCTAGAGGATACTCACCGGGCCGAACTGGATAGTAGATGATTGGATTACGGGGCTTACCTGCACCCGCATCCTCTTATGAGTAGGCCAACACTTATGTGTGACAATCAAACTCTACTATCCACCGTTGATGTAAACTATCCCATAGAGATCAAGATACTACCATTGACGTACTTCACACCATACACACATGGTACGTCAACGGCGTTTAACAGAATGATAGCACAACATATCTCTAAGACACAAAAGATGGAAATAAGTTGCAACTGGCTCTCACTAGAGCAGAGAATAGCAAATACAATCATCCAGAGGACACATGTCCCAACATATCATCATTACATCACAGCGGAAGCATTCAAAGGGTCTGAGTACAGACAAATCCAAATAGGCCTAAGAGGCCGGCAATGAAAGGAAGACGGAGCCCATCCACGTAGTCTCGGATCCTGCCCGGGTCCGCTATCTACTCGTCAGCAGCCTTGTCGTACTCCACGTAGTAGCCATCACGGGGATCCTCGTAAGCGTAGTCTGCGGAAACCACAGCCCCAAAGGGGTCAGTACAACAACGTACTGGCAAGCAAGACTCACAGTTCACCAAAGTGTAACCCGTCAACACCAAGCCCAGATGCTTTGGGTTCAACGGAAGAAAGGGGTGATACAAAAGATGCGGCAGCTGGCTGCACTAACCAACTACAAAACAATACTACAACTTCCGGCTAACAGAAAAGAGATAAGATACCGTATCGTAACCAACTAGCAACTAACTCCAAACAAACCCATCCTGGACCTCGCCCCTTATCCAAAGAAGCAATCCTAGGATAACTCACACAGTGGGATTAATGATGGTTCAAGTTATGGTGCCAATAAGACTGTTACTAGTCAAGTTATCATTAGTTAGGTGTAAGTTGTTCTGAGTACTTGTTAGCCAGTACTTTCACCAAGTCAACCATAACCGCGGAAAACACGGCTTCTCGAGAAGATTTACCCTGCAGGGGTGCACCAATTTGGCCGTACACGTAAGAATAACCCGCCAGGTGGAATGCCTTCCACTAAGCGGGGCACTCAACACAACTCAACTCTTCTTCGCATCAAGCCCAAAGAACCCCGTGCAGTGGGCGCACGGCTAATCAAGCCCCACGAAGAAAAGGGGACCCTCATAGCACTCTAAGAACGTGTCTCCCTAAATGCCGACTACAAAAGTTCCACCCTGGCCTGGGCTCGCAAAAACATGCATGCGGCAAATGGAAAATCCGAACTAAATGAGGCGATTTGGACGAGATGCGAATCGAATCAAATTGAGGGGGGCGCCCATACACGCTTCCCACATGCGGTTAGTGCGCTCATCATGGATCAGTAGACAAGACCCTTTTCCTAATTAGGGTCGACACTAGCAGGCCTCAAAACCACGCAGGGCCTCCTGCCGGTGCCTTATCATCAAATTATTATTAATAATAACATTAGCATGATTGATTGATTAAACATCGAGCCCCAGAACATAATAGAAATATAGTAACAGAAAGTAACGGGTAACAGACTCGAGCAAAACAACCCTAAGCATGCTAGTAAGACACCGGCAACAAGCAAAGGGGTTATAGGTGTGGGGTGAGGCTATATCAGGGTTAAAGGATAACATGTGATAGGATTGAACAGAAGCAACAATTCATAGGGCTAGCAGAATAGACAACAGAAAGTATCGGTATCCAATGTTGAAAGGAACACAATGGTTCATGTGAGTGAATACTTGCCTGCAAGCTCAGCAGCCTCGTACTGAGCTAAGTCCTCAGAAGGGGTGTCGTAAAGCTCGTCTGTCTCAACGTCGTCGTCTATTCGAGAAGAATCAAACAAACAACGCAAAGAGACAAGCAATCAGTAACATGGCATAATGCACAATCATGGGATGATGCATGTCAATTTAATGGATGCATCAGAATAACCTAGTTGACATGGCAACATGTTTAAATGGACCCACATGCAATTGGATTGCATATGGAAAGCCCATGAATTAGGGTTGAAATAATTGTTCTACCACTAATCATCATGTGAAAGTTGATTAGCATGATGCATGGATGAGGAAAACAGCAAAATAACAACAATAGAACCAATTGGAAATAAGGTTTACCAAGTGTGGAACTTTAGTTATTAATTTAGGAAATTTTGGTTATTTAAAGGTGTCACTCAAGCATTTGTTGTTTTCACCACTTTAAATTGTTCAAATTAGATAACAAAGTTCATATTTGAATAGAACACACAATTTTGGGTGGATTACATGTTTCAAATATTGAAAAAGGAAATAGGATGAATTTATTATGAATTAAACAAGATTAAACAAGTTTTAAATGAATTTAAAACAAGTTTGAATATTATTTGAATTTTATTTGTTCCAAACATAAATTCAAATTCATATTTGAAAAGTTTAGACTTTTCTAGTTTGAAAACATATTTTACATGTTCAAAAATATTTTAATTTGAGCAAGTTATGAATTTAGCAATATTAAATGATTTAAACAAGGTTTAAATCATTTAACCAATTTTAGTTATTCAAAACATGGAACGAATTTTATATTTGGAAAGGTGGTTTAATTTTGCATGGAAAACATATTTCATTTGTTGAAATTGGATTTAAAATGAGCAAGTTATTATTTTGGCAATTTTAAATGCAATAATTAAGAAACAGTTGTTTTCAGCAATTTAAATTATTCAAAACAGCAAACAAAGTTTATATTTGGAAATTACATGAAAAGTTGATTGGAAAACATATTTAGTTTGTTGAATTTGGAATTTTAATGCCCAAGTTATGATTTTTGCAAAATTAATTGATTTAAACAAGTTTTCAAATATTGCACCAATTTAAAATATTCAAAACAGTAAACAAAGTTGCATTAAAAAGGTTGAAAACATGTAGCAAATGTTTTACTGAACATTTTGAGTTATTAAACATAATTTTTGGGTTATTATTGAATTTATTATGCAATTTTCCATAATCATCCTTATTCTGCCATTTTTAGTAAACAGAGGGAAACATGCTGAAAATTAATTCAATTGTGACCAGATAAAATACCAATGTGTAGAGTTTGTTAAGACAAATTTTTAGAGCCCAAGTTTGCTTAAATTGGATGAACCAAACTCAAGTTATGAAAATCCAAAGTTTCCAATTTTTATGGCATTTTCAGTAATTAATTATTTAGTGCAAAAAGTATTACAGAAACATGTTGCAATGTTGTTACTAATGGAAAGGGCACAGGATTTTGAATCCACAGGAATTTGAATCATTCAATTTGGAGCAAAAATCAATTTTATATGGATTTTAGAGTTAATTGCTCAGATCTGAGTTTCTGAAATTCGGGCAGAAAAAGGAAAAACAGAAATAAAAAGGGTGTGGCTTTGGGGGATCGAACCCTGGACCTGGGGCGTGCGCACAAGGGTTGCTACCAATGCGGTAGCTGTTCGGTTTGTTGATAGCTAAGGGCACGGGGGAGGTTAAGGTGTTGCTTGCGGGTGTTTAACTGAACTTAAAAAAATGCAGTTCGCTGTAACTCATCGGAGGGAAAGACGGCTGCCGGCGGGCTGCGATGGCTGCTGCGCTCGCGGGAGGGGGCCGTGGCGTGTGGTGCATGGCGTAGGGGAGGAGGTGAGGGGAGCGGGAGGGAGAGACAGAGGCTCACCTCGAGGGATCGGACAGGAGGAGGCGGTCGGGGCAGGTCGGGGCAGCAGTGGCGACCGGCGGCATGTCCTTGACGGCGGCGGCGGCACAGCCCCTCTCGGCCCGTGCCGAGGGGTGGAGGAGGGAGAGGGTGGCCGGGGGGCTCCATTCCCGGCCTCGCCCTGGCCGGAGGGGTACCCGAACGCCGGCGATCACCGGAGCAAAGAGGAGGGGATTTTCGGCTGTGATGTTCAGGTTCAGTTACAGAAGAAAAGAGACAGAGAGAGGTGGAAGAAGGAGGAGAAGAAAATGGAGGCGGGGAGATAGAGGAGGGGGGAGAGAACTAGGGTTAGGGGAACCCTAGGGCTAGGGGTCGAGTTATAGGGGGAGGGAGGTGGTCGCAGCCGTTGCTCTCCTTCTCTGTATACGTGGCTATGGTGGATGAAGTCCGTACGAAGGTGGAAGACAGAGTGGGGTGGGTCGAAGGGGTACCAGGCCTGGGAGAGTTGGGCTGGGCCTGGTTGCCCCTCTCTCCCTGTTGTTTCTTTTTATTATTTTTGTTCTGTTTTTTTTTTTTGCAAGAATAGAATTAGGAAGAAAAGAATGGTTTTGGAGTTAGGAAAAATTAGGGAAAAATTTGTGTAAGCTAACAATTACAATAGCAACAAAAATGCCCACTTTTGTTTTCCAAAAAGTTCAATTTATGTTGCTGTTTTGTATTTGAGTGAATTTGTATGAACTTTGAATATTGGGTGATTTATTTAAAAGGAACATTTTCCAAGAGTTTGAACCCTCAAATTATTTCAAACAAATTGCTTAACTTTGTTTTGGTAAATTGCAATAATTCCAAAGGGTTGCTGTTTGGAATTTTGTTTGAATTTGAACAACATTTGGATTAAGTGAACTATTAAAAACCACAATTTTAAATAGTTGAACCTTAGGGGTTTAATGGAAACAATTGATTGAAGGGTTTTGTCATTTTCATAATTTTCAAAAGAGTTGCTGTTTTGGAAATTAATTGAATTTGAAAAGGGTTTGGTATTAAATGAATTTTTGATTGGAAACAAATCAACAGTTTTGGAATCACAACTTTTAATGGAAACAATTGATTGTTTTGATTTGAAATATCATTTTGGAAATTGTAACATCACAAGTATGAAACAAAAGGTTTGAAATTTGGCTTGAAATCCAAATAGAAAACAAAGGAAAACAGAGGAAAACAAATGGAAAACAAGCAAAACAAATGCAATGAACATGATGTCATGATGCAAAACATAAAATAACAGAGAGCAAAACATTCTAATGGCTATTTTTCATACTTGGGATGTTACAATAACCGGCGGTGCTCTCGCAACGAGTCATCCAAACCACCTGCGGGTAGAACCTGAGATCCATCTGCAGATGATCGGGGAAGTTTTGATTACACGCCGGTAGAGAACTGAAGTGGAAAGCAACAACAAGGTTCTAAAGGATCTAAAGGATCAATATCTACTGCTTAAGGAATAGAGGATCTGCTTCCGGGGCTTACACGCCTCCGTTCTCAATCGTGAGTAGGCAACATGATAAATCATGTCACAACCACCTCCATTCCTATGGTCTAGTAGATATAACTATCCTAGAGAAACCAGGATTCGTGAAAACCTAACTTGAAAGTTTAGATGAGAAGAGAAAACAACGTTGCACTTTCTTACCAGAAAAGGGAGGGTGGGTGGGGAAAGAAATAAAATGGCAGAATTCCTACTCTCACGTTTCATTTGTCCTATATAGCTACAAAATAGTTTCTAGACTCAACTGCGACCAGTAAAAGGGATCCTACAGGCAGACAGGCTCTGATACCATTTGTCGCACCCTGACTTCTAGAGGATACTCACCGGGCCGAACTGGATAGTAGATGATTGGATTACGGGGCTTACCTGCACCCGCATCCTCTTACGAGTAGGCCAACACTTATGTGTGACAACCAAACTCTACTATCCACCGTTGATGTAAACTATCCCATAGAGATCAAGATACTACCATTGACGTACTTCACACCATACACACATGGTACGTTAACGGCGTTTAACAGAATGATAGCACAACATATCTCTAAGACACAAAAGATGGAAATAAGTTGCAACTGGCTCTCACTAGAGCAGAGAATAGCAAATACAATCATCCAGAGGACACATGTCCCAACATATCATCATTACATCACAGCGGAAGCATTCAAAGGGTCTGAGTACAGACAAATCCAAATAGGCCAAAGAGGCCGGCAATGAAAGGAAGACGGAGCCCATCCACGTAGTCTCGGATCCTGCCCGGGTCCGCTATCTACTCGTCAGCAGCCTTGTCGTACTCCACGTAGTAGCCATCACGGGGATCCTCGTAAGCGTAGTTTGCGGAAACCACAGCCCCAAAGGGGTCAGTACAACAACGTACTGGCAAGCAAGACTCACAGTTCACCAAAGTGTAACCCGTCAACACCAAGCCCAGATGCTTTGGGTTCAACGGAAGAAAGGGGTGATACAAAAGATGCGGCAGCTGGCTGCACTAACCAACTACAAAACAATACTATAACTTCCGGCTAACAGAAAAGAGATAAGATAGCATATCGTAACCAACTAGCAACTAACTCCAAACAAACCCATCCTGGACCTCGCCCCTTATCCAAAGAAGCAATCCTAGGATAACTCACACAGTGGGATTAATGATGGTTCAAGTTATGGTGCCAATAAGACTGTTACTAGTCAAGTTATCATTAGTTAGGTGTAAGTTGTTCTGAGTACTTGTTAGCCAGTACTTTCACCAAGTCAACCATAACCGCGGAAAACACGGCTTCTCGAGAAGATTTACCCTGCAGGGGTGCACCAATTTGGCCGTACACGTAAGAATAACCCGCCAGATGGAATGCCTTCCACTAAGCGGGGCACTCAACACAACTCAACTCTTCTTCGCATCAAGCCCAAAGAACCCCGTGCAGTGGGCGCACGGCTAATCAAGCCCCACGAAGAAAAGGGGACCCTCATAGCACTCTAAGAACGTGTCTCCCTAAATGCCGACTACAAAAGTTCCACCCTGGCCTGGGCTCGCAAAAACATGCATGCGGCAAATGGAAACCCCGAACTAAATGAGGCGATTTGGACGAGATGCGAATCGAATCAAATTGAGGGGGGCGCCCATACACGCTTCCCACATGCGGTTAGTGCGCTCATCATGGATCAGTAGACAAGACCCTTTTCCTAATTAGGGTCGACACTAGCAGGCCTCAAAACCACGCAGGGCCTCCTGCCGGTGCCTTATCATCAAATTATTATTAATAATAACATTAGCATGATTGATTGATTAAACATCGAGCCCCAGAACATAATAGAAATATAGTAACAGAAAGTAACGGGTAACAGACTCGAGCAAAACAACCCTAAGCATGCTAGTAAGACACGGGCAACAAGCAAAGGGGTTATAGGTGTGGGGTGAGGCTATATCAGGGTTAAAGTATAACATGTGATAGGATTGAACAGAAGCAACAATTCATAGGGCTAGCAGAATAGACAACGGAAAGTATCGGTATCCAATGTTGAAAGGAACACAATGGTTCATGTGAGTGAATACTTGCCTGCAAGCTCAGCAGCCTCGTACTGAGCTAAGTCCTCAGAAGGGGTGTCGTAAAGCTCGTCTGTCTCAACGTCGTCGTCTATTCGAGAAGAGTCAAACAAACAACGCAAAGAGACAAGCAATCAATAACATGGCAGTTTGTCCCCCTCTCCCCTCTATGCCCCTTCTACGGTGTAGGCTCTCCCCGGTGCCATCATAGTTTCAGATTATTACTCTTCCTCGTCAGTAGTGTCGCTCTACCACCAAGTATTTTGCATATAACATATATCTTCATTAAATGTTTTTGTTACCAAACAGTAAATGTTGAAGCAACATCTACTAGTGTGCAGCGACTGAATTTAGTAGTGCAATTTCTGAATTTGTCGTTGTAATAAACTAGGATCTGGTATTCAGTTTTTTCTTGAATTTAGTAGTACAATGACTGTATTTTTTCTTTGATTGTGTTGCATTGTATCAGTAATTCTAATGATCAAATGCTCGAACCCGCAATAACCATGTTGTATGGAACCTTTGCAGCCCACTTCGTGATAACACACCACGGCGAACATCTTTATACACAATCATGTCATGGGCCCTGGCCTTCCCAAGGGGATGCGAGGCAGGGTCATGGGCTTTGTCCTGGCCCAGTGAATAGAGAGGCAGGCTCGGTCATCCTGGTTCGGCCTACTTCAGGGCTGAGCTCGGCTGTTTTTTTCTTTTTCATTTCTTTTATCTTTTATAGCTTTTGGTTTTCAATTCAAATTTCCGTCCAATAAATTTTGAATAATTTGTAAAGTTGTTCTATGTGATTATAAGACTATGAGGAAATGTTTCTAGTCAAAATAAAATTTAAAAATATCATGAAACTATTTGGCACTCGGAAAATAAAAAATACCGGTTTCAAAATACTGTCAAAACGGGGGACATGACCGTTCGTACCTAGGGGTTGAATCTTGATGAACTATTGGTGAATCTATGTTGAAATAGGTACTTGGGTACGTAAAAATGATTTTTGCAAAAAATCACGAGCAAACTACGAGGCACCTGTAGTTCAAATTTGGCCCGGTTTCAACTGAATCGGCTGAAATTTGTCTTTTTCAAAAGAGGTGGATGGAAAGATTTGTAGAGGAACTAATTTGGTTATTTGTACATAAAATCTGGTCTAATATTTTTAGAATTTTATGTGGTACAATTTTGCAACATATTTTTGGTAGATGCTTCACAAAAAAACCCGTTTTCGACACTCCGAAAATAGGAAATGGTATTTTTATTCGACGAAAAATAAAACTTTCTTCGGCAACATTGTTAGTTGTTTCAATATGCATCTTTCTGTGGAATATGGGAACATTTAAATAAACTATTACATAAATTCGGCCATAACATCCGTTATTTGGCCCGAAAGCCATAAATCTTCGTAGACGATAGCTCATTTTTGTGAACACTTTTTCGAGATAACTTCCGTATTCCAAGTTTATTATTTTTTATTGATAATAGGTCACTTATTATGACACCACGCGAAGGTCTTGCATCATTTCGATTTTTTTTTAATTTTCTGGAATTTTCTAAGCCGGTTTCTTAAAACTGTTAAAACGGGGGACATGACCGTTCGTACCTAGGGGTTGAATCTTGATGAACTATTGGTGAATCTATGTTGAAATAGGTACTTGGGTACCTAAAAATGAATTTTTCAAAAAATCACGAGCAAACTACGAGGCACCTGTAGTTCAAATTTGGCCCGGGTTTCAACTGAATCGGCTGAAATTTGTCTTTTTCAAAAGAGGTGGATGGAAAAATTTGTAGAGGAACTAATTTGGTTATTTGTAGATAAAATGTGATCTAATATTTTTAGAATTTTATGTGGTACAATTTTGCAACATATTTTTGGTAGATGCTTCACAAAAAAAACCCGTTTTCGACACTCCGGAAATGAGAAATGGTATTTTTATTCGACGAAAAATAAAACTTTCTTCGGTAACATTGTTAGTTGTTCCAATTTGCATCTTTCTGTGGAATATAGACACATTTAAAGAAACTATTCCATGAAAGTGGCCATAACATCCGTCATTTGGCCCGAAAGCCATGAATCTTCGTAGATGATTCCTTATTTACGTGAACACTTTTTCGAGATAACTTCCGTATTCCAAGTTTATTAATTTTGATGGATAATAGGTCACTTATTATAACACCACGCGAAGGTCTTGCTTAATTTCGAGTTTTTCCCACGCCACCGCCCCCTCTATGCCTACCCCCGCACATCCCCGCTGCCGCAGACGCAACACCCCATGGCCAACGCCTGCGACCGAGGCCTTCGATTACGAACTAGCCGTCAAGATCTACACTAAGGAGATGGTTACCGTGGTGGTGGCGCCACCCGGCTCCGGTAGTACTACAGAGAACGTTACGGTTAAAAATATATTTTAGATGAAACTCTAAATTATAATTCTTGAAGTTTTTTTTTCTATTTTTATCAAAACTAATTAATTGTTTCTACCAAACCATTAACTGTTCAGCGGGGTAAAGAAATTGAAGGTTCCACATGCAGACACTCTGTGGTGAGATGTAATAATGAGAGTGAAAATAGGAAAAATTCCAGAGACGAGCGCCCGAGTCGCGGCCGCATCCCGCGCCTCTTATGCATCCTGCGTGTCAGAATGAAACCGATGAAAATTCCAAAGTCCAAACCCTAGTTTCCGCACCTCCCTCCTCTCGTCGCGCCGCTAGCACCCCACTCCCTCTCTCTTCTCCATCGATCCAGCCACCGCACACCTCCCTCCCTCTTCTCCATCGATCCAGCCACCGCACACCACCGCTGCCGCTAGCCGTCGCACCTCCTTATCCCTCGTTTCCCTTCTCCACGTCCACCCACGAAACCCTACTAACCCCTGATCCACATCTCCCCATCGATCTGTCGTCTCCCATTGCTTCCCCTCCCTCCCTGTGTTCTCCTCGTCAACATCCGCACCAACCTCGCCGCCAAGCCGCGCCTATCCTCCTGTTCAACGCCCAGCGACAACCGCGTCGCGGCTGTCGGGCTCAACGGCGCTGCGGCCCCCGCCACGATGATGTTGCAACCGAGGCGGAAGAGAGGGGCGCGGTGGATGTGGTCGTATAGCACATCTACGCACCGGAGCTGAGGACAACTACGGCTTCCTCAACATGCAGGAGGTCAAGCTGCTGTCGCCTCCTCGACCAGATCCCCTCCGTCTGGGTCTTCCTCACCGAAGACAGCAGGAGCCCCTTCGTCCACCTCACCGAAGACAGCAGAATGCCGAGACGGTTATTGTGTTCCCCTCCCTGGCCGTTAGATCCCGGCCGCCGCTACTTGACAGGAATCCTCCGCTAGCGTCTTCAGGAGGGTACCCGACGGCATCCAGGCCGTGGACGCGGGACATCAAGGTCATGCTGCCGTTGCTGCTCCTGGTAGCTACCCCTGTCTCACTCCCCCTTTCCTGTTAGATATATTTACTGGTTGCAACACAATTTGAATTTTCTTTACTGCCTGCTTATTTGTCTTCTTCATTCTTGTAACACAAATGGGAAACAACACCAATTTTGCTTAGTGATGAATAATGCTCTTGCTTTGGCCGGAGGCAGTGACCTGTATTTGAATGAAACAAATGGTTGTTAGTCTGTAATTTAAAATGAATTTACAATGGTGTTATTTTTACAAACCCCTGCAATTTAAGAAGCGTTCCATTACCCAGCTATTTTCATGTAGTTGCTGTGCAATTATACAACAATGAGATGTGGTTCACCATCTCTAACTGCTGTTTGCTTCTTCTGCATTGCGTGTTGCGCTGGCTTATAAGGTGAAAATTGCTGAGCATTAGGATCCAAGTCATGAATTTCCTGAACTGGTGGATGTATATATTTGGGTGCTACTCAATTAGAAAATGTCTCCATCTAGTCTTTGTCATCAGAAAATTTGTGATACATATTTGCTGAACATTTTTCTTTTCTTACTTTATTCAAGAAAACAAATATGGTTTCTATGCTTACAAAAAAATATGAACTTAATTACTTCAACAAACTGCTCTAATTTAAATAATTACTCTTTAACCTCATCAAACTATGTCATCTGTCAGCATTCTTGTTCTTTTCCTATTTTGCAGCTAGGATATTAGTATAGTTAAATGTGGAACAAATTATGATCTCAATTGATTGTTTCTATTTGGGAGCTGCAAGAGCAACCATGATGCTTACCCGTGTGATGGAGCGCATCAAACATGGACAGTGCACCACATTTATAGTGTCAAGTACATCGTGCTGCAACTTCGGCAACACTGCCTTCTCCATATTAGATAAGCCTCTGGTCTATCCAAATCCTCTTCCTTTTTGTACTTGGTTGATTGATGGGCCATGGTTCCATAACATGTTATTGTGTCGAGTCCCTCTGATGTGGAAGCTATGGTCTGAATAGCTTTATATTAGGTTCTGTTAGAGTATATGTGATGTTACTTTATGGTCACGGGCTCACTGTTGTAATGTTGCTATCTGTTTAATTAGAGTCAATATTGTTAGTGATAGTCAGATGCTCATGGTGGAGTTAGTTCTTATGTGTTGTTGGTCCTGGGAAGGGAATGCATTGTTTATTTTTATAGCTATTTGTTTGTGAAAGATTCCTTGGTTAACTACATACTAAATCTTTAACTTCTAGATATTCGATGTACACTGAATGTTTATTTGTTATGTGCCAACTTAAATGCTGAACTAGGTGTTGCTGTGTTGCACTATTTGCTGAAACTATGCCATGGTACCCATAGGTTAGTGTTGTTCATCCCTAGCATGAGCTTGATGATGTATCGGCAGATTAGTTTGTCCAAGATAATTATTTGTACATAGTTTTCTTTACTGTACACGCAAAATCAATCTCTTCCTGTTGTATATTTCAGATAATTTTTTTGTTTACTTTATCTTTTAATTATGCGCAAGAAGCTGCTCCTGCTGGTCTCTCACTTTCCTATCATGCTTTTGCTTTCACTATCTTATTCTCTCTCTCTACTGCAGATTCTATTGACCGCACCGTGCCCCTCCTAGCCGGAGTCGAAGCGAGAGTAGTATGGATATGCTGTTGATGCCGACGATGGAGTTCATGAAGTAGAACATCAGACAAGTACAACAAGGGCGCTAGTTGAAGCACCTCCTCCAAGCCGCCGACAGCTCCTTCTTCCTCCGGACTGCCCCTACTGTGAGCGCATTCATACCCTTCCTGCTGATACTGGCTCAATTTTCTTGAGATTTGATCTGCCAATTAAGGCCTTCCCCGGTTGCTCGTTGCTGCTCATCATTTGGTGTTTTCCGTGTTATTCATGTTCTTTTCCTGTATGTCCATTGCAGGCTGAAGTGTGCATTGCAGGCTGAAGCAGCAACCTCACCAACCTTGCATAGCTCCATTATAAGATTGAAGAGGAAGATCATGCAGCATTTGCTTTTATTTTCTGCATTTATGTGTTGAATGTATGATATTTCGGTTGCTTTGTGTATACATAAAAATTGTAAACAATTTTTCTAGCCTTAAGACCTTGGATTTGTTGCTTAGACCTGAAATGTGTAATTGTTTGCTGATGAAAAGATATCAATTGTTGGTAAATCTGGTCTGTGCTATTTGTTTGAAGTTGGGCTATGATAAGTACTGGTTCGGCCGAATGATACATGGGCCGGTAAAAGGCTGTAGCCCAGGTTACATTGGACAAAGACGGTATAGAAAACAAAAACAGACGCTAAAAAAAATCGATGGTTTGGCCCAGAAAATAGGAAGACCGAATTGTTCACATAGCCCATGTATCTAACCAGAATTGATAGCAACTTGGCCCATATAGACGTTGAAAATGGAAAGTTTTTTTTCTAGGATTTGATGAATAATTGGGCTAGGCCCATATAAAAGGCTGAGTTGGACTTGCCACGTCATTTTTGCCACGTTGGATCTGATGTGGCTTGGCCAGAGTACGAGCGACCAAAATAATTGGTCACATACTGCATGACCATCCATTTTGGCTACAGAAGGTCACATTGGTTCAATCGCGACGCCCGTAACCTGACCAAGAGATTTTGGTCACAGAAAGGTCGCAAATGATTTTACGTGACCATTCGGTGACCAATATGGTGAGTCACAAGATAGCATATTTCTATTAGTGGTAGCTCTGTGATATGTCAGAAAACATTATCTAGGACTTCCTAGGGCGTATATAAGTTTTTTTTGCTACAACTCCGGAAGAAATTTTATTCACTAAAATTTGAATTATTTGGAAATGGATTTTGAATTTTAAACCGGACAAACACCAGGAGATTAATTAGGCGAAATATGGCCACCTGGGCCGATAAAGCTTATAGATAACTCAACCCCACATGAGCTTCCACTACCACTCTCGTCTCGAGAGCTCCCACCTACGGCGATCCTATCACGCTATGAGCCACCAAAGCCCCTCCGTTGGCACGTCTTCTTCCGAACCACAGAGCCCTTTGTTGGAGGTATGCCCTAAATACAATAATATCTAGTTATTATTCTATATCCTTGGTGCGCCGACCTTCTTGGTGGGTGAGGATTGGTGCAACTCTCCCCCTCCTCCAACTATAAAAATGACCACAAGGCATTGAGAGAAATCACTTCTGTTTGCTCGTGCATCTCTCTAGTTGATTAACGGGACAAATTAGAGCATCTAATTAGAGACCTCTAATTGAACTAGTGTTAGAGATGTGCCCTATACACAATAATGTCCTGTTACTATTTTGGCCCCAAATTTAGAATTATGTTTATGTCATCATGCTACAACTTCTATAACTCTTGAAATGTGAGTTTTCAAAGAAAAATCTTTGTGCGGGTGTGAATACATAAACAAATAAGAGTTCCTAATATTGTCTCTAATATTATCTTATTGTTTGTGAGATGGTCACATCTCCATGATCATGTAATTAATTAAAGTCTAACAAAACAAAAGAGTTTATTGGTAGGGTAACAATTCTACTAGAACGATCAAGGTATATATATGATTTACTAAAAAGAGACTAAACAATTGTAATGTATATAGAAAAGAACATTTGGAGTTGTCATTGACTCTAAGTCCTATCATATGAGAATATCTAGTGACCGCACAATCGAAAGTTATGCTTTGGATGTCTTCAACCATCCACCATAACAGGGAATCATAAATGTTGACGTGTGGGCATAATTTAGAGAATATATTGGAACTGAGATCGTTCAAAATTAGGAATAAGATAATAACCATTTTATTATTGCCTCTCGAGCATATTCCCTTAAAAAATTAACCGTGCGTTGGGTTTTCATCAATTACACCTATATACCCCTGAGGACCTAACACACAAAGCACTAGGGTTTCTAACCCTTCGTAGCGTGATTTCATGAATCCTCTATCCGACAATCTCCATATTACCACCACAAGGTTTAGTTTAGCCTTTCGGTCATACTTCCTTCTTCTAATAAAATTCATGAAGATCTCATGCATGGCTCGAAAATGAATTTCCACCCAAACTTTTCATCCAAAATGGTGGTTTCATATTACTAGCCTCCTCCATCGTTGATCTTGTTGAACCCGCCTCTACTCCCACAACACCCGCAACTCGATGGACCATCGCCATTGTGGAGGATAGCTACGCCCATCACTGATGTGGCTTCTGGCGTCCAGGCTTCCACCAGCGTAAATGGAAGCAGCGAATAGAGTGGAGCGTCCCTCGGCCTGGCGGGGCCCTTCCTAGGCACCACAAAGCAGAGCCACGCCGACAGGAGGCTTGGTTGCACCGACTCTATTTGACTAGACAATATGTCCTCAAGCCCTTAAGCAAACATAATATAGGGGTGTTTGTATATCGGGGTCCCCTTGGAGATACATACTCTTATATCGTTATCGCACTTGCCTTTTTTCACAAAGAAAATAATTTAATCTTAAGAACATCCTCTTGTGTAATGTGAGTCTCAAAAAAAACTTGCCAAGCATTGGAAGTTTTATAATACGCTGGGCCCCACACAAGATGCAAGTCCATCGATCATCGGTTGATCTAGGTAGCTACCTTTGTGATGCCAGGTTTCAGCTGCTAGCTAACACGTCCATGTTCATTCTTAATAGCTAGCTAGTCCAACATGTACGTCCATGCTATTAAAAAGCTGGCCACTCAGCCTAAATCAATCCCGGCCACTCACTCTCGGTCTAAACGCCGGATCATCCAATTAAGATTCCATGGTATTCAAATACACATTTACGTACGTACGTTGCTCAGCTGATGGATGCGTGTGCGCATGGAATCTAGGGATGTGCACAACTTTGATTGGTACGGTATACACAACTTTGAGGTAGACACTCAAAGTTGTGTAGGATATTGATCCACTACACCTATATACCCATATGAACCTAACCTAACACAAAAAGCTCCATTTTCTCACAAGAGTAGGGTTTGTCACCCCGAACAGAATTTTGCACCACGTGTGTAGAATCTTCCTATGCCATAGTCATGCGTGTGAAGGAGGTGCAACTTAAACGACGTGTAGTGTATTTTACTACTTTACCACAATCATACACCTATATAAGGACCCCATGTTTAAACTAACCTAGTTTTTTACCGTTCCTTGTCACTAGTAGAAAACGGGCCATAGAATTTCACCTTTAGTATATGTTCAGTTAAGGAGGGTGCCGGGCAGGGCTAATACCGGTTTGAACCTCACCTTTGCTACCGGTTGGCGGCTAGAACCGGTACGAAAGCTGTGTGGCAACCGTTCTTGTTGTGCGGGCCTATTTGGTACCGGTTGGTGGCTAGAACCGGTACCAAATGGGTGTGGCAGGGGCACTGTGGCAAAGTTTCGCCTGGCGCTAGGCACCTTTTGTACCGGTTGCTGGCACAAACCGGTACCAAAGGTCGAAGGGAGTATGGTAGTAAATATTGGTCAAATGTATATAATATGGAAATATATCTTATCATGATTTTAATGGTACAAAAATTATATTTGAGATGTTGATATTTTATCCTATGTATTTGGTCAAACTTCAAAAAGTTTGACTTCAACTAAACCTATAAAGCAAAGTAATTGTGATTGGAGTGAATACCTATCCGAGACAAATGATAAACGGTCAAGGCACAAACAGACTCGTGCACATGCCGTATTATTTATTTGCATAACAAAGACATAACTAAGCTAGATACTAGGACGGGCAGGATTATAATGCGTATCAATCAGTAGCCAAGACGTTGTGGATGGAGACTTGAAGGCGCCATCTTGAGTGGTGCTTCAACGGCTCGGATTGTACAGGTGCACCGGCAGGCGTGGCCGGGCATGCAGCACCAGCGGGTTGGCCATGAAAAGGTCATGCTTTGACTCGGCGAGATCAATGACCGACAACCCAGCTGGTTTGGCCCAGGTAAATCCCTGCAGGAGCCTGCCAAAAAGCATGATGGTTATAGCGGTCCCTAGTGTGGCCCCGGTGCTGAAGGAGATGAACCGTAGCTCGTTCTCTGTGAGGGCGACGTCGATGTCATCTCCCATGGGTCGCTCCGGCTTAAAGACGAGAGGGTCGTCCCAGACGGCTGGGTTCCGCCCCAGGCCATGCATGCTGAGGAGGACGTGGCTTCCCTCAAGAACGCGGTAGCCCGCGACGGTAGTATGGGCGATCGCGACATGCGGCACATTGAAGGGGGCAATAGGGTGCAGCCTGAACGCCTCGCGTATGCACGCCTTGACGTAGTTCAGCCGCGGTATGTACGACTCCTGCACTAACCGCTCCCGGTGGACTACCCGGTCCAACTCCTCCACCGCCTTGGCCAACAGCTCTGGCTTGTTCACAATCTCTGCCAGTGCCCACTCCGCGGCATATGATTGGTTATCAAGGGCTGCAACTATTATGTCCTGCATGCATTTCCATGAATATATACACATCCATTTTTTTGACTAAAATATACACATCCATTTGGAAGTAGTTTATGATTGATTACTCAAAGTGTTTGCTTACCTTGCACTGTGCTTTCACCTCCTCGATGGTAAGCAACGGGTTGCCATGTCCATCTTTCAGCGTGATGAGTACGTCTAGCAAGTCTTGGGGCTCGTCATCTGGCCTCTGGCAGCCCCTCCACTGTCTCCACCTCTTGTCGATCACCATGTCATGCAGTCTATTCACCGTGCCGTTGGCCTCCTTCACCATTTTCACGTGGCCGTCTAGGTCAAGACCAATGAGCCACGGCAGGTAGTCCCTTACTGAGAAGGAGAAGACGAGCCCCAATGATTCGAAGCAAGCGTCCAGGTGTTCCACCTCCAGCGGCCCCGGGCTGCCGTCGGGCTCAGGGTCCCCTAAGTACCTACTTCCGAAGGCAAGCCGGCGGATGACGTTGCTGCAGTAACGCCGTGCGACATGCCTGACATCGACGTTGTCCAACTCCCTAGTGACAAGGTTGTAAACGTAGTGTGTCAGGTTGTCAGCGTTGTTTGCGCGCTTGTCATGCTGCCACTTGTGGCGGGAAGGGCTGACGATCTTAGAGGTGATCACGCGGCGCATCCGCATCCATTGACCACCGAATGGAGCGAGCACCGTGTCCTTGTACCCATAGCTGATGGCGCTGGAGGCAATTCTGAGTGGCCGGGACATGAAGTTGCTGTCTTACTTCTTCAACGCCTCCCTTGCTATCTAGGGGCAGGTGATAGGGACGACGTTGACACCACCGAGGCGGAAGCATGCAATGTCGGTGCCCATATCCTCCATCACACGATGGATCCAACGGAATGCAGGCTTTTTGATGATCATCTCAGGAAGGTTACCCACCATCGGCCACCGAAATGGCCCCGGTGGAAGGGGAACCATGGCTGATATGGATTTGTCATTACCGATCTTTCTCTTGGGACCTAATCGGTTGATGAGGTATAGGAATGTTATTACTGCGAGCAGGATGGATAGAATAACACAGAAGGTTCCTAGCCTTATGGAGAACTCTTCTAGATTCACTGTGACTTTTCGTTAGTACCCCAAATTCCTAGCTTGAAAGATCTCAGCACGCAGGCAGGCTTGGTTTTCAGCTTTACGGCGAAGGTTAGATTGCCAGCTGGTTGCTCTGGCCATATGCTCGATACGCCTATTTATAGATATTCATGGATAAGAGGTATATTCACCTCCTCTTGATTTGGATAAGATGCTCTACCTCTTGATTTGAATATACTCAATTCTACTCCCTCTGTTCAACAATAGATGATTTGTATTTGTCTACATATAGATGTATCTAGACATTAAACATGTCCAAATACATCCATATCTAGATAAGTGGAAGTCATCTATTTATAGATACTCATGGATAAGAGGTGAATATTCTAAATTCGATTGCGAATCTTTCATGGATATAAGAGGTGAATATTTGCTATTACTTACAATTTATGGGCATGCTTATCGTAATCAAATCAAGGATACGGTCATGTTGAAAACAAAGATCAACAACGACCTGCCACTTTTAGATTGTCAAAATCTATTATCTCTTCAACTCTCAATTCGATTTCGAATCCTTGATGAAAATAATAAGTGAATCTAATATATTCACTACTATTGATTGCAATCCATGGGATCTTCATATGTGTATATGTGTGGTTGAAATGATGAAAATTCATTACATAAGTTTGAAGTTGTATACCTCCTTCAAAAACAGATTGTACCGCTAGAAGATTCTAAACTCGTGGTACAAACCGCCCCCTCCCCCCACCACCACCACTTCAGGCGCGCAACTCTTCCTAGAACATGGATTTTTTTTGGTTAGGTCACGGTCCTATGCCATAATCTAACAGAAAATAGTAAAATTTAACGAAACCTCCTTTGGATGAAAAAATTGGTGGTACACATGGCGGGGCCAACTATAAAGGAGAACCCAGGAAATCTTTCAGGAACCGTCGGAAACCATAGATTATCGGAATGGTGTACTAATATGGGAATATTAGTGTGGTGTAAATTATGAAAATCCAATAAATTTTTTTGAAGTTGCACCTCCTTAAGAAACATGACTATATACCACATGAGAGTTCTCGACCCTTGATGTAAAACCCCGATTTTGGGGAGACCGGCCCTAGTATTATGAGAACATTGAATTTTGGGTTAGCTCCAGATCCGATGACCTAATCTAAGACAAATAAAAATGTAAAGTCACATGAACCCTTACTTTGGATGAAATATAGGGGTGGATTCTACGAGGACCGTCAGAAAGGGGTGCACATGAAATCCCGACAGTAAGGGTTATAACCATATAGTTCTGGGAATCGGTCCTCATATCGGTACACGGTGTGGTAAAAATTATGAAAATCGAGTACACAACTTTTAATTTGCACCTCTTTCACAAAGAATACTATCCGTAGAAAACTTCGCTACTCGTTGTGTGAAGCTTCGATTTCCGGGCGACCGACACAACTCAAGTGAGAGAACTTGATTTTTTCGATTAAGATCGACTTACACAAA
The DNA here is from genome assembly GCA_028641055.1 of Alopecurus myosuroides. Taxonomy (NCBI): domain Eukaryota; kingdom Viridiplantae; phylum Streptophyta; class Magnoliopsida; order Poales; family Poaceae; genus Alopecurus; species Alopecurus myosuroides. The sequence continues at coordinate 6,845,342 of CM054058.1, read as the reverse complement.
AAAAAGTGGAAATTACTAAGAAACCCTGACTTTAAATAAAAATGTGGAGGGTTGACGCTAGATGGCCCTCGAGATATGGGAAATCACGCCAGGAACAGTCAAAACCCTAGATTTTGGAGCACATGGTCCTCATATTGGTATATAAGTGTGATCACAATGATATAATTCTATCACACAAATTTTAACTTACACTTCCTTCACAAACATGTTACAATAAGGTTATGGACTTTAGGGTGCAAATCTCTCGCTTCAAAGCAACCGAACCAAATTTGGTAACACCTTGTCCTAGTTTTGAATTTCTATTGTTCCTATTCCCTAACAATGAGGAAACTCACATAAAACCGCATCTTCGTATAAAAAGCATTTCTACCCTTTGGCCCGTGGAATAAGTGGACATGTGGAATCATGCAAAAAATGACAAAAAACACTAGGTTTTCATCATGGGGTGCTAATATGAGTATAGAAGGTTGGTGGTAAAGAGAATAATAACATACACCCTGCGATATTTCGCGTGTTGTTAGGCTTATTACTTTATGCTAGGTGATTGCTATTGTCGTTCTTGTTATTATCGTCATTATTTGATGCTACGAACTATCTATGGAATTAATCCTACTATTAATTTTAAACAATTATGATTTTTCGAATAACAAAGGTACCACATAACAAGAGTTATCATCGAATGAAACATAAAATGATATCCAATTATTACCTCGTATGATAAAAAATAATATAACTAAAGTACTCACTCCATTTCTAAATATAAGATGTTTTTGCTTTTGTCTAATTCAGTTGATCCAAATGTATATAGATGCATTTAGTGTGTATAATCACTCATGCTGCTCTGATATGCAGTCTATATTGAAATATCCAAAGCATTTTTTATTTTGAAACAGACAGTGTACAATGCAAACAAGAACTTTTTTAACTAACTACACCATAACTAATCGGTCCCGCACCAATAACGTATCATAATATTCCACAATAATCTAACTGAAAGCACCATAAGAAGGACAATTAATACTATGTTTGGCGACACTCTAGCGAATACTACATGGAACATGCATTATCAACTATGCGACCATAAACATGCGTATCGACAATTATAATGCGCATAAAATAATAGACATTAACAACTATATAACACACTTTCATCGGTGAATGCACTAAAGTTATAAGAGGGATCAAGAAATAAAATAGTAAATATGTCACATTCACCGCTTATTTTTAAAGCCTCCTTTCCCCTCTAATTATTTCTTAAATTTAGTCCCATAATCATTCTCATATTGACCGTCAACCTCCAAAGCCACCCTCCTTGCGATAGCGGTGCCCACCTAGACTCTAGGTCTAACAATTTGTTTCTTTTGCACATGAAATATTTGGCACTAACCATACCGTAGCTCTGTGATATGTCAGAAAACATTATCTAGGACTTTCGAGACATATGGCGTCCCATGCATTCCACTTCTGTGATCCGGGTAATTAACTTGCTGTGCTACCGCAGTGCGCAGCATATCTATTGCCCGCAGGGTCTCCTCTGCGTGGGGTGACTCTCTCACGGGGATTTGATTCAATGCAAGCGTCGCCGCGTACACGTTGTCCATGGGATTGTTGTAATGACCCGCCGGTGTGTGAAACCGTGATGGTAGTGGCGGGGGTACTGCATTGCCTGTTGTAACTCCAGTTTGTGGCAAGGGTAACCCGGCCTGCACATTCGTCGGCTGTGTTCCCGCAGTTACCACTTGAGGTGCAGTTCCTTGGTTTGCCGCTGGAATCGGCTGATCTTGAGGTGTGATAAACAGCGCGGCCGGATTTATAACTCCACCCAACGCTGGTAACCTAGTTTGGTGCCTTTGATGTATTCTAGTCGTTTCCTCTCGGAGCCGGGTTTCCAGTGCATCCAGCTCGCGTTGGCGTGTGGCCATCCCTTGCCTTTCTGCTTCTACTTGCCTTCTCTGTTGCTCCAATGCGCGACGGGCTACGTCCAGATCCCTAACACGTTCCGCCGCGTTTTCTGAAGTAATAACGGTGGCGAGAACTGTGGGGTCTAGAATCAGATTGTTGTCGAACAGGGCCGGGTGTTGAGGGTTAGAAGGACCCGCTCCTGGTGTCCGGCTTGCTAGGAATCCAAACGTGTTCGCGTGTAACTCGTTTTCCTCCGCTTGACTGGTAACTGATGCCGACTCCCCGTCAACCTGGGCCACAACCGGGTTTCCGTTAGCCGGTCCCTGCTTCCGGGTCAACGCTTGTGCTGCCCCGGCTGCGGCCGCAGTTACGTTCTCCTGGTTGAGATTGGTCGCGGGAGCCGTGTAAACCGCAACCCGGCGCATAATGCTTGGCATGAATTCGTACTGTTTCTCTTCGCTGCTAGTTTCCTCGTACCGGTTCTCCAGTAGATGCAGGATAGATTCGGTATCATCTTCTTTCTCGACCCGGCCACGCGGGGTCCATGCCGGCTCCTCCGGCTGTTCCCACTTCGTGGTGGGCTCTTCTGTCGGGTTTGTTGTCCCAATTGATTCTTCTCCATCTGATTGGATATAGGTGGTCTTCCCTGACACAGAATCAAACCCAAAGTCGTCAGGGATCGAACCGGAAGTACGTACCATACCGATGAAGACGCTGATCTGGCCGATTGTCATGATAGATCCGGATTCAAGGTGATCCGACTCCGGCCCCCAGCCGGAATCGTCGACCATCTTCTCTCCTTCGTGGTCGATGTAGATCTCGCCGATGACTAGATTCTCATATTCTTCCGAGCTTCTCCCGTGATGTAAACACCTTTGGACGTAGGCCCCACGGTGGGCGCCAACTGTCGTGGGATAATCACGGCAGACGTTACCGGGGGTAACTGATCTTGGGGCAAGACGACACAGGCGTTTGGGAGAGGGTTTAGCTCAGAGGAAAACATGTTGATACTCGATCTGGTAGCTGGCAATCAAGTCGCCGAGTCTCCGATCTCGATATATTAACTCAACTTTCGTGTTACACTGGATGCTCGATATCAAGCGACATGGCTAGAACTCTTGAATCTCTAAACTAGACCGAGGGGCCGGTTTATAAAGCACCTGGACCCCCTGGCTTGCCCTCCAAGGCGCACCCTGAACCCTACCCGGACACCGCATACGAAAGACCCTAACTTTCCTTACCGTAACCCACCATCCGGGTTACGAGGCCTACGAACTTGGGCCTTCCAGAAGCTCCTTTATCCTTAGCCTAGATCTTGCGCAGCGTCCATTGGGCCGAGTTACACCTTGGTGTTGGCCTACAGGGTTATCATCTCCCCATCAGTAGTCCCCAGAATAGCTTGGGCTTCACGAGATTCTCTTTGAAGCGCACGATATTCCCTGCAAAATTATCAAACTTACAAATTCAACGGAGGCCGGGTTAAATTGCTTTGATAAACAGGTAGGCCCAACTCCACGGTGGCCATATAATAACCCGGCTTCATCCAAGTCCTTTGCTTAGCTTTTCCGGGTCAACACCCTAATAAGAATGTTAAATGTCCGATTCACTTTACTCGATAATTGACCCTGATGTTGCGGAGAAGATCTCCTTCTTATTTCCGTCCGGATATCTCGCTCAGCACTCAAAGCACACCCCACAGAATCCAGGGAAATAGCCGTTAACCCGAAATTTCCGGTTGCCACCCGTTGGGCTAGGTTTATCCACCCACACCCTTATAAATAAGTGCTTAGAGGTAAACCTAACCACGACGGCTCATTTCCCTCCTTTCCTCTTTCTCTTCGCCTCCGCACCCAAACTCACAGAACATCATCACGGAGACTTCACGCGTGTCACCAGAGCCAATCTGCCGCCGGCTGCGCTCCACCACGATTCGCCCCGTGCCGCCGCCAAGATCCGCCGTCGCGCCCCCAACCCGCCCGCCGGGAGTCGCAAAGGGGCACCAAGCTTGTGCTATTTGCCTCCGTCGGGCTTCACTTCGATCTCCTCCAGTAAGTCTCTCATATCCATTAACTTGTGCTTGAAATTTCTCGATTTACTTCAGATTAGATCTAAGTCAACCCGCCGGTCATTTTTCTGGTCACGCCGAATTAGGTCGCTCGAATTCATTCTAACTCATCCAACGGATTGAACATAGACTTCATTTTACTCCCCTACTGCCCATAGTCACTAATTTCCCCACAAATCTAGAAATGGAATCTCCAATCTAGGCTCGGGCCGCCCGAAATTTCCGTGCTTGCCGTTGACACCCGGAAAATTCTCTTCTTCCGGCTCTTTTGTTGCAGTAGATACAGAGGTAACCATCCATCTTCCCCAAACACCTTTCAACACGTAAACCCTTCATAGTTTTTGTAACGATATCTGATACCCGGATAACTTGTAACCTTGCTCCATAGAATGACACTCGGATAATTCTTTGCTTCCATGTTTTCTTGATATCCCTCGCAAATATTCGGATGACTCATGGTTTCCGAGTCTTATTTCTTGTACCCTTCTATCTTGTGCTTTGCAGGTTAATCTCATGGCTCCCAAGAGGCAGGGGAAACAGCCGGCCAAGGCCAAGACCACCAACTCCATATCCGCCAACTGGGCGCGGTCCACGGTTACGAAGGCCAAGTTAGAAGAACTGGCCGAATTAGGAGTCCTCCCCTCTCAAAAGGATATCCATTGGAGGGTGCCGGGTGACGAGACCCAGCCCACGCCTGCCAATGATGAGGTAATATGTTTTGTAGAGCACGTGACCCGGGGGTTCCGTCCTCCGGATATTTGACATAGGGCCTAACTCTGTGTTAAATATTTCCCACTTCATTGTTCTTTCCGAGTCATACTTATGCACCCCGCCAAGTCTGGCTCTCTTCATCGAACTTTTCCAGTGCAAACCGTGCCGCGAAAGCGGTGACGGAGCACTTCTTGCTTGCGGCGGGGTCTGTATCCAGCGCCGCAAGAATTCTCTAATGCCACCTCTTACTCTTAACTCCCACGTCAAACACTAGCAACTCTCATACTTTTATTGCCGGGACACCTCCCCACCCGGCGAAAAGAGGTTGCCTTGTTACTCAGAGGTCCTCCTCGATATCTCCGAGACCTTCAACGCCTTTGCCCCTGACTCGGACAGGGAGGCAATTCAACCGTTATTGGCCAAAATAACTATTCTCTCGGCCCAAGGTCTCATTGGGCTCAACCTGGTAAAGACTTGGGTCGATTTCCGGATCCAACCCAACTCCATCCGCACAAAATTAATGTGCGAGTATTCGGGGCATACCACAGACTCTCTCCGATATTCCACCAATAGCTTTGCAGCCGGAGACACCAACAAGACTATCAAGAGCTTCTTGACAGAGAAGTTGGAGGTAATCCGGAATATAGCCGGGTTAGAACCCTTCACGCGTGAGAACCCGACCCCCAAGGTAAAGACTCGGCTTTCATATCTTTACCTTCACACTTTCCACTCGATATGACCAATAACCCTTATTCTTATATCTTCATCTCAGGCCGATGATCCTTTTTGGAAAATTGAAACTCCTCCTAACTCTGAAACTCCAGAGGAGAAAGAAGACGCCGTTAACTCGGATGAAGGTACATTCCGAGTTTCACTTAGCTTTTTTGAAATCGCTGTTGCTCGTTCTTCATTTTCCGATTGTAAATCCTGATAACTTTCAGAACAAGAAGAGAAGGACGACGAAGAAGAAACTGAAGGCAAGGTGGAGTCAGCGAGTGACGAGGACGACGCTGAGCCAACAGTCAAGGTTCCATACCTCTTCCTTGCCTCTAAACCATATTTCTTTGATAACATGCACGAGCTAAACCGGAAATTATCCACTTGGTCGTATTTGAAGGAACCGCTCGCGACCAAGCGTCGAATAACTCGGAACTTTCCGGGTGATGGCGCTCTTAATCCGGGCATTTCACCGTCTCCGGCTCGACGCAGCTGGCGGAGAAGGACAACAAGTGCCACCAATAAACCCAGCCGACCGAGAGGCCGAGTATCCCATAGCCTCGCACGTACTCGAGGAGGAAGAAGCTGCAGACTTGGGCGCGGGAGAAAGGGCACCAGACTCCGATACTCGGACGACCCGGATACCCTCTCGCACCAAGAGGAGAGTCCCTTCTCCAAGTCCCCAAGGTCCCGGGTCTTCCAACTTGGGCAATGAAACTTTTGACCAGATGATGAGCACTCTCCTTGCTATGAAGGCCTCGGAGAGAGATGTGCTAAAGCGCATGGCAGCGGAGCACCAGGTAATGTTACCTAATATCTCTTCTTATCCATCTAGTCCCCAAGTGCCGAGTATAATTTGTTGAAATCGTGCTCGGTATTCTGCGCGATAATCGGCTTTCCATGATACCCGACTAATTCTCATACTTTGATTTCTCACAGGCACAGGCCACCCGGTCTGATGAACTTTTGCTCAAGACCGAGCAACTGCTGCTTGCTGAGGTAAAGCGGAGGGAGGCCCTTGAGGATGAAGTGGAAACTTTGAAGAAAAATGTTTCCAAATATAAGAAAAGGTGTACCACTGCTCGAACCGCACTGAAAAAGTTGTCGGAGCAAGTTACCGATACTTATCGTATCTTGCTTAGTAAGTTTATTGCTGCTAACTGCTTTCACGCCTCTATTTTGTTACATGATACTCGGAATTACTGATATGGCCTTTCTTTGTTTCAACTGCAGGTGCCAACCTTGCAACCCCAGAAGAAGATGCTGCTGCAAAGGCTAAAACTTTAAAGCCTGTGCTCCGGACTTTCTTTGCCAGTACCAAGTATATATTAGATGCCGTGAAGTGGCCGACTGAGGTATATCCGGGTGAAGAAAATCTTATCCAAGCTCGCTCCACTGTGCAAGCCTGGATCGAGATCTGGAAACGCTCGACATGCCGGGTTGGTATGACCCGAGCCTTTGCGCTGGCGAAGGCTTATTTTCCTAAGCTTGAGCCGGCAAAAGTGATATCCGGGTTTCCAGAATTCAAAGCAGACGGATCCAAGTTTGGGCCCAAGGACTTCAAGGCCGTATAATCCGCAGTGCATCACTCGGCAACCACTTTGGCCGATAGTATGGATCTGGGTACGCTTATGACTTCGTACGATGCTGAAGGCAAAATCGTGAAGGAGGAAGCACCCCCACCCTTCGACATTTTGGAAAAATGGGCTGCCGATTCGGCCAGGAAGAGGGAAGAAACCGCGAAGAGGGAGGCCGAGTTAGGATCGGAGCCAACCACTTCTACACCGGCTGTCCTCCCGCCTGTCCGTCCTGATGCGAAGAACCCGGGTGATGATGCCGGGAGAGCTGTGGAGCAAGCCCAGGACCAAGACCCGGAGGGCAAGAGCAAAGGTGTGGACCCTACTCAAGAAGCCGAGTAAAGAAATGCTATCACGATACCTTGGTCGTTTCGCTGCTCTTGTTCGAAACAGATATTCTTTTGTCGGTGCACCTATGCACCTTTGATACTAGTACCAAGATTTCTAACGTACTTTAATTCCTTGATAGACCTCGTGCCTCTTATGGCCTCTGGATGAACTTGATATTTATCTGGCTTTTGAGCTTATTCTCGATATCCGGCTTTCCTTATGGTTCCTTTTGTGAGACTCGGTTTCCGAGCATCGTGGGTTCTGACAGGCGGACTTTTCTCTAAGTCCCCAAGTCCCCAAGACTCGGATGTTTGGGTTTTTTGAGTTTTAGCAACTAAGCAACTTTTCCTTTTTTCAAAATCCCCAGTCCCCAAGACCCACAATGCCGAGTCTGGGATGTATGGTTTTTCCAAGGGAACAAGTTGTTTGCTGCTAAGCCCAAGCCCAGAGCCGTTTCACATAGGTATTGAAGTTATGCTTGATACACGTTGAGTTTCCGGCTATTAGCCTTATACTCTGCATAACTTGTGGTTTAGATGACCCTTTTGACAATCTTGTACTATAAGCCGGCTTTCGCGTGGATATCATGTTGTTACATCTATACGAAAACAGGGTCAGGCAAGTCCCATCGGGCTTCATGGCTGATTGTAATCGTAAGCGAGCAAATCATGCCACTTTAGTGCGAGTCACATCGAGCTTAAGTAAGAAAAGTCAAGAAAATTTGGCTCCTTTGTCCGGTTATAAGATTGCAGCCGTACTCGTTTGCGAGTAATCGGCCCTTATAACTCATAGGCATCAAGGCCGGGTCTTTGAGTTTGTAACAGTGCTATTCAAGCAATCAGCCCTCAAGACCTATATATATGCAACATACTTGATGATACTGATGTACTGGTAGCAATAAATAATACTTATCTGTAACCGGAGTGAAGATCATAAAATAAGACTTGATAACCATCTCTTTATTGATACGAGAAAGTTTTGGGTCAGCATGCCGCCTCATTAAAAACCTTCCAGTCCCCTTAGGTACCATGGATAGGAAAAGAGTGCGTCTGGAACCTGCTGCCCGTTACATTGCTTTAGTTCTTCTTGGGATTCTGTCCGGAACTGACGTAATCGATGCATATTCTCCACTTGTTGATCTTTCTTACTATGAGTACCGGGTTTGCCAGCCAATCCGGATAAGGCGTTTCCATGACGCGGCTGGCTGTGAACGGCTGCGCAATTTCTTCTCTTGTGGTGGATTGTTTGAGTGAATCACCCTTGATGAAAGCCACCATCTTGGTGTCTCGTGCTGCCTTGAACCTTGCCCTTTCGCTTTCAGTACTCGGCTTTTTGAAGGCTGTTCTGTCATCCGGGTCTGCTTGAGACCGGTAATATTTGAGTTCCTCTTTTCTACAAGCTTGTTCAGCCATTGCTGCATCTCCTTCATCGCACTCAGCCGCTATGTCCCGGCTTCCATGTATGGTGATGGTCTGTTTAGGACCCGGGATTTTTAGCTGTCGATACACATAACACGGCCTAGCCATGAATTTAGCATAAGCCGGCCTTCCGAATAACGCGTGATAAGGACTGCGCAATTTGACCACCTCGAAAGTGAGCCACTCAACTCAATAATTATCCTTTGATTCCCCAAAAGCTACCTCCAATGCGATTTTTCCCTCGGGGCATGCTGAGTGACCCGGCACTATCCCATGAAAAATTGTTGAACTTTTTTGTAGCAGAGACTCCTTGAGACCCATGCGTAGAAAGGTTTCCCAATATAGTATATTGATGCTACTTCCACCGTCCATCAGGACTTTTTTCAGCTCATACCCATTGACCTGCGGCGCAACCACCAATGCTAAAACTCCCGGGTGTTCTATTCTTTCCGGGTGATCCCTTCTGCTCCATGTCACGTCCTGTTCTGACCACCTCAGGTATCTTGGGACAGCCGAGGACACCGAGTTTACCGCCTATTTCAGTATCTTCTTGTCCTTGTTGGAACTTCCTGTAGTATGCACGTGATATTGACCCAACTGCTTGGGGTTGGCCTGGAAACCTCCAGCTCCCCCTTGGTTGTTACCTTGATTTCCGGCTGCCGGGTTACCGGCTGGGGGTGGGCCGTTGCCCGGGTTTCCACCTGGACCCGGTCCTCCTCCCCGACCTGCACCTCGCATGGCTCTGTTCACTTCCTCATTCTTCCACCTCTGTAGGTCGGCGCACGGCTCCAAGGAGTGGTTAGCTGGCCTACCGTTCCTGCTATGCTTCGGGCATGCCATTCTGAAGATGTCCCAATTATTACTCGGCCTTGGTGGCCCTTGATAGTTTCCTCCATTGTGATTTCCGGTATTTAAGTTTCCATCTGCCCTAGGTCTTGAAGAACCGGCCTCTGTCCTAGCGACAAATTGTGATCCTCCATCAAACGGGCGCTTGTTCTGATTGTTCCCATTGTTACCTCCATTATTACCCGGCGCTGATCCATTGCCGGTTCTTCCGTTACTTGTGTTTGTTTTTCCTTTCTTGTCATCAACATCCTCTTCCGTAGTATCCGTCAAAGCGTGTTTATTGCATGCATCCATCAGCTCTCCCATCGTAACTTCTGAAGCGTTCCGACTAGATTTCATGCGAGTCAACTTTTGTACTAAAGGTGTGTACTTGCAGGTCTTTGCCATAGCTTGCAGCGCATCCTTGGGCTGAATATCTGTAGATGAATGAAGTATCTCCATAACCCGGCGCACCCAGCTGCGCGCCGATTCTCCCTTCTTCTGAACACATCGCTCTAGGTCATCAATAGTGAATAACTTTCTGCACGTCCCATGAAAGTGCTTGATAAACGCAGTTTTCAATTCTCCCCATGACTTGATAGATCCTTCCGGTAGATTGGTGAACCATAACTTTGCTGCTCCCTCTGACATCATTAGATACATGAATTTGGCTTGAAGATTCTATGACGCATTGCGAATTGACATGGCCATCTCATAACTGCTCAACCATGTTTCCGGATCCATAGTCGGTTCATAATTCACTACTTTACCCGGTTCTTTGAATTTTTCCGGGTAAGGTTCAGCCCTGATGCTATCCGAAAGACACTTAGGTCCTGCAAGAATGGTCGAAGCTGGTCTTACTCGGGAAACGTGTGATCCTGCAGGGGGTAAGGCTGGACGCGGTACTGCTGGTGGCCCATGTGCCGCAGACCCGGCCCACAGCTCTCCTAGCTCTGGAACTGTCCACGATGGCCTGTGCTGCTGATGCTGCTGGTACTGCCTGAATGTGTGGAGGAGGCGGCATTTGCTGCTGCTCTTCCCTCCGCCGTGCAGAACTTGTCTGGATATTGCCGGTATTGCCTCGCTGTTGGCTGACATATGGCATCCCATGCATTCCACTTCTGTGATCCGGGTAATTAACTTGCTGTGCTACCGCAGTGCGCAGCATATCTATTTCCCGCCGGGTCTCCTCTGCGTGGGGTGACTCTCTCACGGGGATTTGATTCAATGCAAGCGTCGCCGCGTACACGTTGTCCATGGGATTGTTGTAATGAACCGCCGGTGTGTGAAACCGTGATGGTGGTGGCGGGGGTACTGCATTGCCTGTTGTAACTCCAGTTTGTGGCAAGGGTAACCCGGCCTGCACATTCGTCGGCTGTGTTCCCGCAGTTACCACTTGAGGTGCAGTTCCTTGGTTTGCCGCTGGAATCCGCTGATCTTGAGGTGTGATAAACAGCGCGGCCGGATTTATAACTCCACACAACGCTGGTAACCTAGTTTGGTGCCTTTGATGTATTCTAGTCGTTTCCTCTCGGAGCCTGGTTTCCAGTGCATCCAGCTCGCGTTGGCGTGTGGCCATCCCTTGCCTTTCTGCTTCTACTTGCCTTCTCTGTTGCTCCAATGCGCGACGGGCTACGTCCAGATCCCTAACACGTTCCGCCGCGTTTTCTAGAGTAATAACGGTGGCGAGAACTGTGGGGTCTAGAATCAGATTGTTGTCGAACAGGGCCGGGTGTTGAGGGTTGGAAGGACCCGCTCCTGGTGTCCGGTTTGCTAGGAATCCAAACGTGTTCGCGTGTAACTCGTTTTCCGCCGCTTGACTGGTAACTGATGCCGACTCCCCGTCAACCTGGGCCACAACCGGGTTTCCGTTAGCCGGTCCCTGCTGCCGGGTCAACGCTTGTGCTGCCCCGGCTGCGGCCGCAGTTACGTTCTCCTGGTTGAGATTGGTCGCGGGAGCCGTGTAAACCGCAACCCGGCGCACAATGCTTGGCATGAATTCGTACTATTTCTCTTCGCTGCTAGTTTCCTCGTACCGGTTCTCCAGTAGATGCAGGATAGATTCGGTATCATCTTCTTTCTCGACCCGGCCACGCGGGGTCCATGCCGGCTCTTCCGGCTGTTCCCACTTCATGGTGGGCTCTTCTGTCGGGTTTGTTGTCCCAATTGATTCTTCTCCATCTGATTGGATATATGTGGTCTTCCCTGACACAGAATCAAACCCAAAGTCGTCAGGGATCGAACCGGAAGTACGTACCATACCGATGAAGACGCTGATCTGGCCGATTGTCATGATAGATCCGGATTCAAGGTGATCCGACTCTGGCCCCCAGCCGGAATCGTCCACAGCCTTCTCTCCTTCGTGGTCGATGTAGATCTCGCCGATGACTAGATTCTCCATATTCTTCCGAGCTTCTCCCGTGATGTAAACACCTTTGGACGCAGGCCCCACGGTGGGCGCCAACTGTCGTGGGATAATCACGGCAGACGTTACCGGGGGTAACTGATCTTGGGGCAAGACGACACAGGCGTTTGGGAGAGGGTTTAGCTCAGAGGAAAACATGTTGATACTCGATCTGGTAGCCGGCAATCAAGTCGCCGAGTCTCCGATCTCGATATATTAACTCAACTTTCGTGTTACACTGGATGCTCGATATCAAGCGATATGGCTAGAACTCTTGAATCTCTAAACTAGACCGAGGGGCCGGTTTATAAAGCATCTGGACCCCCTGGCTTGCCCTCCAAGGCGCACCCTGAACCCTACCCGGACACCGCATACGAAAGACCCTAACTTTCCTTACCGTAACCCACCATCCGGGTTACGAGGCCTACGAACTTGGGCCTTCCAGAAGCTCCTTTATCCTTAGCCTGGATCTTGCGCAGCGTCCATTGGGCCGAGATACACCTTGGTGTTGGCCTACCGGGTTATCATCTCCCCATCAGCTATCCTATCACGCTATGAGCCACCAAAGCCCCTCCGTTGGCACGTCTTCTTCCGAACCACAGAACCCTTTGTTGGAGGTATGCCCTAAATACAATAATATACAGTTATTATTCTATATCCTTGGTGCGCCCACCTTCTTGGTGGGTGAGGATTGGTGCAACTCTCCCCCTCCTCCAACTATAAAATGACCACAAGGCATTGAGAGAAATCACTTCTATTTTCTCGTGCATCTCTCTAGTTGATTAACGGGTCAAAATAGAGCGTCTAATTACAGCCCTCTAATTGAACTAGTGTTAGAGATGTGCCCAATAGACAATAATGCCCTGTTACTATTTTGGCCCAAAATTTAGAATTATGTTTATTTCATCATGCTACAACTGCTATAACTCTTGAAATGTGAGTTTTCAAAGAAAAATCTTTGTGCGGGTGTGAAGATATAAACAAATAAGAGTTCCTAATATTAGATTATTGTTTGTGAGATGGTCACATTTTCATGATCATGTAATTAATTAAACTCTAACAAAACAAAAGAGTTTATTGTTAGGGTAACAATTGTACTAGAACGATCAAGGTATATATATGATTTGCTAAAAAAGAGACTAAACAATTCTAATGTATTTAGCAAAGTACATTTGGAGGTGTCATTGACTCTAAGTCCTATAATATGAGAATATCTAGTGACCGCATAATCGAAAGTTATGCTTTGGATGTCTTCAACCATCCACCGTAACAGGGAATCATAAATGTTGACGTGTGGGCATAATTTAGAGCATATATTGGAACTGAGATTGTTCAAAATTAGGAATAAGATAATAACCATTTTATTATTGCCTCTTGCGAATATTCCCTTCAAATATTAACCGTGAGTTGGATTTTCATCATTTACACCTATATACCCCTGAGGACCTAACACACAAAGCTCCTGGGGTTTCTAACCCTTCCTAGCGTGATTTCATAAATTCTCTATCCGATAGCCTCCATAGTTCCACCACAATGTTTACTTTAGCCTTTCGGTCATACTTCCTTCTTCTAATAAAATTCATGAATATCTCATGCATGGTTCGAAAATGAATTTCCACCCAAACGTTTCATCCAAAATGGTGGTTTCATATTACTGGCCTCCTCCATCGTTGATCTTGTTGACCCCGCCTCTCCTCCCACAACACCCGCAACTCAATGGATCATCGCCATTGTGGAGGATAGGTACGCCCATCACCGATGTGGCTTCTGGCGTCCAGGCTTCCATCATCGTAAATGGAAGCAACGAATAGAGCGGAGCCTCCCTCGGCCTGGCGGGGCCCTTCCTAGGCACCACAAAGCAGAGCCACGCCGACAGGAGGCTTGGTTGCACCGGCTCTATTTGACTAGACAATATGTCCTCAAGCCCCTAAGCAAACATAATATAGGGGCGTTTGTACATCGGGGTCCCCTTGGAGATACATACTCTTATATCGTTATCGCACTTGCCGTTTTTCACAAAGAAAATAATTTAATCCTAAGAAAATCCTCTTGTGTAATGTGAGTCTCAAAAAAAAAACTTATGAATTGGTACCCAAATTAAATTTAAGCCAAATTTGACCGTACCATGCATATATTAACCGAAAAAACATAGAGGCTACTATTCGCCCTATATATAACCTTATTGGTAACACGTGGTCAAATTAATTTGAACTCGAAACTTAAATCCTACTAGCTAGTAGTACATAAATTTTTCATGGTTACAAAAGACACATATTGTAAAGCAAGATCCAACGTGGATTGTCGCATGCATGCAGTGGTTGTACGGCCAAGCATTGGAAGTTTTATAATACGCTGGGGCCCACACAGGATGAAAGTCTATCGATCATCAGTTGATCTAGGTAGCGACCTTTGTGATGCCAGGTTTCAGCTGCTAGCTAACACGTCCATGTTCATTCTTAATAGCTAGCTAGTCCAACATGTACGTCCATGGTATTAAAAAGCTGGCCACTCAGCCTAAATCAATCCCGGCCACTCGCTCGGTCTAAACGCCGGATCATCCAATTAAGATTCCATGGTATGCAAATACACGTTTACGTACGTACGTTTCTCAGTCGATGGATGCGTGTGCGCATGGAATCTATGGATGTGCACAAGTTTGATTGGTACGGTATACACAACTTTGAGGTAGACACTCAAAGTTGTGGAGGATATTGATCCACTACACCTATATACCCATATGAACCTAACCTAACACCAAAGGCTCCATTTTCTCACAAGAGTAGGGTTTGTCACCCTGGACAAAATTTTGCACCACGGGCGTAGAATCTTCCTATGCCATAGTCATGCGTGTGAAGGAGGTGCAACTTAAACGACGTGTAATGTATTTTACTACTTTACCACAATCATACACCTATACAAGGATCCCATGTTTAAACTAACCTAGTTTTTTACCGTTCCTTGTCAGTAGTAGAAAACGGGCCATAGGATTTCACCTTTAGTATATGTTCAGTTAAGGAGGGTCCCCGGCAGGGCTAATACCGGTTTGAACCTCACCTTTGCTACCGGTTGATGGCTAGAACCGGTATCAAAGGTGTGTGGCAACCGTTCTCCTGGTGCGGGCCTATTTGGTACCGGTTGGTGGTTAGAACCGGTACCAAATGGTTGTGGCAGGGGCACTGTGGCAAAGTTTTGCCTGGCGCTAGGCACCTTTTGTACCGGTTGGTGGCACAAACCGGTACCAAAGGTCGAAGGGAATATGGTAGTAAATATTGGTCAAATGTATATAATATGGAAATATATCTTATCATGATATTAATGGTACAAAAATTATATTTGAAATGTTGCTATTTTATCCTACATATTTGGTCAAATTTCAAAAAGTTTGACTTCAACTAAACCTATAAAGCGACGTAATTGTGATTGGAGTGAATACCTATCCGAGACGAATGATAAACGGTCATGGCACAAACAGACTCGTGCACATGCCGTATTATTTATTTGCATAAGAAAGACATAACTAAGCTAGATACTAGGACGGGCTAAATTATAATGTGTAACAATCAGGAGCCAAGACGTTGTGGATGGAGACTTGAAGGAGCCATCTTGAGTGGCGCTTCAACGGCTCGGATGGTACAGGTGCACCGGCAGGCGTGGCCGGGCATGCAGCACCAGCGGGTTGGCCATGAAAAGGTCATGCTTTGACTCGGCTAGATCAATGACCGACACCCCAGCTAGTTTGGCCCAGGTAAATCCCTGCAGGAGCCTGCCAAAAAGCATGATGGTTATAGCGGTCCCTAGTGTGGCCCCCATGCCGCCACGGCGGCCGGTGCTGAAGGAAATGAACTGTAGCTCGTTCTTTGTGAGGGCGACGTTGATGTCATCCCCCATGTGTCGCTCCGGCTTGAAGACGAGAGGGTCGTCCCAGATGGCTGGGTTCCGCCCCAGGCCATGCCTGCTGAGGAGGACGTGGCTTCCCTCTGGAACGCGGTAGCCCGCGACGGTAGTGTCGCCGATCGCGACATGCGGCACATTGAAGGGGGCAATAGGGTGTAGCCTGAACGCCTCGCGTATGCACCCCTTGACGTAGTTCAGCCGCGGGATGTTCGACTCCTGCACTAACCGCTCCCGGCCGACTACCCGGTCCAACTCCTCCACCGCCTTGGCCAGCAGCTCTGGCTTGTTCACAATCTCTGCCAGTGCCCACTCCGCGGCATTTGATGGGTTATCAAGGGCTGCAAATATTATGTCCTGCATGCATTTCCATGAATATATACACATCCATTTTTTTGACTAAAATATACACATCCATTTGGAAGTAGTTTATGATTGATTACTCAAAGTGTTTGCTTACCTTGCACTATGCTTTCACCTCCCCGATGGTAAGCAACGGGTTGCCATGTCCATCTTTCAGCGTGATGAGTACGTCTTGCAAGTCTTGGGGCTCGTCATCTGGCCTCTGGCAGCCGTTCCACTGTCTCCACCTCTTGTCGATGACCATGTCATGTAGTCTATTCACCGTGCCCTTGGCCTCCTTCACCATCTTCAGGTGGCCGTCTAGGTCAAGACCAATGAGCCACGGCAGGTAGTCCCTTACTGAGAAGAAGAAGACAAGCCCCAATGATTCGAAGCAAGCGTCCAGGTGCTCCACCTCCAGCAGCCCCGGGCTGCCGTCGGGCTCAGGGTCCCCGAAGTACCTACTTCCAAAGACAATCCGGCGAATGAAGTTGCTGCAGTAATGTCGTGCGACATGCCTGACATCGACGTTGTCCAACCCCCTAGTGACAAGGTTGTAAACGTAGTGTGTCAGGTTATCAGCCTCGTTTGCGCGCTTGTCATGCTGCCACTTGTGGCGGGAAGGGCTGACGATCTCAGAGGTGATCACGCGGCGCATCCGCATCCATTGACCACCGAATGGAGCGAGCACCGTGTCCTTGTACCCATAGCTGATGGCGCGGGAGGCAATGCTGAGTGGCCGGGACATGAAGTTGCTGTCTTGCGTCTTCAACACCTCCCTTGCTATCTTGGGGCAGGAGATAGGGACGACGTTGACACCACCGAGGCGGAAGCATGCAATGTCGGTGCCCATATCCTCAATCACACGATGGATCCAACGGAATGCAGGCTTGTTGATCATCATCTCAGGAAAGTTACCCACCACCGGCCACCGAAATGGCCCCGGTGGAAGGGCAACCATGGCTGATATGCATTTGTCATTACCGATCTTTCTCTTGGTACCTAATCGGTTGATGAGGTATAGGAATGTTATTACTGCTAGCAGGATGGATAGAATAACGCAGAAGGTTCCTAGCATTATGGAGAACTCTTCTAGATTCAGTGTGACTATTCGTTAGTACCCCAAATTCCTAGCTTGAAAGATCTCAGCACGCAGGCAGGCTTGGTTTTCAGCTTTGCGGCGAAGGCTAGATTGCGAGCTGGTTGCTCTGGCCATATGCTCGATACGCCTATTTGTAGATATTCATAGATAAGAGGTATATTCACCCCCTCCTGATTTGGATAAGATGCTCTACCTCTTGATTTGAATATACTCAATTCTACTCCCTCCGTTCAACAATAGATGATTTGCATTTGTCTATATATAGATGTATCTAGACATTAAACATGTCTAGATACATCTATATCTAGGTAAGTGGAAGTCGTCTATTTATAGATACTCATGGATAAGAGGTGAATATTCTAAATTCGATTGCGAATCTTTCATGGATATAAGAGGGGAATATATGCTATTAATTACAATTTATGGGCATGCTTATCGTAATCAAATCAAGGATACGGTCATGTTGAAAACAAAGATCAACGACGTCCTGCCACTTCTAGATTGTCAAAATCTTTTATCTCTTCAACTCTCAATTCGATTTTGAATCCTTGATGAAAATAATAAGTGAATCTAATATATTCACTACTATTGATTACAATCCATGGGATCTTCATATGTGTATATGTGTGGTGGAAATGATGAAAATTCATTACACAAGTTTGAAGTTGTATACCGCCTTCAAAAACAGATTGTACCGCTAGAAGATTCTAGACTCGTGGTACAAACCGCCCCCTCCCCCACCACCACCACTTCAGGCGCGCAACTCTTCCTAGAACATGGATTTTTTTGGTTAGGTCACGGTCCTATGCCATAATCTAACAGAAAATAGTAAAATTTAATGAAACCTCCTTTGGATGAAAATATTGGTGGTACACATGGCGGGGCCAACTATAATGGAGAACCCAGGAAATCTTTCAGGAAACATCGGAAACCATAGATTATCAGAATGGTGTACTAATATGGGAATATTAGTGTGGTGTAAATTATGAAAATCCAATAATTTTTTTTGAAGTTGCACCTCCTTAAGAAAAATGACTATATACCACATGAGAGTTCTCGACCCTTGATGTAAAACCCCGATTTTGGGGAGACCGGCCCCAGTATTATGAGAACATTGAATTTTGGGTTAGCTCCAGATCCGATGACCTAATCTAAGACAAATAAAAATGTAAAGTCACATGAACCCTTACTTTGGATGAAATATAGGGGTGGATTCTACGAGGACCGTCAGAAAGGGGTGCACATGAAATCATGACAGTAAGGGTTATAACCATATAGTTCTGGGAATCGGTCCTCATATCGGTACACTGTGTGGTAAAAATTATGAAAATCGAGTACACAGCTTTTAATTTGCACCTCTTTCACAAAGAATACTATCCGTAGAAAACTTCGCTACTCGTTGTGTGAAGCTCCGATTTCCGGGCGACCGACACAACTCAAGTGAGAGAACTTGATTTTTTCGATTAAGATCGACTTACACAAAAAAAGTGGAAATTACTAAGAAACCCTGACTTTAAATGAAAATGTGGAGGGTTGACGCTAGATGGCCCTCAAGATATGGGAAATCACGCCAGGAACAGTCAAAACCCTAGATTTTGGTGCACATGGTCCTCATATTGGTATATAAGTGTGATCACAATGATATAATTCTATCACACAAATTTTAACTTACACTTCCTTCACAAACATGTTACAATAAGGTTATGGACTTTAGGGTGCAAATCTCTCGCTTCAAAGCAACCGAACAAATTTGGTAACACCTTGTCCTAGTTTTGAATTTCTATTGTTCCTATTCCCTAACAATGAGGAAACTCACATAAAACCGCATCTTCGTATAAAAAGCATTTCTACCCTTTGGCCCGTGGAATAAGTGGACATGTGGAATCATGCAAAAAATGACAAAAAACACTAGGTTTTCATCATGGGGTGCTAATATGAGTATAGAAGGTTGGTGGTAAAGAGAATAATAACATACACCCTGCGATATTTCGCGTGTTGTTAGGCTTATTACTTTATGCTAGGTGATTGCTATTGTCGTTCTTATTATTATGGTCATTATTTGATGCTACGAACTATCTATGGAATTAATCCTACTATTAATTTTAAACAATTATGATTTTTCGAATAACAAAGGTACCACATAACAAGAGTTATCATCGAATGAAACATAAAATGATATCCAATTATTACCTCGTATGATAAAAAATAATATAACTAAAGTACTCACTCCATTTCTAAATATAAGATGTTTTTGCTTTTGTCTAATTCAGGTGATCCAAATGTATATAGATGCATTTAGTGTGTATAATCACTCATGCTGCTCTGATATGCAGTCTATATTGAAATATCCAAAGCATTTTTTAGTTTGAAACAGACAGCGTACCATGCAAACAAGAATTTTTTTAACTAACTACACCAGAACTAATCGGTCCCGCACCAATAACGTATCATAATATTCCACAATAATCTAACTGAAAGCACCATAAGAAGGACAATTAATACTATGTTTGGCGACACTCTAGCGAATACTACATGGAACAGGCATTATCAAGTATGCGACCATAAACATGCGTATCGACAATTATAATGCGCATAAAATAATATACATTAACAACTATATAACACACTTTTATCGGTGAATGCACTAAAGTTATAAGAGGGATCAAGAAATAAAATAGTAAATATGTCACATTCACCGCTTATTTTTAAATCCTCCTTCCCCTCTAATTATTTCTTAAATTTAGTCCCATAATCATTCTCATATTGACCGTCAACCTCCAAACCCACCCTCCTTGCGATAGCGGTGCCCACCTAGACTCTAGGTCTAACAATTTGTTTCTTTTGCACATGCAATATTTGGCACTAACCATACCGTAGCTCTGTGATATGTCAGAAAACATTATCTAGGACTTTCTAGGGCGTATGTAAGTTTTTTTTGCTACAACTCCGGAAGAAATTTTATTCACTAAAATTTGAATTATTTGGAAATGGATTTTGAATTTTAAACCGGACAAACACCAGGAGATTAATTAGGCCAAATATGGCCACCTAGGCCGATAAAGGTTATTGATAACTCAACCACACATGAGCTTCCACTACCACTCTCGTCTCGAGAGTTCCCACCTACGGAGATCCTATCACGCTATGAGCCACCAAAGCCCCTCCGTTGGCACGTCTTCTTCCGAACCACAGAACCCTTTGTTGGAGGTATGCCCTAAATACAATAATATACAGTTATTATTCTATATCCTTGGTGCGCCGACCTTCTTGGTGGGTGAGGATTGGTGCAACTCTTCCCCTCCTCCAACTATAAAATGACCACAAGGCATTGAGAGAAATCACTTCTATTTTCTCGTGCATCTCTCTAGTTGATTAACGGGTCAAAATACAGCGTCTAATTACAGCCCTCTAATTGAACTAGAGTTAGAGATGTGCCCAATAGACAATAATGCCCTGTTACTATTTTGGACCAAAATTTAGAATTATGTTTATTTCATAATGCTACAACTGCTATAACTCTTGAAATGTGAGTTTTCAAAGAAAAATCTTTGTGCGGGTGTGAAGATATAAACAAATAAGAGTTCCCAATATTAGATTATTGTTTGTGAGATGGTCACATTTTCATGATCATGTAATTAATTAAACTCTAACAAAACAAAAGAGTTTATTGTTAGGGTAACAATTGTACTAGAACGATCAAGGTATATATATGATTTGCTAAAAAGCGACTAAACAATTCTAATGTATTTAGCAAAGTACATTTGGAGGTGTCATTGACTCTAAGTCCTATAATATGAGAATATCTAGTGACCGCATAATCGAAAGTTATGCTTTGGATGTCTTCAACCATCCACCGTAACAGGGAATCATAAATGTTGACGTGTGGGCATAATTTAGAGCATATATTGGAACTGAGATTGTTCAAAATTAGGAATAAGATAATAACCATTTTATTATTGCCTCTTGGGAATATTCCCTTCAAAAATTAACCGTGCGTTGGATTTTCATCATTTACACCTATATACCCCTGAGGACCTAACACACAAAGCTCTGGGGTTTCTAACCCTTCCTAGCGTGATTTCATGAATTCTCTATCAGATAGCCTCCATAGTTCCACCGCAACGTTTACTTTAGCCTTTCGGTCATACTTCCTTCTTCTAATAAAATTCATGAATATCTCATGCATGGTTCGAAAATGAATTTCCACCCAAACGTTTCATCCAAAATGGTGGTTTCATATTACTGGCCTCCTCCATCGTTGATCTTGTTGACCCCGCCTCTCCTCCCACAACACCCGCAACTCAATGGATCATCGCCATTGTGGAGGATAGCTACGCCCATCACCGATGTGGCTTCTGGCGTCCAGGCTTCCACCATCGTAAACGGAAGCAACGAATAGAGCGGAGCCTCCCTCGGCCTGGCGGGGCCCTTCCTAGGCACCACAAAGCAGAGCCACGCCGACAGGAGGCTTGGTTGCACCGGCTCTATTTGACTAGACAATATGTCCTGAAGCCCCTAAGCAAACATAATATAGGGGCGTTTGTACATCGGGGCCCCCTTGGAGATACATACTCTTATATCGTTATCGCACTTGCCGTTTTTCACAAAGAAAATAATTTAATCCTAAGAACATCCTCTTGTGTAATGTGAGTCTCAAAAAAAACTTATGAATTGGTACCCAAATTAAATTTAAGCCAAATTTCACCGTACCACGCATATATTAACCGAAAAAACATAGAGGCTACTATTCGCCCTATATATAACCTTATTGGTAACACGTGGTCAAATTAATTTGAACTCGGACTGAAATCCTACTAGCTAGTAGTACATAAATTTTGCATGGTTACAAAAGACACATATTGTAAAGCAAGATCCAACGTGGATTGTCGCATGCATGCGTGGTTGTACGGCCAAGCATTGGAAGTTTTATAATACGCTGGGGCCCACACAAGATGAATGTCTATCGATCATCAGTTGATCTAGGTAGCGACCTTTGTGATGCCAGGTTTCAGCTGCTAGCTAGCACGTCCATGTTCATTCTTAATAGCTAGCTAGTCCAACATGTACGTCCATGGTATTAAAAAGCTGGCCACTCAGCCTAAATCAATCCCGGCCACTCGCTCGGTCTAAACGCCGGATCATCCAATTAAGATTCCATGGTATGCAAATACACGTTTACGTACGTACGTTGCTCAGTTGATGGATGCGTGTGCGCATGGAATCTATGGATGTGCACAACTTTGATTGGTACGGTATACACAACTTTGAGGTAGACACTCAAAGTTGTGTAGGATATTGATCCACTACACCTATATACCCATATGAACCTAACCTAACACCAAAGGCTCCATTTTCTCACAAGAGTAGGGTTTGTCACCCCGGACAGAATTTTGCACCACGGGCGTAGAATCTTCCTATGCCATAGTCATGCGTGTGAAGGAGGTGCAACTTAAACGACGTGTAATGTATTTTACTACTTTACCACAATCATACACCTATATAAGGATCCCATGTTTAAACTAACCTAGTTTTTTACCGTTCCTTGTCAGTAGTAGAAAACGGGCCATAGGATTTCACCTTTAGTATATGTTCAGTTAAGGAGGGTGCCGGGCAGGGCTAATACCGGTTTGAACCTCACCTTTGCTACCGGTTGATGGCTAGAACCGGTATCAAAGGTGTGTGGCAACCGTTCTCCTGGTGCGGGCCTATTTGGTACCGGTTGGTGGCTAGAAC
This sequence comes from Alopecurus myosuroides, assembly GCA_028641055.1. Lineage (NCBI taxonomy): Eukaryota > Viridiplantae > Streptophyta > Magnoliopsida > Poales > Poaceae > Alopecurus > Alopecurus myosuroides. The sequence continues at coordinate 6,822,325 of CM054058.1, read as the reverse complement.
CGGTACCAAATGGGTGTGGCAGGGGCACTGTGGCAAAGTTTTGCCTGGCGCTAGGCACCTTTTGTACCGGTTGGTGTCGCAAACCGGTACCAAAGGTCGAAGGGAATATGGTAGTAAATATTGGTCAAATGTATATAATATGGAAATATATCTTATCATGATATTAATGGTACAAAAATTATATTTGAGATGTTGCTATTTTATCCTACATATTTGGTCAAATTTCAAAAAGTTTGACTTCAACTAAACCTATAAAGCAACGTAATTGTGATTGGAGTGAATACCTATCCGAGACGAATGATAAACGGTCATGGCACAAACAGACTCGTGCACATGCCGTATTATTTATTTGCATAAGAAAGACATAACTAAGCTAGATACTAGGACGGGCTAAATTATAATGTGTAACAATCAGGAGCCAAGACGTTGTGGATGGAGACTTGAAGGAGCCATCTTGAGTGGCGCTTCAACGGCTCGGATGGTACAGGTGCACCGGCAGGCGTGGCCGGGCATGCAGCACCAGCGGGTTGGCCATGAAAAGGTCATGCTTTGACTCGGCTAGATCAATGACCGACACCCCAGCTGGTTTGGCCCAGGTAAATCCCTGCAGGAGCTTGCCAAAAAGCATGATGGTTATAGCGGTCTCTAGTGTGGCCCCCATGCCGCCACGGCGGCCGGTGCTGAAGGAGATGAACTGTAGCTCGTTCTCTGTGAGGGCGACATTGATGTCATCCCCCATGTGTCGCTCCGGCTTGAAGACGAGAGGGTCGTCCCAGATGGCTGGGTTCCGCCCCAGTCCATGCCTGCTGAGGAGGACGTGGCTTCCCTCTGGAACGCGGTAGCCCGTGACGGTAGTGTCGCCGATCGCGACATGCGGCACATTGAAGGGGGCAATAGGGTGCAGCCTGAACGCCTCGCGTATGCACGCCTTGACGTAGTTCAGCCGCGGGATGTCCGACTCCTGCACTAACCGCTCCCGGCCGACTACCCGGTCCAACTCCTCCACCGCCTTGGCCAGCAGCTCTGGCTTGTTCACAATCTCTGCCAGTGCCCACTCCACGGCATTTGATGGGTTATCAAGGGCTGCAAATATTATGTCCTGCATGCATTTCCATGAATATATACACATCCATTTTTTTGACTAAAATATACACATCCATTTGGAAGTAGTTTATGATTGATTACTCAAAGTGTTTGCTTACCTTGCACTGTGCTTTCACCTCCCCGATGGTAAGCAACGGGTTGCCATGTCCATCTTTCAGCGTGATGAGTACGTCTTGCAAGTCTTGGGGCTCGTCATCTGGCCTCTTGCGGCCGTTCCACTGTCTCCACCTCTTGTCGATGACCATGTCATGTAGTCTATTCACCGTGCCCTTGGCCTCCTTCACCATCTTCACGTGGCCGTCTAGGTCAAGACCAATGAGCCACGGCAGGTAGTCCCTTACTGAGAAGGAGAAGACGAGCCCCAATGATTCGAAGCAAGCGTCCAGGTGTTCCACCTCCAGCAGCCCCGGGCTGCCGTCGGGCTCAGGGTCCCCGAAGTACCTACTTCCGAAGACAATCCGGCGAATGACGTTGCTGCAGTAATGTCGTGCGACATGCCTGACATCGACGTTGTCCAACCCCCTAGTGACAAGGTTGTAAACGTAGTGTGTCAGGTTGTCAGCCTCGTTTGCGCGCTTGTCATGCTGCCACTTGTGGCGGGAAGGGCTGACGATCTCAGAGGTGATCACGTGGCGCATCCGCATCCATTGACCACCGAATGGAGCGAGCACCGTGTCCTTGTACCCATAGCTGATGGCGCGGGAGGCAATGCTGAGTGGCCGGGACATGAAGTTGCTGTCTTGCGTCTTCAACACCTCCCTTGCTATCTTGGGGCAGGAGATAGGGACGACGTTGACACCACCGAGGCGGAAGCATGCAATGTCGGTGCCCATATCCTCCATCACACGATGGATCCAACGGAATGCAGGCTTGTTGATCATCATCTCAGGAAAGTTACCCACCACCGGCCACCGAAATGGCCCCGGTGGAAGGGGAACCATGGCTTATATGCATTTGTCATTACCGGTCTTTCTCTTGGTACCTAATCGGTTGATGAGGTATAGGAATGTTATTACTGCTAGCAGGATGGATAGAATAACGCAGAAGGTTCCTAGCATTATGGAGAACTCTTCTAGATTCACTGTGACTTTTCGTTAGTACCCCAAATTCCTAGCTTGAAAGATCTCAGCACGCAGGCGGGCTTGGTTTTCAGCTTTGCGGCGAAGGTTAGATTGCCAGCTAGTTGCTCTGGCCATATGCTCGATACGCCTATTTATAGATATTCATAGATAAGAGGTATATTCACCCCCTCCTGATTTGGATAAGATGCTCTACCTCTTGATTTGAATATACTCAATTCTATTCCCTCCGTTCAACAATAGATGATTTGCATTTGTCTATATATAGATGTATCTAGACATTAAACATGTCTAGATACATCTATATCTAGGTAAGTGGAAGTCATCTATTTATAGATACTCATGGATAAGAGGTGAATATTCTTAATTCGATTGTGAATCTTTCATGGATATAAGAGGGGAATATATGCTATTAATTACAATTTATGGGCATGCTTATCGTAATCAAATCAAGGATACGGTCACGTTGAAAACAAAGAACAACAACGACCTGCCACTTCTAGATTGTCAAAATCTTTTATCTCTTCAACTCTCAATTCGATTTTGAATCCTTGATGAAAATAATAAGTGAATCTAATATATTCACTACTATTGATTACAATCCATGGGATCTTCATATGTGTATATGTGTGGTGGAAATGATGAAAATTCATTACACAAGTTTGAAGTTGTATACCTCCTTCAAAAACAGATTGTACCGCTAGAAGATTCTAGACTCGTGGTACAAACCGCCCCCTCCCCCACCACCACCACTTCAGGCGCGCAACTCTTCCTAGAACATGGATTTTTTTGGTTAGGTCACGGTCCTATGCCATAATCTAACAGAAAATAGTAAAATTTAATGAAACCTCCTTTGGATGAAAAAATTGGTGGTACACATGGCGGGGCCAACTATAATGGAGAACCCAGGAAATCTTTCAGGAATCGTCGGAAACCATAGATTATCGGAATGGTGTACTAATATGGGAATATTAGTGTGGTGTAAATTATGAAAATCCAATAAATGTTTTTTGAAGTTGCACCTCCTTAAGAAAAATGACTATATACCACATTAGAGTTCTCGACCCTTGATGTAAAACCCCGATTTTGGGGAGACCGGCCCCAGTATTATGAGAACATTGAATTTTGGGTTAGCTCCAGATCCGATGACCTAATCTAAGACAAATAAAAATGTAAAGTCACATGAACCCTTACTTTGGATGAAATATAGGGGTGGATTCTACGAGGACCGTCAGAAAGGGGTGCACATGAAATCACGACAGTAAGGGTTAGAACTATATAGTTCTCGGAATCGGTCCTCATATCGGTACACGGTGTGGTAAAAATTATGAAAATCGAGTACACAACTTTTAATTTGCACCTCTTTCACAAAGAATACTATTCGTAGAAAATTTCGCTACTCGTTGTGTGAAGCTCCGATTTCCGGGCGACCGACACAACTCAAGTGAGAGAACTTGACTTTTTCGATTAAGATCGACTTACACAAATGAAAAGTGGAAATTACTAAGAAACCCTGACTTTAAATGAAAATGTGGAGGGTTGACGCTAGATGGCCCTCAAGATATGGGAAATCACGCCAGGAACAGTCAAAACCCTAGATTTTGGTGCACATGGTCCTCATATTGGTATATAAGTGTGATCACAATGATATAATTCTATCACACAAATTTTAACTTACACTTCCTTCACAAACATGTTACAATAAGGTTATGGACTTTAGGGTGCAAATCTCTCGCTTCAAAGCAACCGAACCAAATTTGGTAACACCTTGTCCTAGTTTTGAATTTCTATTGTTCCTATTCCCTAACAATGAGGAAACTCACATAAAACCGCATCTTCGTATAAAAAGCATTTCTACCCTTTGGCCCGTGGAATAAGTGGACACGTGGAATCATGCAAAAAATGACAAAAAACACTAGGTTTTCATCATGGGGTGCTAATATGAGTATAGAATTTGGTGGTAAAGAGAATAATATTGTCGTGTAAAGAGAATACACCCTGCGATATTTCGCATGTTGTTAGGCTTATTACTTTATGCTAGGTGATTGCTATTGTCGTTCTTGTTATCATGGTCATTATTTGATGCTACGAACTATCTATGGAATTAATCCTACTATTAAATTAAAAACAATTATGATTTTTCGAATAACAAAGGTACCACATAACAAGAGTTATCATCGAATTAAACATAAATTGATATCCAATTATTACCTCGTATGATAAAAAATAGTATAACTAAAGTACTCACCCCATTTCTAAATATAAGATGTTTTTGCTTTTGTCTAATTCAGGTGATCCAAATGTATATAGATGCATTTAGTGTGTATAATCACTCATGCTGCTCTGATATGCAGTCTATATTGAAATATCCAAAGCATTTTATAATTTGAAACAGACAGCGTACCATGCAAACAAGAAGAATTTTAACTAACTACACCATAACTAATCGGTCCCGCACCAATAACGTATCATAATATTCCCCAGTAATCTAACTGAAAGCACCATAAGAAGGACAATTAATACTATGTTTGGCGACACTCTAGCGAATACTACATGGAACAGGCATTATCAAGTATGCGACCATAAACATGCGTATCGACAATTATAATGCGCATAAAATAATAGACATTAACAACGATATAACACACTTTTATCGGTGAATGCACTAAAGTTATAAGAGGGATCAAGAAATAAAATAGTAAATATGTCACATTCACCGCTTATTTTTAAAGCCTCCTTTCCCCTCTAATTATTTCTTAAATTTAGTCCCATAATCATTCTCATAATGACCGTCAACCTCCAAACCCACCCTCCTTGTGATAGCGGTGCCCACCTAGACTCTAGGTCTAACAATTTGTTTCTTTTGCACATGCAATATTTGGCACTAACCATACCGTAGCTCTATGATATGTCAGAAAAGATTATCTAGGACTTTCTAGGGCGTATGTAAGTTTTTTTTGCTACAACTCCGGAAGAAATTTTATTCACTAAAATTTGAATTATTTGGAAATGGATTTTGAATTTTAAACCGGACAAACACCAGGAGATTAATTAGGCCAAATATGGCCACCTAGGCCGATAAAGGTTATTGATAACTCAACCCCACATGAGCTTCCACTACCACTCTCGTCTCGAGAGTTCCCACCTACGGCGATCCTATCACGCTATGAGCCACCAAAGCCCCTCCGTTGGCACGTCTTCTTCCGATACACAGAACCCTTTGTTGGAGGTATGCCCTAAATACAATAATATACATTTATTATTCTATATGCTTGGTGCGCCCACCTTCTTGGTGGGTGAGGATTGGTGCAACTCTCCCCCTCCTCCAACTATAAAATGACCACAAGGCATTGAGAGAAATCACTTCTATTTTCTCGTGCATCTCTCTAGTTGATTAACGGGTCAAAATAGAGCGTCTAATTACAGCCCTCTAATTGAACTAGTGTTAGAGATGTGCCCAATAGACAATAATGCCCTGTTACTATTTTGGCCCAAAATTTAGAATTATGTTTATTTCATCATGCTACAACTGCTAGAACTCTTGAAATGTGAGTTTTCAAAGAAAAATCTTTGTGCGGGTGTGAAGATATAAACAAATAAGAGTTCCTAATATTAGATTATTGTTTCTGAGATGGTCACATTTTCATGATCATGTAATTAATTAAACTCTAACAAAACAAAAGAGTTTATTGTTAGGGTAACAATTGTACTAGAACGATCAAGGTATATATATGATTTGCTAAAAAGAGACTAAACAATTGTAATGTATTTAGCAAAGTACATTTGGAGGTGTCATTGACTCTAAGTCCAATAATATGAGAATATCTAGTGACCGCATAATCGAAAGTTATGCTTTGGATGTCTTCAACAATCCACCGTAACAGGGAATCATAAATGTTGACGCGTGGGCATAATTTAGTGCATATATTGGAACTAAGATTGTTCAAAATTAGGAATAAGATAATAACCATTTTATTATTGCCTCTCGGGCATATTCCCTTCAAAAATTAACCGTGCGTTGGATTTTCATCATTTACACCTATATACCCCTGAGGACATAACACACAAAGCTCTGGGGTTTCTAACCCTTCCTAGCGTGATTTCATGAATTCTCTATCTGACAGCTTCCATAGTTCCACCACAACGTTTACTTTAGCCTTTCGTTCATACTTCCTTCTTCTAATAAAATTCATGAATATCTCATGCATGGTTCGAAAATGAATTTCCACCCAAACGTTTCATCCAAAATGGTGGTTTCATATTACTGGTCTCCTCCATCGTTGATCTTGTTGACCCCGCCTCTCCTCCCACAACACCCGCAACTCAATGGACCATCGCCATTGTGGAGGATAGCTACGCCCATCACCGATGTGGCTTCTGGCTTCCAGGATTCCACCAGCGTAAATGGAAGCAACGAATAGAGCGGAGCCTACCTCGGCCTGGCGAGGCCCTTCCTAGGCACCACAAAGCAGAGCCACGCCGACAGGAGGCTTGGTTGCACCGGCTCTATTTGACTAGACAATATGTCCTCAAGCCTCTAAGCAAACATAATATAGGGGCGTTTGTACATAGGGGTCCCCTTGGAGATACATACTCTTATATCGTTATCGCACTTGCCGTTTTTCACAAAGAAAATAATTTAATCCTAAGAACATCCTCTTGTGTAATGTGAGTCTCAAAAAAAAACTTATGAATTGGTACCCAAATTAAATTTAAGCCAAATTTGACCGTACCACGCATATATTAACCGAAAAAACGTAGAGGCTACTATTCGCCCTATATATAACCTTATTGCTAACACGTGGTCAAATTAATTTGAACTCGGACTTAAATCCTACTAGCTAGTAGTACATAAATTTTGCATGGTTACAAAAGACACATATTTAAAAGCAAGATCCAACGTGGATTGTTGCATGCATGCGTGGTTGTACGGCCAAGCATTGGAAGTTTTATAATACGCTGGGGCCCACACAAGATGCAAGTCCATCGATCATCAGTTGATCTAGGTAGCGACCTTTGTGATGCCAGGTTTCAGCTGCTAGCTAACACGTCCATGTTCATTCTTAATATCTAGCTAGTCCAACATGTACGTCCATGGTATTAAAATGCTGGACACTCGGCCTAAATCAATCCCGGCCACTCGCTTGGTCTAAACGCCGGATCATCCAATTAAGATTCCATGGTATGCAAATACATGTTTACGTACGTACGTTGCTCAGCTGATGGATGCGTGTGCGCATGGAATCTAGGGATGTGCACAACTTTGATTGGTACGGTATACACAACTTTGAGGTAGACACTCAAAGTTGTGTAGGATATTGATCCACTACACCTATATACCCATATGAACCTAACCTAACACCAAAGGCTCCATTTTCTCACAAGAGTAGGGTTTGTCACCCCGGACAGAATTTTGCACCACGTGTGTAGAATCCACAATCATACACCTATATAAGGACCCCATGTTTAAACTAACCTAGTTTTTTACCTTTCCTTGTCACTAGTAGAAAACGGGCCATAGGATTTCACCTTTAGTATATGTTCAGTTAAGGAGGGTGCCGGGCAGGGCTAATACCGGTTTGAACCTCACCTTTGCTACCGGTTGATGGCTAGAACCGGTATCAAAGGTGTGTGGCAACCGTTCTCCTGGCGCGGTCCTATTTGGTACCGGTTGGTGGATAGAACCGGTACCAAATGGGTGTGGCAGGGGCACTGTGGCAAAGTTTCGCCTGGCGCTAGGCACCTTTTGTACCGGTTGGTGGCACAAACCGGTACCAAAGGTCGAAGGGAATATGGTAGTAAATATTGGTCAAATGTATATAATATGGAAATATATCTTATCATGATTTTAATGGTACAAAAATTATATCTGAGATGTTGCTATTTTATCCTACATATTTGGTCAAATTTCAAAAAGTTTGACTGCAACTAAACCTATAAAGCAAAGTAATTGTGATTGGAGTGAATAACTATCCGAGACAAATGATAAACGGTCATGGCACAAACAGACTCGTGCAGATGCCGTATTATTTATTTGCATAAGAAAGACATAACTAAGCTAGATACTAGGACGGGCTAAATTATAATGCGTAACAATCAGGAGCCAAGACGTTTTGGATGGAGACTTGAAGGAGCCATCTTGAGTGGCGCTTCAACGGCTCGGATGGGACAGGTGCACCGGAAGGCGTGGCCGGGCATGCAGCACCAGCGGGTTGGCCATGAAAAGGTCATGCTTTGACTCGGCGAGATCAATGACCGACACCCCATCTGGTTTGTGAAAGTGCAAGATGGTCAACTAGAGGGGGGGGGGGTTGAATAGGTGACCTACAAATTTTACTCCTTTTTCAATTTTAATGGTGGATTAGGAAAGTAAAAGCTTGGTTATCTAAATGTGCAACTAGGTTAACACCCTAAGTGACAAGTAACGAGTAGCAACGGAAGTAAGGTAAACACACAAGATAACCACAAGTGGAAAACACGGAGACAAGGATATGTTTCCCGTAGTTCCTTCTTGAAAGAAGTACGTCTACGTTGGAGAGGTGGGGAGCCACCTAGGCGCTCCTCAATAGCACGGATGTGCACACCTTATTCTCCGTGAGCTTCTCCGGTGAGGGAGATTCTCGTTTCCACTATGAGGTCGACTTGAAGGCGTTGACCAAACCTTTACAAGGGGTTGAGGCTACTCCACAAGTGAGATGGAGGCTCTCAACAATCGAAGCTTCTTGCTACAAGGTGGAAGCTACAAGCACTAGGGTTTCCCTTGGATGACCAGGCAACCAAGAGATTACAAGATCCCAAGAGTTGTGGTGTGGGAACACACGTTTTGGCTTGGTGGAAAGATAGATCTAGACCTCCTCCATGAGATCCTTGAAGGGCATCGAGTTTAGTTGGAGGAGGAGGGAGATCGGGGCGTTTTGAGCTCTACAACAATGGAGGAGAGAGAGGAATGGACGAGCTACCTATCTAGAGGAAGAAGACAGCTATTTATAGGCTCCTCCAAATTCTGACCGTTGCAGTCCTGTGGGACCGGAATATTCCGGTGTAAAGGCCGGAAATTTCCGGTGTGTCTTGGCCGGAAATTTGAATTCTCCGGGGGGCGGATATTTGAAATATCCGGGGCGGAAATTTCCGCCCCAATATTCCGCCCCCATCTCTGTGCGCAGGCATCAACTTGTTGATGAAAAACTGCTAAGGACCAGGGGCCGGATATTTGCTCCGGAAATTTCCGGGGCAAATTTCCGCCCCACCTTCTGTGCGCGGGCATCAACCAATGATGGAAAAATTGCTAAGGACTTGATGACCGGAATATTGAAATATCCGGGGGGCGGATAATTGAAATGTCCGGGCCCGGAAATTTCCGGACAGAATTTCCGCCCCCATCTCTGTGCGCGGGCAACTTGTAGTGATCCAATTTCTGCTAAGTCCCAGAGGGCCGGATTTTTGCACCGGAAATTTCCGGGCCAAATTTCTGCCCTGGCTTCTGTGCGCGGGCAGAAAAACACTTAGTCTTTTTCGTGGATGCCAGGAAGGGGGCCGGAAATTTCCGGTGTGGGGGCCGGATAATCCGCCCTTTAAGTTCCGGAATTTCCGGCCTGCATACTGAAAAATCCGGTGGCAGTAATTCCACAATATAGTTCTTCTCTTTGATCTTTTGACGAGGATATAACAATGATCATCTGAGATAATAGCTGCACAGTCTAAACAACATTGTTAGATAGGAGATATCCGTGTTATCATCATCTCCAAAATCATTAGAGGGATCATGAGCTTTCAATCTCCCCCTTTTTGGTGAATGATGACAACACGGGTATTTGCGGGGAAGTAAACTAACAATGCAAGATATGAAAACATCACAGATAGCATATATAGGAGACATGCCTCCTAATAATAATAGTTCAACACGAATAACGAGTACGATAGAGCGAAGTTCGAAAAGACGCACGAAATAGGAAATGGCAACAAAGAACGAAATAAACCCTCCCAAGCAAATACCCACGATCATCTAGATCTTCTCCCCCTTTGGCATCAAGATACCAAAAAGAGAAAAGAGAGAGCTACGTCCCATGGAGCAAACTCTAGGCCTGGGTGTCCTCTTCTTCCTCTTCAGCTTCAGTATCGGTGACGTCCTCCATGTCCTCATCATCATCAACACCTATATCCCAGTCAACGTCGCGGTTGTTCCAGTTCTTGTATGCAATCCTGGGAGGAGGAAGTGGTGGCACAGTGGGAGTCTTAAGAGCAGTCATGATGTGGTACTGGTTCTCTAGGATGCTGCAACGCTCCACATAGGCAGTGTAGTTCTCCTTGTGGATGCAGACATTCATGCTCATCACCTTCTCAACTGCACGAACAAGCCAAGAGCGTTTCTTCGTGCCAGGAGGAGGAGGACGCATGCGAGGATCCCTATGTCCCTGTCCAGATGCACCAACATTATGAGAGGCCTGCTGAGTGTGGACGACTTCTTGTAGAGAGTAACATCCTTGTGGTCCTCACAGTCTAGCTCCAAGTCCTCACGGAGTTGTTCAGGATAGCGTGCCTTGATGAGCTTCATGATATAGGGAGCATATGGAGGCACCTTGCGGTGGAAGAGAGCATAGTGGAGCTCATTGAAGATGAAGTCCATCACATCAATCCTGTGAGCCTCCATGTCAGTCATGTCACTCTCAGAGAAGGTCAAGTAGGCGTGGTACATGAGGTTGACCAAACCACCACGAATAGCATCGTTATTGCCCGCACTCGGAGCAATGGACTCCCTGAACATGCGCAGAAGAATGTCATAGACGGCAAAGAGACCTTTAGCCGATCCAATTGTACCTCGAGGACCATAGAGCTCAGCCAGCCTGTTCTTCTCATACTCTTCCCCATGGACATGCATGCGGTGACCCTGTGGAGTGTTGAGGCCAGCAAAAGGATAGTCGAGCACAGAAGCAAAGTCATGGAAGTTTGCGGTGAGCAGGTGAGGGCCAGACATCCAAGACATCCCAATCTCTTCAGAATCATCAATAACAAGAGTGGCAGTCCATTGGTTGAACCACGCTCCCCCTATGTCCATGCCTACATCTAAAATCGATAGCACACATAGTGAGGTAATTATGCAAGGTTTCAAGAGAAGTTAGATGCATCGATCACATTTAGTTCATTCCTCAAACCCCGAAATCTAGGTTCATCAAGGGCCTTCGTGAAGATATCCTCGAGTTGATCCTTGGTTGCCACATATGAGAGATCAATATCACCCTTCTCAACATGATCCCGAATAAAGTGATGCCGTATTTCAATGTGCTTCGTCTTGGAGTGAAGAACGGGATTGTAGGCAATCTTGATGGCACTCTCATTGTCGCATAAGATAGGAACTTTGTCGAAGACGATGCCATAATCTCTCAATGTTTGCCGCATCCAAAGTAATTGAGCACAACAACTCGCCGCGGAGATGTATTCGGCCTCGGTGGTAGAGAGAGCAATGCAGTTTTGCTTCTTAGATGACCAACACACCAATGAGCGTCCAAGGAATTGACATCCTCCGGATGTGGATTTCCTATCCGTCTTCTCTCCGCATAGTCCGCATCCGAATACCCAATGAGCTGAAAGCTTGAACCCTTGGTATACCAAAGACCGAAGTTGGGGGTATGAACTAAATATCGAAAGATGCGCTTAACCGCTTCAAAATGACTTTGCCTCGGAGAGGCTTGAAACCTTGCACATTTACCTACGCTATACATGATGTCGGGTCTAGATGCACAAAGGTAGAGCAAAGAGCCAATCATGGAGCGGTATACCTTTTGATCTACCTCTTTACCATCCGGATCGGGTTTCAAGTCAATGGTCGTGGACATGGGGGTCTTCATAGGTTTAGCTTCATGCATGTTGAATCTCTTGAGCATGTCTTGAGTATACTTGGCTTGCTTGATGAAAGTACCTTCCGAATATTGCTTGATCTCAAAGCCAAGAAAATACTCCAATTCTCCCATCATAGACATCTCGAACTTGTCCGTCATTAGCTTGCAAAACTCATCATTGAATGCGACGTTAGTAGAACCAAAAATGATATCATCCACATAGAGTTGGCATATGAACAAGTCACCTCCAACCTTTTTGGTGAAAAGGGTGGGATCGATTAAACCAACATTGAACCCACGATCAACCAAAAACTCTTTAAGGTGCTCATACCACACACGTGGAGCTTGTTTAAGTCCATAGAGCGCCTTATCAAGTTTATAGACATGATCGGGGTAGTTGGGATCCTCGAAACCCGGAGGTTGCTTGACATAGACCAACTCGTGGATGGGACCATTCAAAAATGCACTTTTCACATCCATTTGTTGCAAATTAAAGTTATGATGAGAAGCATATGCAAGTAAGATGCGAATAGATTCAAGACGAGCAACGGGAGCGAATGTTTCACCAAAGTCGACACCTTCGACTTGAGAAAAGCCTTGAGCTACCAATATAGCTTTGTTGCGGATGACGATGCCGTCCTTGTCTTGTTTGTTCTTGAAGATCCACTTAGTGCGATGACGTTCTTGCAATCTTTGGGTCTTGGCACCAACTTCCACACTTTGTTGCGCTCGAAGTTGTTGAGTTCATCGTGCATTGCTTCAAGCCAATCTTGATCTTCAAGAGCTTCATAGACCTTCTTTGGCTCAATGTGAGAGACGAATGCATGAGCTTTGCTAAAGTCCGCTAGTTGCCTCCTTGTGACGACCCTTCCATGAACTTGCCCAAGAATCATGTCCTCCGTGTGACCGGCACGAGCAAGATTATCTAGCCTCCTCTTTTCTCTACGAGCTAGCATCTCCTCCAAAGTTTCCTTGGATAGAACTTGATCATCAACTTCATCATCGGAGATATGTCCACCTTGATCTTGATCATTGACGGGAGATGGATCCCTTAAGTGTCTAATTGTATCATCATCATGAGTATCTTGTTCTTCATTATGAGCTTGGCCTTCATCATGAGCTTGGCCTTGATCATTAGCTTGGCCTTGAGGTGAAGCATGAGGGGTTGGTGCATATTGTTGGGTAGCTTGGTTATCAATGGATGTAGTCAATGGCTCCACTTGAGTGGAGCATAGTCCTTCTCCCTCCGTCATCCGGTGTCCCTCAATGGGGATTATTTCACCAATCCCCATTCTTCGTATGACGATGGGAGGAATTGCATCTCCTACAAAACCATGATCTATACGGCCCCCTTGTGACCCATTATCCTCATCAAACACCACGTCTATAGCTTCTTCAACTTGTCCGGTGGACTTGTTGTAGACTCTATAGGCGTGAGCGTTTGTGGCATAACCAACAAAGATACCCTCATAAGATTTAGTCTCGAACTTTGACAAGCGTTTACCTCTCTTGCGAATGAAGCACTTGCAACCAAAGACCTTGAAGTATGATACATCCGGCTTCTTGCCTGTGAGAATCTCATAAGGGGTCTTGTTCAAGATCTTGCAGAGATATAATCGGTTGCTAGCATGGCAAGCGGTCGAGACGGCTTCGGCCCAAAAATTATAAGGAGAAGAGAACTCCGCAGTCATAGTTCGAGCCGCATCCATAAGAGTCCGATTCTTTCTCTACGCCACACCATTTTGTTGAGGGGTGTAGGGAGTAGAGTATTGATGAGCAATACCTTCCTCACTAAGAAAACCCTCCACGGTGTAGTTCTTGAACTCGGAGCCGTTATCACTTCGAATAGCCATGATACTCGTATTATGTTGGCGTTCCACCAGAGTGATGAACTCGATGACCCGCTTTTGAGTCTCACTCTTCCTCTTGAAGAAGTACACCCAACAATATCGTGAATAGTCATCCACAATCACCAAACAATACTTTTTGCCCCCAAGGCTATCATATGAAAGGGGACCAAAGAGGTCCAAGTGAATGAGCTCGAGGATCCTTGAGGTGGTGATGTTCGTCTTGGTGGGGTGTGCTTCTCCATGTTGCTTTCCTAGAACGCAAGAGCTACACACACGATCTTTGGCAAACTTAGCATTTGTTAGTTCTAGAACGTGATTGCCACTTTGAAGGTCATGCAACGTTATCATATTGGTGTGGGCTAACCGGCGATGCCATAGCCATCCCACATCAACTTTAGCCATTAGGCATGTCGCGGCACACGTGTCTCCTTTAGAGAAGTCCACTACATACATGCCGTTCTCGACATGGAGCGAGCACCCTGTCCTTATACCCATAGCTGATGGCGCGGGAGGCAATGCTGAGTGGCCGGGACATGAAGTTGTTGTCTTGCGTCTTCAACACCTCCCTTGCAATCTTGGGGCAGGTGATAGGGACGACGTTGACACCACCGAGGCGGAAGCATGCAATGTCGGTGCCTATATCCTCCATCACACGATGGATCCAACGGAATGCAGGCTTGTTGATCATCATCTCAGGAAGGTTACCCACCACCGGCCACCGAAATGGCCCCGGTGGAAGGGGAACCATGGCTGATATGCATTTGTCATTACCGATCTTTCTCTTGGCACCTAATCGGTTGATGAGGTATAGGAATGTTATTACTGCGAGCAGGATGGATAGAATAACGCAGAAGGTTCCTAGCATTATGGAGAAGTCTTCTAGATTCACTGTGACTATTCGTTAGTACCCCAAATTCCTAGCTTGAAAGATCTCAGCACGCAGGCGGGCTTGGTTTTCAGCTTTGCGGCGAAGGTTAGATTCCCAGCTGGTTGCTCTGGCCATATGCTCGATACGCCTATTTATAGATATTCATGGATAACAGGTATATTCACCCCCTCCTGATTTGGATAAGATGCTCTACCTCTTGATTTGAATATACTCAATTCTACTCCCTCCGTTCAACAATAGATTATTTGCATTTGTCTACATATAGATGTATCTAGACATTAAACATGTCTAGATACATCCATATCTAGGTAAGTGGAAGTCATCTATTTATAGATACTCATGGATAAGAGGTGAATATTCTAAATTCGATTGCGAATCTTTCATGGATATAAGAGGTGAATATATGCTATTAATTACAATTTATGGGCATGCTTATCGTAATCAAATCAAGGATACGGTCATGTTGAAAACAAAGATCAACAACGACCTGCCACTTCTAGATTGTCAAAATCTTTTATCTCTTCAACTCTCAATTCGATTTTGAATCCTTGATGAAAATAATAAGTGAATCTAATATATTCACTACTATTGATTACAATCCATGGGATCTTCATATGTGTATATGTGTGGTGGAAATGATGAAAATTCATTACACAAGTTTGAAGTTGTATACCTCCTTCAAAAACAGATTGTACCGCTAGAAGATTCTAGACTCGTGGTACAAACCGCCCCCCTCCGCCCACCACCACCACTTCAGGCGCGCAACTCTTCCTAGAACATGGATTTTTTTGGTTAGGTCACGGTCCTATGCCATAATCTAACAGAAAATAGTAAAATTTAATGAAACCTCCTTTGGATGAAAAAATTGGTGGTACACATGGCGGGGCCAACTATAAAGGAGAACCCAGGAAATCTTTCAGGAATCGTCGGAAACCATAGATTATCGGAATGGTGTACTAATATTGGAATATTAGTGTGGTGTAAATTATGAAAATCCAATAAAAAAATTTGAAGTTGGACCTCCTTAAGAAACATGACTATATACCACATGAGAGTTCTCGACCCTTGATGTAAAACCCCGATTTTGGGGAGACCGGCCCCAGTATTATGAGAACATTGAATTTTGGGTTAGCTCCAGATCCGATGACCTAATCTAAGACAAATAAAAATGTAAAGTCACATGAACCCTTACTTTGGATGAAATATAGGGGTGGATTCTACGAGGACCGTCAGAAAGGGGTGCACATGAAATCACGACAGTAAGGGTTAGAACCATATAGTTCTGGGAATCGGTCCTCATATCGGTACACGGTGTGGTAAAAATTATGAAAATCGAGTACACAACTTTTAATTTGCACCTCTTTCACAAAGAATACTATCCGTAGAAAACTTCGCTACTCGTTGTGTGAAGCTCCGATATCCGGGCGACCTACGCAACTCAAGTGAGAGAACTTGATTTTTTCGATTAAGATCGACTTACACAAATAAAAAGTGGAAATTACTAAGAAACCCTGACTTTAAATGAAAATGTGGAGGGTTGACGCTAGATGGCCATCAAGATATGGGAAATCACGCCACGAACAGTCAAAACCCTAGATTTTGGTGCACATGGTCCTCATATTGGTAAATAAGTGTGATCACAATGATATAATTCTATCACACAAATTTTAACTTACACTTCCTTCACAAACATGTTACAATAAGGTTATGGACTTTAGGGTGCAAATCTCTCGCTTCAAAGCAACCGAACCAAATTTGGTAACACCTTGTCCTAGTTTTGAATTTCTATTGTTCCTATTCCCTAACAATGAGGAAACTCACATAAAACCGCATCTTCGTATAAAAAGCATTTCTACCCTTTGGCCCGTGGAATAAGTGGACACGTGGAATCATGCAAAAAATGACAAAAAACACTAGGTTTTCATCATGGGGTGCTAATATGAGTATAGAAGGTTGGTGGTAAAGAGAATAATAACATACACCCTGCGATATTTCGCGTGTTGTTAGGCTTATTACTTTATGCTAGGTGATTGCTATTGTCGTTCTTGTTATTATGGTCATTATTTGATGCTACGAACTATCTATGGAATTAATGCTACTGTTAAATTAAAAACAATTATGATTTTTCGAATAACAAAGGTACCACATAACAAGAGTTATCATCGAATGAAACATAAAACGATATCCAATTATTACCTCGTATGATAAAAAATAATATAACTAAAGTACTCACTCCATTTCTAAATATAAGATGTTTTTGCTTTTGTCTAATTCAGGTGATTCAAATGTATATAGATGCATTTAGTGTGTATAATCACTCATGCTGCTATGATATGCAGTCTATATTGAAATATCCAAAGCATTTTATATTTTGAAACAGACAGCGTACCATGCAAACAAGAAGAATTTTAACTAACTACACCATAACTAATCGGTCCCGCACCAATAACGTATCATAATATTCCACAATAATCTAACTGAAAGCACCATGAGAAGGACAATTAATACTATGTTTGGCGACACTCTAGCGCATACTACATGGAACAGGCATTATCAAGTATGCGACCATAAACATGCGTATCGACAATTATAATGCGCATAAAATAATAGACATTAACAACGATATAACACACTTTTATCGGTGAATGCACTAAAGTTATAAGAGGGATCAAGAAATAAAATAGTAAATATGTCACATTCACCGCTTATTTTTAAAGCCTCCTTTCCCCTCTAATTATTTCTTAAATTTAGTCCCATAATCATTCTCATATTGACCGTCAACCTCCAAACCCACCCTCCTTGCGATAGCGGTGCCCACCTAGACTCTAGGTCTAACAATTTGTTTCTTTTGCACATGCAATATTTGGCACTAACCATACCGTAGCTCTATGATATGTCAGAAAACATTATCTAGGACTTTCTAGGGCGTATGTAAGTTTTTTTTGCTACAACCCCGGAAGAAATTTTTTTCACTAAAATTTGAATTATTTGGAAATGGATTTTGAATTTTAAACCGGACAAACACCAGCAGATTAATCAGGCCAAATATGGCCACCTAGGCCGATAAAGGTTATTGATAACTCAACCCCACATGAGCTTCCACTACCACTCTCGTCTCGAGAGCTCCCACCTACGGCGATCCTATCACGCTATGAGCCACCAAATCCCCTCCGTTGGCACGTCTTCTTCCGATACACAGAACCCTTTGTTGGAGGTATGCCCTAAATACAATAATATACAGTTATTATTCTATATCCTTTGTGCGCCCACCTTCTTGGTGGGTGAGGATTGGTGCAACTCTCCCCCTCCTCCAACTATAAAATGACCACAAGGCATTGAGAGAAATGACTTCTATTTTCTCGTGCATCTCTCTAGTTGATTAACGGGTCAAAATAGAGCGTCTAATTACAGCCCTCTAATTGAACTAGTGTTAGAGATGTGCCCAATAGACAATAATGCCCTGTTACTATTTTGGCCCCAAGTTTAGAATTATGTTTATTTCATCATGCTACAACTGCTATAACTCTTGAAATGTGAGTTTTCAAAGAAAAATCTTTGTGCGGGTGTGAAGACATAAACAAACAAGAGTTCCTAATATTAGATTATTGTTTGTGAGATGGTCACATTTTCATGATCATGTAATTAATTAAACTCTAACAAAACAAAAGAGTTTATTGTTAGGGTAACAATTGTACTAGAACGATCAAGGTATATATATGATTTGCTAAAAAGAGACTAAACAATTGTAATGTATTTAGAAAAGTACATTTGAAGTTGTCATTGACTCAAAGTCCTATAATATGAGAATATCTAGTGACCGCATAATCGAAAGTTATGCTTTGGATGTCTTCAACCATCCACCGTAACAGGGAATCATAAATGTTGACGTGTGGGCATAATTTAGAGAATATATTGGAACTGAGATTGTTCAAAATTAGGAATAAGATAATAACCATTTTATTATTGCCTCTCGGGCATATTCCCTTAAAAAATTAACCGTGCCTTGGATTTTCATCATTTACACCTATATACCCCTGAGGATCTAACACACAAATCTCTGGGGTTTCTAACCCTTCCTATTGTGATTTCATGAATTCTCTATCCGACAGCCTCCATAGTTCCACCACAACGTTTACTTTAGCCTTTCGGTCATACTTCCTTCTTCTAATAAAATTCATGAATATCTCATGCATGGTTCGAAAATGAATTTCCACCCAAACTTTTCATCCAAAATGGTGGTTTCATATTACTGGCCTCCTCCATCGTTGATCTCGTTGACCCCGCCTCTCCTCCCACAACACCCGCAACTCGATGGACCATCGCCATTGTGGAGGATAGCTACGCCCATCACCGATGTGGCTTCTGGCGTCCAGGCTTCCACCAGCGTAAATGGACGAATAGAGCGGAGCCTCCCTCGGCCTGGCGGGGCCCTTCCTAGGCACCACAAAGCAGAGCCACGCCGATAGGAGGCTTGGTTGCACCGGCTCTATTTGACTAGACAATATGTCCTCAAGCCCCTAAGCAAACATAATATAGGGACGTTTGTACATCGGGGTCCCCTTGGAGATACATACTCTTATATCGTTATCGCACTTGCCTTTTTTCACAAAGAAAATAATTTAATCCTAAGAACATCCTCTTGTGCAATGTGAGTCTCAAAAAAAAAACTTATGAATTGGTACCCAAATTAAATTTAAGCCAAATTTGACCGTACCACGCATATATTAACCGAAAAAACATAGAGGCTACTATTCGCCCTATATATAACCTTATTGGTAACACGTGGTCAAATTAATTTGAACTCCGGACTTAAATCTTACTAGCTAGTAGTACATAAATTTTGCATGGTTACAAAAGACACATATTTTAAAGCAAGATCCAACGTAGATTGTCGCATGCATGCGTGGTTGTACGACCAAGCATTGGAAGTTTTATAATACGCTGGGCCCACACAAGATGCAAGTCCATCGATCATCAGTTGATCTAGGTAGCTACCTTTGTGATGCCAGGTTTCAGCTGCTAGCTAACACGTCCATGTTCATTCTTAATAGCTAGCTAGTCCAACATGTACGTCCATGGTATTAAAAAGCTGGCCACTCAGCCTAAATCAATCCCGGCCACTCGCTCGGTCTAAACGCCGGATCATCCAATTAAGATTCCATGGTATTCAAATACACGTTTACGTACGTGCGTTGCTCAGCTGATGGATGCGTGTGCGCATGGAATCTAGGGATGTGCACAACTTTGATTGGTACGGTATACACAACTTTGAGGTAGACACTCAAAGTTGTGTAGGATATTGATCCACTACACCTATATACCCATATGAACCTAACCTAACACCAAAGGCTCCATTTTCTCACAAGAGTAGGGTTTGTCACCCCGAACAGAATTTTGCACACTGGTAGAAAAAAGGCCTTCCATACGCCCCCATCAGTCACCAAACTTCGCGCACCGTGACTAAAGGGCGTTTAGTCCCGGGTCGGGAGGAGACCCGCGACAGAAGGTCATGCGTCGCGGGCTGGGAAGCGCGTGGAGGCGCGTGGAGGGCATTAATTCCGGTTGGCCTGGCCAACCGGGACTAATGGTCCAGTCTGCTGGCCTCCCAGTCTTTAGTCCCGGTTGGCCTGGCCACCCGGGACTAAAGATGCAAAATGCTCGCCTCCCGCGCGGCGGTTTTATTTCGCGAAGAGAGGCAGGAGGGCGCCATTGCTACAGTGCGCACCCGAGTCTCTGTTTCTTCTTCTCTCTTCTCTTCTCTTCCCTCTCTTCGATTTTCCTCCACCAAGCACCATGGATGAAGTTTGGAAGACATTCCGTGTGGCCACACCATGCGGCAAGAGTCTCGACGTGGCCTACACCAATAATTGCGAGAGGCTCCCCGGTTTAATTCAGCATTTGACCGATCTCTATTATGAAGAACCCGATGAACACCGGTTCTTCGGGCTTGATCTAGAGTATACGGACGGATCAACGGGATGTTGCCGTCATCCAGATTGCGTTCAAGGAGGCCGTTTTGGTCTTCCAATGGTCAAGGTAACGCACACGTACAATCTTGCATTTTCGATTTGTTTGTTGCATCTGAAGAATACATGTGTTGCAACATATCCAACACGTACCAAATTTTTGTTGTTGCAGTAGTTCAAAGCATTCTCCGGCACTTGTTGATTTTTTTGTCAACATGTGGTATGACTTATGCAGCGTTGACATCACTCAAGACCGTCAGAAGTTGATGCGCTTGGGTATTGTGATACCTGAAGATCACTACATTGATCTTCAGGACCTTATCCATTTTGATGATTTGTACGGGCACAAGACCGGGATGGCTCCCATGGCAACTGCCTTCGTCCACGACGGCTACGAAACCATGAAGTCTCGTTTCCCCTCCAAGAATCATAGGTATTGGGAGAAGACCCCACTGGACCGGACCAACGTCAACTATGCAGCCATAGATGCATTTGTTTCATACGAGTTGTTCCGCATCTACTCGACGGAGCTCGAGTAGATGTTGTTTGTGTACCGCATCTTGCGTTCGATTATTATTATGTAATGGATATTATTATTATGTAATGGATATTATTATTATGTAATGGATATCTTAGTATGTAATGGATATATTATTATGTAATGGATATTATTTCTATATTAATTCCTAGCTATACTATTTTTATATTATGTCAAACACACATTTCAAAACAAACAAACAAAAACACATCAAGAAAACAAAACAGAAAAACTACAGTTTCTATATATCTGTTCACCAAAAATTAATCTAAGCCTGGAAAACATATATCTAGTCAATACCAAACTCATCCAGTTGGATTTACTTCAAAATACATTTTTGAACTCATTCTGAAAATAATAGAAGAGCCTACTGGTCTTTTTAAGATTTTAAAATGAATTAGTATTATTTTTCTTAATTTTTTGATATATTATTTGTATTTTTAAGATTTTAAAATGAATTTGTATTATTTTTCTTAATTTTTTGATATATTATTTGTATTTTTAAGATTTTAAAATGAATTAGTATTATTTTTGTTAATATTTTGATATATTATTTGTATTTTTAAGATTTTAAAATGAATTAGTATTATTTTTCTTAATTTTTTGATATATTATTTGTATTTTTAAGATTTTAAAATGAACTAGCAAAAATGCCCGTGCGTTGCTACGGATTGATTTTTATCGAATATTGTTTTAATTCATAGACACGATTCAATTGTTTCAATTTATACCCAAGTACGGTATGTTTTCTTGTTTGGTTATATTTCTTACCTTATTGTGTAAGCCTGCAATAATTTGAAGCTCACATAAGGCAAAATGTTGCAGGGTACTCATGTGTAGTATACCTCGAGAGTGTTGTTGTGTTGCACCAAATGCGGTTGGCCTTGCACACATGACGCAGATCATCGTAGAACTATGTTGCATCTCCTTGTCCGACAAAACATAGGATCGTGAGGTGGCTGGCGTGGCTGGGCACACCGGTGCTGATATTCTTATTGAAGAAGCCAAAGCATCGGATCTAGGCTGTTGGGGCGGTTGGTGACGATGATGACCATGACCTACGCGTGCCGTCAGCACCCATCCATGAGAGTATGCGTAATGTTTGTCACACCCGCTACATTATAAGTGTCATGCTAAGTGATGGTACTGTGAGACAATTTAGTAGCAAAAAGTGAGCTAGAAATGAACGATGAAAATTATGAGAGTTTAAATCATAATAATACATGGTGTCATTGTATAATTCAATACATGAAAAAATAAAATAACATTGCGTAGTAAGGATTCGCTCTTGTTTCTGCTTTTTGACTCTAGAAACAATATATCAAACAAATATAACATAGCATAATAAGTAATGATATCACCTGACTGTCAAAATCAGATAACTGCCACCCACCAGAAGAGGACTCTAGAATGAAAGAATTCAAACCGGCACTCTAAGCCCATATTACATCTTATGGTGACTTTGTTTTCTGTGTCTTCATAGAGAGTAAAAGGAGGCAACGGTATTTCTTTGTCCTTGCATTCAGCTTGTGATTTTTGATCCAAAATCAACCTGATTATTGAAAGAAAACACTATTTCAAGAATTGTTGTACAAGCTTGGCAAAGCTATACCAGCTTACCCACTTCAAAAACAGTGTGAAAGCTGATGAAAATTTAGGCACAGTTATGCATTACTCGATTGGCCAAGCCTATTCATCAATGGAAAAATTATACTTCTGTAATTCCAGCTTTATTTTATGACAAAAACGTTATGCAAAAAAGCATGGATTGGCCAAGCCTATCCAGGAAGCTGTACGGCAGCAAGGGCAGGCGGAGCACGGTCGCGGCCAGAAAAAATATTCAGGGGAACTGGACAAGCAGCGTCTCCAACTTTTTTCAACAATCATTAATTCTAACAGAGCATAGAAGAGTTAAAATTACTGGTACATTCAAGATGAGTCGGGTCCCTCTATAATTTAGTGACGAACAACATGGGAGAGCAATAATTCGGATTGAAGAATCAGGCTTGTTGGATCCCTTCATAGAAAAAAGCCATGACTATTTCTCGGTCTAGGCCAATCCATTAGAATTGATACGCATAGCTTCGGCCTCGAGCTCGATAAACACAGAGCGGAGAAGGTGGGCGACACTGGTATGGACATGCTCGATCCCTGGCTCCCGAAATCAGTGGCGCTCGTCATGCCTGCCACCAGCCCCGCAATCAGCGCATGGAAGAAACGGGGAGTGCGGGCCGTTGAGGATCCCGGGGGCAGCGGTCCGGGCAGTTCCCCATCCCGCCAGCAGGTGCAGCTGCGGCGCGTACTCGAGGAGAGGATTCTGAGGGTGGTGCGTGGGGTACTTCTCCGGCCGTGGGAACTAGACGGCCTGGGAGGAGGGGTACGAGCACGCGGAGCACTACTAGGAAAATGGGCATCAGTGGCGCACCATTTTGGGAATCAGTGGCGCACCATGGTGCGCCACTACTATTGCGCCACTGATTCCCTAGAGAATCAGTGGCGCACCACTTTGGTGCGCCACTGATTGGTGCGCCACTGATTCCTGCAATGGTGCGCCACTGATTCTCTAGGGAATCAGTGGCGCATGACTTTGGTGCGCCACTGATTCTCTAGAGTATGCATGCACTTTAGGGAATCAGTGGCTCACCACACTGATGCACCACTGATGCTCTGTGCCACTGATTCCTTTTTGATCCGCCACTGATTCCTTTGGGGATGCGCCACTGATTCTTACATACGTTTACGCAGTTTTATTTGTACACGTATTTATATGGGTATGTATACATGTATTTATACAGGTTATACAATTCAGATAGCAGATTGCAAAGTAGTATAAATAGACAAAGATGATCATTGTCACAATCTAGTTCATCATCTCACTCATAACTAAAACCCGAAATAGTGACAAGTTTGGATATATTACAAGTTCATCAACACATAGTATACCTAGCTAGTAGCAAGTCATCCATCACAAGTTCATCGATCTCATCACATTACACATTTAAGTAGGTGACCGCCACTAGCGGTGGTGTTGCCGGCAGTATCGACACCACTAGCATTGTTGTTGTTGGCATCCCCGATCGGTACTGTCAGAGGATTGGTCCTCATCCATCTCCTCCCCCTCCATCTCCTCGTTGTCGTCGCCTTGATCTTCATCCTCGTCGTCGTCGTCATCAAAGTCGGTGCCCATCTTCCAGAACGGAATTGAACCAGAGGTGCCACCCTCGTTGTTTTTGGCCATGTTCTCAATAGAAACACATTGATTGTTGCTCATTTTCACTTGAAAAAAAGGCATACTATTCAATAACAAAAAACACATGAAAATCGCTAAGTCCTAAAATAATGAAAAAAATTGTTTTTGACCGGAGTGCCCAAATTTTGCCGAAACGGAAATTAATCTACATTTCGGCAAAAGAGGGGAACTCAGTTTTGAAGTCCCTGCAAACAAAATGCCACCATAGGGCACCTCAAAAATCAAATAGAACATTGTAATGCCTCTTCATCAATCTGTTGTTTCATTTGCTCTCTGTAGCAATATCCAGCTGCCACTTTCATTAGGTATTCATTCTACTGTATCACTGTAAATTACAATGTACAACATAGATAATGAGCATAAGTTGGCAGTTGTATGTGCACACACGTTGATGTTGCCTGCCAGATTCATTGGCTCAACCGAACAATGAGCATGAGTACATATAAAATTAACCTACTACCTAGCTCGGTTATGTAGCTAGCTAGCTAGCTAGATTTGGATTCGTGGGATGAGGTGTTGGATGGGCATGCCATTGCATTTGATGCTGATTTTATTTGCAGATTACGTGAAGAACAACCAGTTGGTCATTGTTGGAGCATTATTTGAGAAATATGAAGGTATATATAACAATTTCGCACTGTCTTGTTCTTGTGCATTTTTAGAATTTGGGCCATCTTTAAAAATACACTTTTCGCAGGTTATTTTTGCTGCCTTGGCTAGCCCCTAGCCCCCTTTCTACTACATGAAGATCATGAACTAAGTAGGAGGTCATCTAATTTAAACATAGCAGGGGTTATTACCCGCAAGATTAAATATTTAATGTTAGCTGTTGAATTAGAACATGAACTATTAGCCCAAAGGCCAACAAGGAACCTCATGTTCCAACTTTTTGACCGTGGGAAGCCATACTATCTAGGACCCATAGGACTAGACTAGATTTTACCATTTTCAAAAATATATTTAACCCCCTCCCCCCGTTATTGCTTTACAGAAAGTAATATTTTTGCATGGTTGGTGATATAGATTTTGAATCCTCCATTTACTCGAGTTGAGTCTTGACAGTTGGTTAGTACCAGCTAGTATTGAGCCATGAGTTCTGAATGAGGAGTGAGGATTTTCTATGCTGCTTCAGCACAGTGTTTTTTGTAGATAGTTTACATGTGGTTAGTGTAGTAGCTATTACGCATCGTCTTCATTTAACTCTGAAAAAGCACAAGAAGGTAGTAGCATTTTTTTGTTTTAACACGATATTGCATACAAAAAACCGTGTATATGGATTCTGCATCTATTCCATCTGTCAAATAAGATTTGTTGGTTTGCCCCTCATAAAACTTCTATTCTTCAAGTGTATGGATTATTCTATTTTGTTAGTTTAGTTTCTGCTTAGGTAAGAAAAATTTGGTAGAGTGATGCATACATTTCATTAATTTATTTGAATAGGAAAAACTTGACATTAAGGTTATGTGTGACGCCCTGAGATCGAGCACTATGCAGATTTCAGCATTTCCCGCCAAATCCGCATAATAACCGATTCCAGGTTGCCACTTGTGATAACATTACAACAGTTCACGAATAATCCACAACAACAGAAGAGATTTATACAAGACGACTCAAACGAGTCAAGGATACAACTGATACAATACAAAGATCCAAATAACAGCGGAAGAAACAACATAGCGTCCGACTACGGACAAGATACAAATTGGACTAAGAGTCCTGAAGATAACCGAGAGCGTCCAATCCCTGCCCAGGCCAAGCCGGAGGGATTCCCAAGCTAACGTCGTCAGACTTCAAACCTGTTGACTGCAATGTTGAATATGCAGCCACGAAATAGATTCGTGGGTCAGTACGGTTAAGTACTGGCAAGTCATACTCACAAGATACCAGCGTAACCAATCATCACCAGATAAAAATACTTTGGGTACAACGGAAAAGAAGGGATTATTGCGAAGAAGCGACAACGGGCAGCACTAACAACTAGAGAGACGCGCTACAACTTCCGGCTAAAAGAAAGGGATAAGATAGCGTATCAGAACCAACTACAACTACTCACCAAACAATACCCATCCAATGTTACCCCCTACTAAGGAAGCAACCCAAGGAAACTCACACTGTTGATTAAGGTGACATTCATTTCATGGTGGAGGTAATCTATATTACTAGTCAAGTTATCATCGTTAAGTGTAAGTTGTCTGAGTACTTGTTAGCCAGCACTTTCACCCTGCGGACAACACGGCTTCTCGAGAAGATTTAACCCTGCAGGGATGCACCAATTTGGCCGTACACGTAAGAATATCCCGCCAGACGGGGGATCAACCCACCAAACGAGGTACTCAACACAACCCAACTCTTCTTCGCATCAAGCCCAAAGAACCCCGTGCAGTTGAGCGTACGACTAATCAAGCCCCACGAAGAAAAGCGGACCCTCATAGCACTCCAAGAACGTGTCTCCCTAAATGCGGACTACAAAAGTTCCACCCTGGCGCCAAGGGTTCGCACCTGCATATGCATGCGGCAAATGGAAAAACCGAACTAAATGAGGCGATTTGGAAGAGATGCGAATCGAATCAAGTTGAGGGTGGGGCCCATACTCGCTTCCCACATGCGGTTAGCGCGCTCATCATGGATCAGTAGACAAGACCCTTTTCCTAATTAGAGTCGACACTAGCAGGCCTCAAAACCACGCCGGGCCTCCTGCCGGTGCCTTATCATCAAATTATTATTACCCAAAACATTAACATGTTGTTGATTGAAACGAAACCCAACTATCAACTAAACAGGTGATAGAACAAAGGGCAACAGGACTAGAGCGCAAACAACACTAAGCATGCAACTACGACACGAGGGCCAACAAGGTAAACAAGCAACAGTTAATAGGAAGTGGAAGGAAAGGCTATATCATGGATGCAAGGTAAATATATTATAGGATCGAGACACAAGCATCGAATCATAAGGCTAGCATAAAGACAACGGAAAGAATCAGTAACAAGTGAGGAAAGGCAACACGGGTAGCAAGTGAGTATACTTGCATGGAATCCAGCAAGTAGAGGTACATCCGCAGAACTTGTCGTTGCTCACATCATCTCAACGTCCTATCCGCGAAGAAGCAAAGAGCTAAAAGAAACACCGGATGCAACAATTACTACTACGGCAAAAGAGGCAGCATGATCAAGATATGGATGAATGACAAGTTTAAGGATGCATCAAAGATAAACTAGTTGACATGTTAAACATATTTAAATGGGCCCATATGCAATGTGGATTGCATATGGAAAAGCCCATGAATTAATGTTGAATTAAATGATCTACAAATAACCACCATGTGAAAGTTGATTAGAATGATGCATGGATGATGAAAACAATAAGAAAACAACAATAGCTTCAATTTGATATGTTGTTTACCAAGTTTGGAATTTTATTTATTAAGGTATGAAATTTGGCATTTTAAATGATTTAAACAAACATTTGTTGTTTTCACCAATTTTAAATGTTCAAAACAGATAACAAAATTTATATTTGGAAAGAACACAAAATTTTAGATGGAAAACATATTTCATTTGTTCAAATTGGATTTTAATTGAGCAAGTTATGAATTTGGCAATTTAAAAGGTGTATTTAAAGTATTGAATTATTGCACCAATTTTAATTAGGAAAAACAGTAAACAAATTGCATTTAGGTTGAAAACATGTAGCAAATGTTTCACTGAAAATTTTGAGCTATTAAACATAATTTTTGGATCATTATTGAATTTATTATGCCATTTTTCATAAGCATTCTTATTCTGCCCTTTTTAGTAAACAGAAGGAAACATGTTCAAAATTAATTCAATTGTGACCAAATAAAATACCAATGTGTAGAGTTTGTTAAGACAAATTTTTAGAGCCCAAGTTTGCTCAAATTGGATGTACCAAACTCAAGTTATGAAATTCCAAAGTTTCAACTTTTAATTGCATTTCCAGTATTTATTATTTAGTGCAAAAATTACTACAAAAACATGTTGCAAACTTGACATTAACAGAAAGGGCACATGATTTTGAATCCATAGCATATTGAATCACTGAATTTGGAGCAATATTCAATTTTATATTGATTTTAGAATTAAAGAAACAGATCTGTTGTTCTGGAATTCGGGCAAAAAAGGAAAAAGGGCAGAAAAAAGGTGTGGCTTTTCTGCCTGGGGGGAGATTCGAACTCGGGGTGCTGGCTTGCGCGCAAGGGTGTGCTACCAGTGGGCTAGCTGCTGCTTTGTTTAAAGATACAGAGCCGATGCGTTTTTGAGGTGGCATGTGCGGGTGGACGAAACTGAACCAGAACAGATAACTGTATCCGATCGGTACAGAGAACGACGGACGGCGACAGACCTGCGGCGGCAACGCTCGAGGAACCCACGGCGCGGCGCAAAGCTCGGCGTTCAGAGCACGAGGGGAGGGGGGCCTAGGCCGGGAAGGGGTGGCCTCATGTAACATCCCAAGTATGAAAATACCCCTAGAATGTTTTGTTTCTTGTTTAATTAAAGTATTCCATCATGTCATCATATTTATTCTTGTTTGCATTTGCTTTACTTTGCTCTCCATTTGTTTGCTTCTGTTTTACTTTGTTTTTCACATTTGAAATTCAAACTTATTGCAAACATTTATTTCATCCTTGCTCTGTTACAACCTTTTAAATAAAAATCTCAAATAAAACCAACCAATTTATTTTCATTTTATTCCATCATGATCAACTAATAAAATGGTGTTTTTATTTCAATTAATTAATTCCAAGTTGCTTTCAAATTCAAAGCAAATCATCAAACAGCACCAAATTTGAAAATTATGAAAGTACCAAACAAATTCTAATCACAATTGTTCTATTTAATCAATAGGGGTCACCCTAATAAAAACATTGTTTTCTATATTAATCAATTAATTTGCAAATTCTTCAAATTCAAACCAATTTGCAAACAGCAAACAAAAATTGAACTTTTCAAAAACCTAAGTTGTCAAATGGTAGAAGTTGACCTAACAAACTCACATGAATTTTTCCCAAATTTTTTGCAACTCAAAACCTACCAATTTCTTCCATCTTCCTTGCTGCAAAAAAAAAAACAGAAAAACAAAAAATAAGAAAAAGGAGAAAACGCGCGCGCGCGGCAGCTAACTAGCGCGGCCCAGCCCATCTACCCAGCCTGCGTACCGCTTCGCGCACCTACCCTTCGTCTAAACGTACGGCAGGGCATCCGCCCGTGCCACGTACGCCGCCGTACCGCAGCGACGGCCAGGAGCCGATCCCGAGGGCTATAAGAGCAACCCTAGGCCCTGGCGCCGCCCTAGACCTAGCCCTACCTCCTCCCGTCGCTCCGCCGCCGTTTCCCTCTCACTTTCGCCGGGAATTCCTCTCTCTCCAACCCCCTTATTTTCACCGGAGCGCCGCCGCCTGAATCCATGGCCACCACCGCCACCTCGTCGCACCACCACCCAACCTAACCACTGGAATCGTTTCACCTCTTCCTCCTCGAGCTCGTGAATACCTCCGTTGAGCTCGCCGCCCTCTGGATCGACACCGCGGTCCTCGACGTCTCCGGCCACCGTGGCGCCACCTCTGAACCCGTGGTCGCCGTCGTCGCTGCAGGGCCTCTCGTCGTGAGCTGACCGCGGAAACGAGACCAGCACTTCTTCCTCGACCTTCTGGACACCACCGCGGGCACGGAGCACTACCAGATCGACGCCGCCGTCCTCAACGTCGCCGCCGCCGTATCTGCACCCAGCCGCGGCCACGATTACAACGCCGGTGAGCAGCCGTGGTCTTCCCCCTCCTTCCTCTCTGTGCGCACGCTTCCGTGCACGCATCCGCTCACCACCACCAAGCACGCGCAAGCACCACGAGCACCACGCCACGGTGATCGCCGCAGTTGAGCCACCGGGCATCTGTCAAATGTTCAGACATGGTTTTGTTCGTCAGTTAAAAGTTCAGTTAGCACGAACAACACCTCACCTTGGCTGCCCGCGTTATACTGACAGAAACACTCGAACACCCCACTAGTTACAGCACTAGCGCAAGCGAGGCAGGGCGCGGGTTCGAGCCCCTGGCTCGCGGGATAAAATCCCATTTTTGCACCGCAGCGCTGACAGGGAGGGCCCCCTGTCAGCCACACCATGGCCACGCAAGCACCAGTGGCCGTGTGGCCCACTGGCAGTGGCCAGGGTAGACCCCCTGTGCGTATAAAATGTTTTTCTAACTTTCTGTTTTCCAAAACCAGTCCTTTCTTTTTACAGATTGGCCCCTGGAACCAAAATGCAAATAACTTTTGTTTTATAATTCCAAATAACTAAAATAAAATATGTGCACTGATCTAAATTCAATTATCTACCTATTGGTACCATTTGTTTTCTGTTTTAAATTTTCTAAATGCAATTCAAATTTGAATTCAAATAATTCAATTGCAATTTGCTAAAATCCATAACTAATTCATTCTTAATCCAAATAATGCAAATAAAATATGTTTTCCATGCTATTTCAAATAACCTTTTCAAATATAAATTTTGTTTCATGTTTTGAATAATTAAATTGCCTAAATAATTTAAACCTTGTTTAAATCATTTAAATCTGTTAAAATAATAACTTGCTCAATTTAAATTATTCTTGAACATGTAAAATATGTTTTCAAACCAGAAAAACATAATATTTCCAAATATGAATTTTAATTAATGTTTTGAGCAAATAAAATTCAATTAATATTCCTATTTGAATTAATTCCAATTTAAATCTTGTTTAAATTGTTTAATCCATAATTAATTCATTATGATTCCTTTTTCAATAATTGAAACATGTAATCCACCTAAAATTTTGTGCTCTTTTCAAATACAAACTTTGTATTCTGTTTTACACAATTTAACTTGTTGAAAACAACAAATATTTGTGTGACATCATTAAGGAGCCAAAAATTCTAATTTTGTTAACTAAGATCCCACACTTGTTACATTCCATTTTCTCTAGCATCTAATGTTGTTTATCTATTGCTTCCATCATGCATGAATCATGCTAAGCAAACTTACACTTGGTAACTAATTGCAGATCATTTGTTTCCACCTTAATTCATGGGCTTGCCATATGCAATCCAATTGCATATGGGTCCATTTAAACTTGTTACTTTGTCAAGTAGTTTGCTTTTGATGCATCCATTAATTTGTCATGCATCATCCCATGATTGTGCATTATATCATGTATTGATTGTTCGTCTCTTTCGATTGTTTGTTTGCTTCTTCTCGATTAGACGACGACGTTGAGCCTGACGAGGTTTATGACACCACTACCGAGGAGTTAGCTCAGTACCAGGCTACTGAGTTTGCAGGCAAGTTATCACTCCCATGAACCACTGTGTTCCTTTCAACCCTGGTTACCGATACTTTGCGTTGTCTATTCTACTAGCCATATGTATCGTTGCTTGTTCTCCGAACCTATCACATGATACCCTGAACCCTGATATTGCCTCACCTCCATACCTAAAACCCCTTGCTTGTTGCCTTAGTCTTACCTAGCATGCTTAGGGTTGCTTTTTCTCGAGTCTGTTGTCGGTTACTTCTTTACTATATTATTATTTGTTTCGGGGGCTCGATGTTAATCAATCAATCCTGTTAATGCTAATGGTAATAATAATTTGATGATAAGGCACCGGCAGGAGGCCCTGTGTGGTTTTGAGGCCTGCTAGTGTCGACCCTAATAGGAAAAGGGTCTTGTCTACTGATCCATCATGAGCGCACTACCCGCATGTGGGAAGCGAGTATGGGCGCCCCCCTCAATTTGATTCGATTCGCATCTCGTCCAAATCGCCTCATTTAGTTCGTGTTTTCCATTTGCCGCATGCATGTTTTTGCGAGCCCAGCGCAGGGTGGAACTTTTGTAGTCGGCATATAGGGGGACACGTTCTTAGAGTGCTATGAGGGTCCCTTTTCTTCGGGGCTCGATTAGCCGTGCGCCCAAGGTGCTTTGGGCTTGATGCGGAGAAGAGTCGAGTTGTGTTGAGTGCCCCGCTTGGTGGGAGGCATCCCATCTGGCGAGGTATTCTTACGTATACGGCCAAATTGGTGCAACCCTGCAGGGATAAATCTTCTCGAGAAGCCCTGTTTTCCGCGGTTATGGTTAACTTGGTGAAAGTACTGGCTAACAAGTACTCAGGACAACTTGAACATAATGATTAACCATCTTACACCCAATGATTAACAACTTGACTAGTAATAGGCTTATTGACACAATAACTTGATTCATCTTTAATCCAACTGTGTGAGTTATCCTCGGATTGCTTCTTCGGATAAGGGGCGAGATCCAGGATGGGTTTGTTTGAAGTTATCTTCCAGTTGGTTACAATACTCGATCTTATCTTCTTCTGTTAGCCGAAACTTGTAGTATATCTTCTGTAGTTGGTTAGAGCAGCCCGCTGCAGCATCTTATACATCACCTATTCTTCCGTTGAACCTAAAGCATTTGTGTCCGGTGTTGCCGGGTACACTTTGGTGAACTGTGAGTCTTGCTTGCCAGTACTTGCATGTACTGACCCCGTTGGGGCTGTGGTTTACGCAGAGTACGGCTACGATGATCCCCATGGAGGCTACTACGTGGAGTACGACGAGACTGCTGACGAGTAGATAGCGGACCCGGGCAGGATCCGAGACGATGTGGATGGGCTCCGTTTTCTTTTCATTCCCGGCTTCTTAAGCCTATTTGGATTTTGTCTGTACTCAGACCCATTGAGTGTTTCCGCTGCCATGTAATGATGCTATGTTGGGACATGTGTCCTCTGAATGATTGTATTTGCTATTCTCTGCCTTAGTGAAGGCCATTTGCAACTTATTTCAATCTTTTGTGTCTTAGAGATATGTTGTGCTACCGTTTTGTTTAACGCCGTTGACGTACCATGTGTGATTGGTATGAAGTACGTCAATGGTAGTACCTTTTAATCTCTAGTGGATAGTTTACATCGACGATGGAATAGCGGAGTTTGGTTGTCGCACATAAGTGCTGGCCTACTCGTAAGAGGATGCGGGAGCAGTTAGGCCCCGTAATCCAAACATCTGCTATCCAGTCCGGAACGGTGAGTATCCTCTAGAGGTTGGGGTGCGACAAATGGTATCAGAGCCTGTCTGCCTGTAGGATCCCTTTTACTGGTCGCAGTTTGAGTCTAGAAACTATTTTGTAGCTATATAGGAAAAATGAAACGTGAGAGTAGGAATTCTGTTCTTTTTCTTCTTTCCCCACCCACCCTCCCTTTTTCTGGTAAGGAAGTGCAACGTTGTTTTTCTCCTCTCATCTAAACTTTCAAGTTAGGGTTTCACGTGTTTTGGGTTCTCCGTAGTACCTCAGGTTTTTGGTCTCGTTTTCCCAATGTTGCTTCGTTATCCTGTTCTTCCCAAGAAACTATCGTCCATTGAAACCTTGTTGTTGTTTTCCACTCCAGTTTTCTTCTACCGGCGTCTAATCAAAACCTCCCAAATCATCTGCAGATGGATCTCAGGTTCTACCCGCAGGTGGTTCGGATGACTCGCTGTGAGAGCACCGACGGTTATCCGGAGATGCTGAGAGACATGGTCACGTATCTAGGGTTCCATTGGGCACCAGAATACCAGGTCTACGAGCACCAGCGAGAGTTTGAGCAGACCTACTACCGAGCTATCGTCTACATTCTGTCAGATGATGGCAGGAGCGTAGTTCACCGCTATGAGGCAGTAGGTTCCACAGTGGATATGGCTGTGCAGCAGGCAGCTTATGTGAGTCTCACCGTCCTTCGTGCTGACTACTGGGGATTTGATGATTCCATCTATCGCCACATCCCCCGTGGTTACATCACCTCAGCGGGAGTTCACTTCACTCTCTACGACAACTCGGATACTTATGAGCATGATAGCTCCAGGCTGCACACCACCGCTCAGTTTGTGAGGCATAGTGATGCTGTTGCCATCACACTGTCTCAGGAGTTGGCTTCAGTCAGGGAGCAGCTCTACCTTGCTCTGACCCGTCTGGCGACCTACACCACAGATTTTGTTGGAGACGAGCGTTTTGCACGTTTCGAGCAGCCAGTTGTGCGTACTCTGCCAGATGCTGGAGGTTACGAGCCGATCAGAGGTCCACTTCTCGACCTTGGTCCTGGTTACACTGGGATTCCCCACTTTGGAGCACAGGGAGACGACGCTTTCTACTTCACCACACCGAGAGTCGCTCTCAGAGCAGTTCCGATCTACGTGGATCGTCGTTCTACTTACTTCCGTGAGCGTGCTCCTCGCCGTATCTCTCACCGTACTCCTAGACGCCGTCTTGCGTGATGAGCATGGTAGTACCGATGTATCCATTCCTAGCTATGTTTAGTTATCCTTTCGTATTCGAACCATGTATGGTCTGTTGGATATTCTGATGTATTTGAACTCGTGTTGATGTACCTGTTGGTTATCTATTCATGCGTCGGAATAATCTCTCTTTCGGTTACCAAGTCTATCCTTTTCTGTTGTTGTGCTAAAATGCATTTCCATTCAGGATGCCGCCAACAAGGAACAGCCCGCCTGAGCCGCCGCCAATCGCGGAGCTGTTGACTCAGATGACCCAAGTCATGGCACAAATGGTCCAGGTTCAGAACAATCAGCACAATAACCAGACTGCTCCACGGGTCAACATCAAGGACTTCCTCGGTCTGGGCCCGAAAGCTTTCGTGGCAACACGTGAGCCTCTGGATGCTGATGACTGGATCCGTGACGTAGCAAGAGCTCTGGAGATTGCTCATGTAGCTGAAGAGGACAAAGTCAACTATGCTTCCTACCTACTAAAGGGTCAGGCAGCTTCGTGGTGGGAAAACTACAAGGCTATGAGAGCTGGCTATCCTATCACCTAGGGTTGTTTCAAGGATGCCTTCCTGAAGCACCACATCCCAGATGGTCTCATGGAAAGGATGCGTGAAGAGTTTTGCTCTCTGAAGCAAGGCAAGCTGGACGTCATCGGCTATCAGAATGAGTTCAATCGCCTCGCTCGATATGCCGGAGACGAGGTGTCCACTGAGGCCAAGAAGATGGCAAGGTTCCGCAGAGGTTTTAACCCGGAACTGAAGTACGCTCTCACAAATGTCAAGTGCAAAGACTTCGAGGAGCTCGTGAACACCGCGCTCAATGAGGAAAATGGGCGCAAAGCGTTCGAGGATTCTCGCAAGCACTCGCGTGAGGGTGGTTCCTCCTCCAACATGACGACCCCTCCGCAGAAGCGCCGCATCTGGGTGCCAAATGGTGCTGTCACTCGGGCTCCATACGCCCAAGCTCCTCCAGGCTTCGCTCCCCGCCCACCCAACCCAGCTCAGATGCAGAGTCAAAGGGTTCCAATGGGGCAGCCAAGGCCAGGTCCTCCTCGTGTCGTCACTTGCTACAAGTGCAAGGATACGGGACACTACGCCGACAAGTGCACTCAGAGGCAGCTACCTCCACCACCACCTCGCCCCAACACCAATCAGGCAATGGTGCGCGCTCCTCCGCACAAGGCCTTCAACTCCAACAACAGGCCTGTCGGGAGGACCGCAAGGGTGAACCACGTCAAGGTTGACAAAGCTGAGGAATATGCCGACGTTGTTCTCGGTACATTACCCGTAAACTCTTTTCCAGCTAAAGTGTTGTTTGATACCGGAGCATCGCATTCTTTTGTGTCAGAAATCTTTGCCTCAACATACAACCTAATTCTGGTTCCACTAAGCAATCAAATCACCGTTCACTCTCCGGGACCTCAAATGTTGACTTCCAAGATAAGTATGGACAATCAAATCCTAATTGGAGGTCGCATATTCCTTGCTTCACTCATGTTGCTGGGAAATTCTGACATTGATGTCATTCTGGGTATGGATTGGTTGAAGACCCACAAAGCAAAAATTTACTGTGCTCAAAAGTCAATAACTCTCTCCTACCCTTCTGGCCAGATAGTCTATTCTCCATATGGATCAAGTTCTGTTCAGCTATGCACACTCGATGCAAAACCTCTACCTCTACTCGAAAATGTTCCGGTGGTTTGTGAATTCCCTGACGTCTTTCCAGAAGAATTGCCAGGAATGCCTCCGGACAGAGCAGTTGAGTTCGTGATCGAGCTTGAGCCAGGTACTGCTCCAATCTCTAAGCATCCATACAAGATAGCTCCTCCTGAACTGAAATTGTTGAAGGAGCAAATCGATATGTACATGGAGAAAGGTTACATTCAGCCTAGTTCCTCCGCTTGGGGTTGCCCAACTCTGTTCGTTGCCAAGAAGGATCAAACAAAGAGACTCGTGGTGGACTATCGTCCTCTCAACGAGAAAACCATAAAAAACAAGTATCCAATTCCTTGTATCGATGATCTTTTTGATCAACTTGCTGGAGCCTCAATATTCTCAAAGTTGGACTTGAGGATGGGTTACCATCAAATAAAGATCAGAAAGGAAGATATTCCTAAGACAACCTTCACCACTCGTTACGGTCTATATGAATACACCGTCATGTCCTTTGGTCTCACCAATGCACCGGTGACCTTCTCTCGACTAATGAATTCTGTCTTCCATGAATACCTCGACAAGTTCGTTGTGGTATATCTTGATGATATCCTTGTCTACTCAAAATCCGTGGAAGAGCATGGAGAACATATTCGTCTCACTCTCATGAAACTTCGCGAGCATCGTCTATATGCCAAGTTCTCCAAATGTGAGTTCTGGATTCCAGAAGTGGCCTACCTTGGTCATATCATCTCTGCCAAGGGCATAGCCATTGATCCTGAAAAGGTTAAGGCAATTGTTGATTGGAAACCCCCTAAGATGGTGAAGCAAGTCAGAAGTTTTCTTGGCTTGGCTAGCTATTGCCGTCGTTTCGTCCAAAACTTCTCCAAGATTGCCAAACCCCTCACTGATCTCACAAAGAAGGACAAGAAGTTCGTTTGGTCTCCACAATGTGATGAAAGTTTCAATCTCCTGAAGACTAAACTCACTTCTACACCAGTTCTTGTTGGCCCAGATACCACCAAACCTTTCCAGATATTCTGTGATGCATCTCTCCAAGGCCTAGGTGCAGTTCTTATGCAAGAACATCAAGTTGTGGCCTATGCTTCACGTCAGTTGAACCCACATGAGCAAAACTATCCCACTCATGATCTTGAACTTGCAGCAGTTGTGTTTGCCCTCAAGAAATGGAGACAATACTTGTTGGGTAACCGCACTGAAATCTTTTCCGATCACAAGACTCTGAAATACATCTTCACTCAACCAGATCTAAACCTCAGGCAAAGGAGATGGATTGAAAAGATCAAAGACTTCGATCTTACCATTTCTTACACTCCAGGCAAGGCTAATGTTATGGCCGATGCTCTCAGTCGCAAGTCCTATTGCAATAATCTCATGATCATGGAAAGCCAACCTCCACTTCATGAAGAATTCCAGAAGCTGAACCTTGGTCTTGTTCCTCAAGGTTATCTTGCTAGCTTGACAGCCAGTCCAACTCTCGAGGACAAGATTCGTTCTGAAAAATTTCGTGATGCTGAAATCAAGAAGATGGTGGAGCACATCAAAGAGGGCAATGATAAATTCAAGTCATTCTCAATTGATGACAAAGGAGCTGTGTTCTTCGAAGGACGCATTGCAGTTCCTCAGATTCAAAGTCTCAAAGATATCATTCTCAAAGAGGCTCATGAAACTCCTCTCTCCATCCACCATGGAAGTACAAAGATGTACCAGGATCTTAAGACTCTGTATTGGTGGCCTGGCATGAAACGTGAAATTGCTCAATACGTTTCTGAATGCAACGTTTGTCAACGTGTTAAGGCAGTTCATCAGAAAACAGCCGGTCTTCTCCAACCTCTGAAAATCCCCGAGTGGAAGTGGGACATGATTGAAATGGACTTCGTTACTGGGTTTCCAAAGTCCAAGAAGGGCAACGATGCAATCTTCGTTGTCATTGATCGTCTCACTAAAGTAGCTCATTTCTTTCCTGTCAAAGAGACAATCTCAGCTAGCCAGTTAGCAGAACTCTACACAACAAAGATTGTTCCCCTTCATGGTGTTCCATTGGAAATAAGCTCAGACCGTGGAAGCATATTCACTTCTCATTTCTGGAAGAGTTTCCAAGATGCATTGGGCACCAAACTTCTGTTCAGCACAGCTTATCACCCTCAGTCTCAGGGGCAAGTCGAAAGAGTCAATCAGATTCTCGAGGATATGCTCAGAGCATGTGGTCTCTCCTTTGGCATGAAATGGGAGGATTGTCTTCCATATGCTGAATTCTCCTACAACAACAGTTTCCAGGCAAGCCTAGGCATGGCACCATTTGAAGCACTCTATGGCCGCAGATGCAGGAGTCCAATCAATTGGTCTGGAGCTGGTGAACGTTCACTCTTAGGTCCTGACATTGTTAAGGAAGCCGAAGAGAAAGTTCGCATCATTCGTGACAATCTCAAGATTGCTCAGTCTCGTCAGAAGAGTTACTATGATAGCAAGCACAGGGATATGGTCTATGCTCCTGGTGACAAAGCATATCTCCGTGTAACTCCCCTCAGAGACACTCATCGTTTTGGTGTGAAAGGAAAGCTGGCACCAAGATACATTGGTCCTTTCAACATTCTCTCAAGGCGTGCAGAAAATGCTGATCGTCTTGAGCTTCCAGAAAAACTATCCAAGGTGCACGATGTGTTCCACGTGTCACAACTCAAGAAGTGTTTCAAAGATCCAGATCGTGCAGTTGATCATGATTCCATTGAACTGCCAGATGATCTCTCTTATGAGGAGCACCCTGTTCGTATTCTCGATGAGGCCGAGCGTAAGACTCGCAACAAGAGCACCAAGTTCTTGAAAGTGCAGTGGTCTCATCATTCCGATAAAGAAGCAACGTGGTAGACCGAAGAGGATCTTCGCAAGAAGTATCCGGACCTTTTCTCTTCTCAGTAGGAATCTCGGGGCGCGATTCCTTCAAGGGGGGGCGTTTTGTAACATCCCAAGTATGAAAATACCCCTAGAATGTTTTGTTTCTTGTTTAATTAAAGTATTGCATCATGTCATCATATTTATTCTTGTTTGCATTTGCTTTACTTTGCTCTCCATTTGTTTGCTTCTGTTTTACTTTGTTTTTCACATTTGAAATTCAAACTTATTGCAAACATTTATTTCATCCTTGCTCTGTTACAACCTTTTAAATAAAAATCTCAAATAAAACCAACCAATTTATTTTCATTTTATTCCATAATGATCAACTAATAAAATGGTGCTTTTATTTCAATTAATTAATTCCAAGTTGCTTTCAAATTCAAAGCAAATCATCAAACATCACCAAATTTGAAAATTATGAAAGTACCAAACAAATTCTAATCACAATTGTTCTATTTAATCAATAGGGGTCACCCTAATAAAAACATTGTTTTCTATATTAATCAATTAATTTGCAAATTCTTCAAATTCAAACCAATTTGCAAACAGCAAACAAAAATTGAACTTTTCAAAAACCTAAGTTGTCAAATGGTAGAAGTTGACCTAAAAAACTCACAAGAATTTTTCCCAAATTTTTTGCAACTCAAAACCTACCAATTTCTTCCATCTTCCTTGCTGCAAAAAAAAACAGAAAAACAAAAAATAAGAAAAAGGAGAAAACGCGCGCGCGCGGCAGCTAACTAGCGCGGCCCAGCCCATCTACCCAGCCTGCGTACCGCTTCGCGCACCTACCCTTCGTCTAAACGTACGGCAGGGCATCCGCCCGTGCCACGTACGCCACCGTACCGCAGCGACGGCCAGGAGCCGATCCCGAGGGCTATAAGAGCAACCCTAGGCCCTGGCGCCGCCCTAGACCTAGCCCTACCTCCTTCCATCGCTCCGCCGCCGTTTCCCTCTCACTTTCGCCGGGAATTCATCTCTCTGCAACCCCCTTATTTTCACCGGAGCGCCGCCCCCTGAATCCATGGCCACCACCGCCACCTCGTCGCACCACCACCCAACCTAACCACTGGAATCGTTTCACCTCTTCCTCCTCGAGCTCGTGAATACCTCCGTTGAGCTCGCCGCCATCTGGATCGACGTCGCGGTCCTCGACGTCTCCGGCCACCGTGGCGCCACCTCTGAACCCGTGGTCGCCGTCGTCGCTGCAGGGCCTCTCGTCATGAGCTGACCGCGGAAACGAGACCAGCACTTCTTCCTCGACCTTCTGGACACCACCGCGGGCACGGAGCACTACCAGATCGCCGCCGCCGTCCTCAACGTCGCCGCCGCCGTGTCTGCACCGAGCCGGGGCCACGATTACAACGCCGGTGAGCAGCCGTGGTCTTCCCCCTCCTTCCTCTCTGTGCGCACGCTTCCGTGCACGCATCCGCTCACCACCACCCAGCACGCGCAAGCACCACGAGCACCACGCCACGGTGATCGCCGCAGTTGAGCCACCGGGCATCTGTCAAATGTTCAGACATGGTTTTGTTCGTCAGTTAAAAGTTCAGTTAGCACGAACAATACCTCACCTTGGCTGCGCGCGTTATACTGACAGAAACACTCGAACACCCCACTGGTTACAGCACTAGCGCAAGCGAGGCAGGGCGCGGGTTCGAGCCCCTGGCTCGCGGGATAAAATCCCATTTTTGCACCGCAGCGCTGACAGGGAGGGCCCCCTGTCAGCCACACTATGGCCACGCAAGCACCAGTGGCCCTGTGGCCCACTGGCAGTGGCCAGGGTAGAACCCCTGTGCGTATAAAATGTTTTTCTAACTTTCTGTTTTCCAAAACCAGTACTTTCTTTTTACAGATTGGCCCCTGGAACCAAAATGCAAATAACTTTTGTTTTATAATTCCAAATAACAAAAATAAAATATGTGCACTGATCTAAATTCAATTATCTACCTATTGGTACCATTTGTTTTCTGTTTTAAATTTTCTAAATGCAATTCAAATTTGAATTCAAATAATTCAATTGCAATTTGCTAAAATCCATAACTAATTCATTCTTAATCCAAATAATGCAAATAAAATATGTTTTCCATGCTATTTCAAATAACCTTTTCAAATATAAATTTTGTTTCATGTTTTGAATAATTAAATTGCCTAAATAATTTAAACCTTGTTTAAATCATTTAAATCTGTTAAAATCATAACTTGCTCAATTTAAATTATTCTTGAACATGTAAAATATGTTTTCAAACCAGAAAAACATAATATTTTCAAATATGAATTTTAATTAATGTTTTGAGCAAATAAAATTCAATTAATATTCCTATTTGAATTAATTCCAATTTAAATCTTGTTTAAATTGTTTAATCCATAATTAATTCATTATAATTCCTTTTTCAATAATTGAAACATGTAATCCACCTAAAATTTTGAGCTCTTTTCAAATACAAACTTTGTATTCTGTTTTACACAATTTAACTTGTTGAAAACAACAAATATTTGTGTGACATCATTAAGGAGCCAAAAATTCTAATTTTGTTAACTAAGATCCCACACTTGTTAAATTCCATTTTCTCTAGCATCTAATGTTGTTTATCTATTGCTTCCATCATGCATGCATCATGCTAAGAAAACTTACACTTGGTAACTAATTGCAGATCATTTGTTTCCACCTTAATTCATGGGCTTGCCATATGCAATCCAATTGCATATGGGTCCATTTAAACTTGTTACTTTGTCAAGTAGTTTGCTTTTGATGCATCCATTAATTTGTCATGTATCATCCCATGATTGTGCATTATATCATGTATTGATTGTTCGTCTCTTTCGATTGTTTGTTTGCTTCTTCTCGATTAGACGACAACGTTGAGCCTGACGAGGTTTACGACACCACTACCGAGGAGTTAGCTCAGTACCAGGCTACTGAGTTTGCAGGAAAGTTATCACTCCCATGAACCACTATGTTCCTTTCAACCCTGGTTACCGATACTTTCCGTTGTCTATTCTACTAGCCATATGTATCGTTGCTTGTTCTCCGAACCTATCACATGATACCCTGAACCCTGATATTGCCTCACCTCCATACCTAAAACCCCTTGCTTGTTGCCTTAGTCTTACCTAGCATGCTTAGGGTTGCTTTTGCTCGAGTCTGTTGTCGGTTACTTCTTTACTATATTATTATTTGTTCCGGGGGCTTGATGTTAATCAATCAATCCTGTTAATGGTAATGGTAATAATAATTTGATGATAAGGCACCGGCAGGAGGCCCTGTGCGGTTTTGAGGCCTGCTAGTGTCGACCCTAATAGGAAAAGGGTCTTGTCTACTGATCCATGATGAGCGCACTACCCGCATGTGGGAAGCGAGTATGGGCGCCCCCCTCAATTTGATTCGATTCGCATCTCGTCCAAATCGCCTCATTTAGTTCGTGTTTTCCATTTGCCGCATGCATGTTTTTGCGAGCCCAGCGCAGGGTGGAACTTTTGTAGTCGGCATATAGGGGGACACGTTCTTAGAGTGCTATGAGGGTCCCTTTTCTTCGGGGCTCAATTAGCCGTGCGCCCAAGGTGCTTTGGGCTTGATGCAGAGAAGAGTCGAGTTGTGTTGAGTGCCCCGCTTGGTGGGAGGCATCCCATCTGGCGAGGTATTCTTACGTATACGGCCAAATTGGTGCAACCCTGCAGGGATAAATCTTCTCGAGAAGCCGTGTTTTCCGCGGTTATGGTTAACTTGGTGAAAGTACTGGCTAACAAGTACTCAGGACAACTTGAACATAATGATTAACCATCTTACACCCAATGATTAACAACTTGACTAGTAATAGGCTTATTGACACAATAACTTGATTCATCTTTAATCCAACTGTGTGAGTTATCCTCGGATTGCTTCTTCGGATAAGGGGCGAGATCCAGGATGGGTTTGTTTGAAGTTATCTTCCAGTTGGTTACAATACTCGATCTTATCTTCTTCTGTTAGCCGGAACTTGTAGTATATCTTCTGTAGTTGGTTAGAGCAGCCCGTTGCAGCATCTTATACATCACCTATTCTTCCGTTGAACCTAAAGCATTTGTGTCCGGTGTTGCCGGGTACACTTTGGTGAACTGTGAGTCTTGCTTGCCAGTACTTGTATGTACTGACCCCGTTGGGGCTGTGGTTTACGCAGAGTACGGCTACGATGATCCCCATGGAGGCTACTACGTGGAGTACGACGAGACTGCTGACGAGTAGATAGCGGACCCGGGCAGGATCCGAGACGATGTGGATGGGCTCCGTTTTCTTTTCATTCCCGGCTTCTTAAGCCTATTTGGATTTTGTCTGTACTCAGACCCATTGAGTGTTTCCGCTGCCATGTAATGATGCTATGTTGGGACATGTGTCCTCTGAATGATTGTATTTGCTATTCTCTGCCTTAGTGAAGTCCATTTGCAACTTATTTCAATCTTTTGTGTCTTAGAGATATGTTGTGCTACCGTTTCGTTTAACGCCGTTGACGTACCATGTGTGATTGGTATGAAGTACGTCAATGGTAGTACCTTTTAATCTCTAGTGGATAGTTTACATCGACGATGGAATAGCGGAGTTTGGTTGTCGCACATAAGTGCTGGCCTACTCGTAAGAGGATGCGGGAGCAGTTAGGCCCCGTAATCCAAACATCTGTTATCCAGTCCGGAACGGTGAGTATCCTCTAGAGGTTGGGGTGCGACAAATGGTATCAGAGCCTGTCTGCCTGTAGGATCCCTTTTACTGGTCGCAGTTTGAGTCTAGAAACTATTTTGGAGCTATATAGGACAAATGAAACGTGAGAGTAGGAATTCTGTTCTTTTTCTTCTTTCCCCACCCACCCTCCCTTTTTCTGGTAAGGAAGTGCAACGTTGTTTTTCTCCTCTCATCTAAACTTTCAAGTTAGGGTTTCACGTGTTTTGGGTTCTCCGTAGTACCTCAGGTTTTTGGTCTCGTTTTCCCGATGTTGCTTCGTTATCCTGTTCTTACCAAGAAACTATCGTCCATTGAAACCTTGTTGTTGTTTTCCACTCCAGTTTTATTCTACCGGCGTCTAATCAAAACCTCCCAAATCATCTGCAGATGGATCTCAGGTTCTACACGCAGGTGGTTCGGATGATTCGCTCTGAGAGCACCGACGGTTATCCGGAGATGCTGAGAGACATGGTCACGTATCTGGGGTTCCATTGGGCACCAGAATACCAGGTCTACGAGCACCAGCGAGAGTTTGAGC
The DNA here is from genome assembly GCA_028641055.1 of Alopecurus myosuroides. Taxonomy (NCBI): domain Eukaryota; kingdom Viridiplantae; phylum Streptophyta; class Magnoliopsida; order Poales; family Poaceae; genus Alopecurus; species Alopecurus myosuroides. Next base: position 6,777,718 of record CM054058.1, on the reverse strand, counting down.
AGACCTACTACCGAGCTATAGTCTACATTCTGTCAGATGATGGCAGGAGCGTAGTTCACCGCTACGAGGCAGTAGGTTCCACAGTGGATATGGCTGTGCAGCAGGCAGCTTATGTGAGTCTCACCGTCCTTCGTGCTGACTACTGGGGATTTGATGATTCCATCTATCGCCACATCCCCTGTGGTTACATCACCTCAGCGGGAGTTCACTTCACTCTCTACGACAACTCGGATACTTATGAGCATGATAGCTCCAGGCTGCACACCACCGCTCAGTTTGTGAGGCATAGTGATGCTGTTGCCATCACACTGTCTCAGGAGTTGGCTTCAGTCAGGGAGCAGCTCTACCTTGCTCTGACCCGTCTGGCGACGTACACCACAGATTTTGTTGGAGACGAGCGTTTTGCACGTTTCGAGCAGCCAGTTGTGCGTACTCTGCCAGATGCTGGAGGTTACGAGCCGATCAGAGGTCCACTTCTCGACCTTGGTCCTGGTTACACTGGGATTCCCCGCTTTGGAGCACAGGGAGACGACGCTTTCTACTGCACCAGACCGAGAGTCGCTCTCAGAGCAGTTCCGATCTACGTGGATCGTCGTTCTACTTACTTCCGTGAGCGTGCTCCTCGCTGTATCTCTCGCCGTACTTCTAGACGCCGTCCTGCGTGATGAGCATGGGAGTACCGATGTATCCATTCCTAGCTATGTTTAGTTATCCTTTCGTATTCGAACCATGTATGGTCTGTTGGATATTCTGATGTATTTGAACTCGTGATGATGTACCTGTTGGTTATCTATTCATGCGTCGGAATAATCTCTCTTTCGGTTACCAAGTCTATCCTTTTCTGTTGTTGTGCTAAAATGCATTTCCATTCAGGATGCCGCCAACAAGGAACAGCCCGCCTGAGCCGCCGCCAATCGTGGAGCTGTTGACTCAGATGACCCAAGTCATGGCACAAATGGTCCAGGTTCAGAACAATCAGCACAATAACCAGACTGCTCCACGGGTCAACATCAAGGACTTCCTCGGTCTGGGCCCGAAAGCTTTCGTGGCAACACGTGAGCCTCTGGATGCTGATGACTGGATCCGTGACGTAGCAAGAGCTCTGGAGATTGCTCATGTAGCTGAAGAGGACAAAGTCAACTATGCTTCCTACCTACTAAAGGGTCAGGCACCTTCGTGGTGGGAAAACTACAAGGCTATGAGAGCTGGCTATCCTATCACCTGGGGTTGTTTCAAGGATGCCTTCCTGAAGCACCACATCCCAGATGGTCTCATGGAAAGGATGCGTGAAGAGTTTTGCTCTCTGAAGCAAGGCAAGCTGGACGTCATCGGCTATCAGAATGAGTTCAATCGCCTCGCTCGATATGCCGGAGACGAGGTGTCCACTGAGGCCAAGAAGATGGCAAGGTTCCGCAGAGGTTTTAACCCGGAACTGAAGTACGCTCTCACAAATGTCAAGTGCAAAGACTTCGAGGAGCTCGTGAACACCGCGCTCAATGAGGAAAATGGGCGCAAAGCGTTCGAGGATTCTCGCAAGCACTCGCGTGAGGGTGGTTCCTCCTCCAACATGACCACCCCTCCGCAGAAGCGCCGCATCTGGGTGCCAAATGGTGCTGTCACTCGGGCTCCATACGCCCAAGCTCCTCCAGGCTTCGCTCCCCGCCCACCCAACCCAGCTCAGATGCAGAGTCAAAGGGTTCCAATGGCGCAGCCAAGGCCAGGTCCTCCTCGTGTCGTCACTTGCTACAAGTGCAAGGAGACGGGACACTACGCCGACAAGTGCACTCAGAGGCAGCTACCTCCACCACCACCTCGCCCCAACACCAATCAGGCAATGGTGCGCGCTCCTCCGCACAAGGCCTTCAACTCCAACAACAGGCCTGTCGGGAGGACCGCAAGGGTGAACCACGTCAAGGTTGACAAAGCTGAGGAATCTGCCGATGTTGTTCTCGGTATATTACCCGTAAACTCTTTTCCAGCTAAAGTGTTGTTTGATACCGGAGCATCGCATTCTTTTGTGTCAAAAATCTTTGCCTCAACATACAACCTAATTCTGGTTCCACTAAGCAATCAAATCACCGTTCACTCTCCGGGACCTCAAATGTTGACTTCCAAGATAAGTATGGACAATCAAATCCTAAGGAGGTCGCATATTCCTTGCTTCACTCATGTTGCTGGGAAATTCTGACATTGATGTCATTCTGGGTATGGATTGGTTGAAGACCCACAAAGCAAAAATTGACTGTGCTCAAAAGTCAATAACTCTCTCCCACCCTTCTGGCCAGATAGTCTATTCTCCATATGGATCAAGTTCTGTTCAGCTATGCACACTCGATGCAAAACCTCTACCTCTACTCGAAAATGTTCCGGTGGTTTGTGAATTCCTTGACGTCTTTCCAGAAGAATTGCCAGGAATGCCTCCGGACAGATCAGTTGAGTTCGTGATCGAGCTTGAGCCAGGTACTGCTCCAATCTCTAAGCATCCATACAAGATAGCTCCTCCTGAACTGAAATTGTTGAAGGAGCAAATCGATATGTACATGGAGAAAGGTTACATTCAGCCTAGTTCCTCCGCTTGGGGTTGCCCAACTCGGTTCGTTGCCAAGAAGGATCAAACAAAGGGACTCGTGGTGGACTATCGTCCTCTCAACGAGAAAACCATCAAAAACAAGTATCCAATTCCTCGTATCGATGATCTTTTTGATCAACTAGCTGGAGCCTCAATATTCTCAAAGTTGGACTTGAGGATGGGTTACCATCAAATAAAGATCAGAAAGGAAGATATTCCTAAGACAGCCTTCACCACTCGTTACGGTCTATATGAATACACCGTCATGTCCTTTGGTCTCACCAATGCACCGGCGACCTTCTCTCGACTAATGAATTCTGTCTTCCATGAATACCTCGACAAGTTCGTTGTGGTATATCTTGATGATATCCTTGTCTACTCAAAATCCGAGGAAGAGCATGGAGAACATCTTCGTCTCACTCTCATGAAACTTCACGAGCATCGTCTATATGCCAAGTTCTCCAAATGTGAGTTCTGGGTTCCAGAATTTGCCTACCTTGGTCATATCATCTCTGCCAAGGGCATAGCCATTGATCCTGAAAAGGTTAAGGCAATTGTTGATTGGAAACCCCCTAAGACGGTGAAGCAAGTCAGAAGTTTTCTTGGCTTGGCTAGCTATTGCCGTCGTTTCGTCAAAAACTTCTCCAAGATTGCCAAACCCCTCACTGATCTCACAAAGAAGGACAAGAAGTTCGTTTGGTCTCCACAATGTGATGAAAGTTTCAATCTCCTGAAGACTAAACTCACTTCTACACCAGTTCTGGTTGGCCCAGATACCACCAAACCTTTCCAGATATTCTGTGATGCATCTCTCCAAGGCCTAGGTGCAGTTCTTATGCAAGAACGTCAAGTTGTGGCCTATGCTTCACGTCAGTTGAACCCACATGAGCAAAACTATCCCACTCATGATCTTGAACTTGCAGCAGTTGTGTTTGCCCTCAAGAAATGGAGACAATACTTGTTGGGTAACCGCACTGAAATCTTTTCCGATCACAAGAGTCTGAAATACATCTTCACTCAACCAGATCTAAACCTCAGGCAAAGGAGTTGGATTGAAAAGATCAAAGACTTCAATCTTACCATTTCTTACACTCCAGGCAAGGCTAATGTTATGGCCGATGCTCTCAGTCGCAAGTCCTATTGCAATATTCTCATGATCATGGAAAGCCAACCTCCACTTCATGAAGAATTCCAGAAGCTGAACCTTGGTCTTGTTCCTCAAGGTTATCTTGCTAGCTTGACAGCCAGTCCAACTCTCGAGGACAAGATTCGTTCTGAACAATTTCGTGATGCTGAAATCAAGAAGATGGTAGAGCACATAAAAGAGGGAAATGATAAATTCAAGTCCTTCTCAATTGATGACAAATGAGCTGTGTTCTTCGAAGGACGCATTGCAGTTCCTCAGATTCAAAGTCTCAAAGATATCATTCTCAAGGAGGCTCATGAAAGTCCTCTCTCCATCCACCCTCGAAGTACAAAGATGTACCAGGATCTTAAGACTCTGTATTGGTGGCCTGGCATGAAACGTGAAATTGCTCAATACGTTTCTGAATGCGACGTTTGTCAACGTGTTAAGGCAGTTCATCAGAAAACAGCCGGTCTTCTCCAACCTCTAAAAATCCCCGAGTGGAAGTGGGACATGATTGAAATGGACTTCGTTACTGGGTTTCCAAAGTCCAAGAAGGGCAACGATGCAATCTTCGTTGTCATTGATCGTCTCACTAAAGTAGCTCATTTCTTTCCTGTCAAAGAGACAATCTCAGCTAGCCAGTTAGCAGAACTCTACACAACAAAGATTGTTCCCCTTCATGGTGTTCCATTGGAAATAAGCTCAGACCGTGGAAGCATATTCACTTCTCATTTCTGGAAGAGTTTCCAAGATGCATTGGGCACCAAACTTCTGTTCAGCACAGCTTATCACCCTCAGTCTCAGGGGCAAGTCGAAAGAGTCAATCAGATTCTCGAGGATATGCTCAGAGCATGTGGTCTCTCCTTTGGCATGAAATGGGAGGATTGTCTTCCATATGCTGAATTCTCCTACAACAACAGTTTCCAGGCAAGCCTAGGCATGGCACCATTTGAAGCACTCTATGGCCGCAGATGCAGGAGTCCAATAAATTGGTCTGGAGCTGGTGAACGTTCACTCTTAGGTCCTGACATTGTTAAGGAAGCCAAAGAGAAAGTTCGCATCATTCGTGACAATCTCAAGATTGCTCAGTCTCGTCAGAAGAGTTACTATGATAGCAAGCACAGGGATATGGTCTATGCTCCTGGTGACAAAGCATATCTCCGTGTAACTCCCCTCAGAGGCACTCATCGTTTTGGTGTGAAAGGAAAGCTGGCACCAAGATACATTGGTCCTTTCAACATTCTCTCAAGGCGTGCAGAAAATGCTTATCGTCTTGAGCTTCCAGAAAAACTATCCAAGGTGCACGATGTGTTCCACGTGTCACAACTCAAGAAGTGTTTCAAAGATCCAGATCGTGCAGTTGATCATGATTCCATTGAACTGCAAGATGATCTCTCTTATGAGGAGCACCCTGTTCGTATTCTCGATGAGGCCGAGCGTAAGACTCGCAACAAGAGCACCAAGTTCTTGAAAGTGCAGTGGTCTCATCATTCCGATAAAGAAGCAACGTGGAGACCGAAGAGTATCTTCGCAAGAAGTATCCGGACCTTTTCTCTTCTCAGTAGGAATCTCGGGGCGCGATTCCTTCAAGGGGGGCGTTTTGTAACATCCCAAGTATGAAAATACCCCTAGAATGTTTTGTTTCTTGTTTAATTAAAGTATTGCATCATGTCATCATATTTATTCTTGTTTGCATTTGCTTTACTTTGCTCTCCATTTGTTTGCTTCTGTTTTACTTTGTTTTTCACATTTGAAATTCAAACTTATTGCAAACATTTATTTCATCCTTGCTCTGTTACAACCTTTTAAATAAAAATCTCAAATAAAACCAACCAATTTATTTTCATTTTATTCCATAATGATCAACTAATAAAATGGTGCTTTTATTTCAATTAATTAATTCTAAGTTGCTTTCAAATTCAAAGCAAATCATCAAACAGCACCAAATTTGAAAATTATGAAAGTACCAAACAAATTCTAATCACAATTGTTCTATTTAATCAATAGGGGTCACCCTAATAAAAACATTGTTTTCTATATTAATCAATTAATTTGCAAATTCTTCAAATTCAAACCAATTTGCAAACAGCAAACAAAAATTGAACTTTTCAAAAACCTAAGTTGTCAAATGGTATAAGTTGACTTAACAAACTCACATGAATTTTTCCCAAATTTTTTGCAACTCAAAACCTACCAATTTCTTCCATCTTCCTTGCTGCAAAAAAAAAACAGAAAAACAAAAAAAAAGTAAAAGGAGAAAACGTGCGCGCCCAGCCCATCTACCCAGCCTGCGTACCGCTTCGCGCACCTACCCTTCGTCTAAACGTACGGCAGGGCATCCGCCCGTGCCACGTACGCCGCCGTACCGCAGCGACGGCCAGGAGCCGATCCCGAGGGCTATAAGAGCAACCCTAGGCCCTGGCGCCGCCCTAGACCTAGCCCTACCTCCTCCCATCGCTCCGCCGCCGTTTCCCTCTCACTTTCGCCGGGAATTCCTCTCTCTGCAACCCCCTTATTTTCACCGGAGCGCCGCCGCCTGAATCCATGGCCACCACCGCCACCTCGTCGCACCACCACCCAACCTAACCACTGGAATCGTTTCACCTCTTCCTCCTCGAGCTCGTGAATACCTCCGTTGAGCTCGCCGCCCTCTGGATCGACGCCGCGGTCCTCGACGTCTCCGGCCACCGTGGCGCCACCTCTGAACCCGTGGTCGCTGTCGTCGCTGCAGGGCCTCTCGTCGTGAGCTGACCGCGGAAACGAGACCAGCACTTCTTCCTCGACCTTCTGAACACCACCGCGGGCACGGAGCACTACCAGAACGACGCCGCCGTCCTCAACGTCGCCACCGCCGTGTCTGCACCGAGCTGCGGCCACGATTACAACGCCGGTGAGCAGCCGTGGTCTTCCCCCTCCTTCCTCTCTGTGCGCACGCTTCCGTGCACGCATCCGCTCACCACCACCCTGCACGCGCAAGCACCACGAGCACCACGCCACGGTGATCGCCGCAGTTGAGCCACCGGGCATCTGTCAAATGGTCAGACATGGTTTTGTTCGTCAGTTAAAAGTTCAGTTAGCACGAACAACACCTCACCTTGGCTGCGCGCGTTATACTGACAGAAACACTCGAACACCCCACTGGTTACAGCACCAGCGCAAGCGAGGCAGGCGCGGGTTCGAGCCCCTGGCTCGCGGGATAAAATCCCATTTTTGCACCGCAGCGCTGACAGGGAGGGCCCCCTGTCAGCCACACCATGGCCACGCAAGCACCAGTGGCCCTGTGGCCCACTGGCAGTGGCCAGGGTAGACCCCCTGTGCGTATAAAATGTTTTTCTAACTTTCTGTTTTCCAAAACCAGTCCTTTCTTTTTATGGATTGGCCCCTAGAACCAAAATGCAAATAACTTTTGTTTTATAATTCCATATAAAAAAAATAAAATATGTGCACTGATCTAAATTCAATTATCTACCTATTGGTACCATTTGTTTTCTGTTTTAAATTTTCTAAATGCAATTCAAATTTGAATTCAAATAATTCAATTGCAATTTGCTAAAATCCATAACTAATTCATTCTTAATCCAAATAATGCAAATAAAATGTGTTTTCCATGCTATTTCAAATAACCTTTTCAAATATAAATTTTGTTTCATGTTTTGAATAATTAAATTGCCTAAATAATTTAAACCTTGTTTAAATCATTTAAATCTGTTAAAATCATAACTTGCTCAATTTAAATTATTCTTGAACATGTAAAATATGTTTTCAAACCAGAAAAACATAATCTTTTCAAACATGAATTTTAATTAATGTTTTGAGCAAATAAAATTCAATTAATATTCCTATTTGAATTAATTCCAACTTAAATCTTGTTTAAATTGTTTAATCCATAATTATTTCATTATAATTCCTTTTTCAATAATTGAAACATGTAATCCACCTAAAATTTTGTGCTCTTTTCAAATACAAACTTTGTATTCTGTTTTACACAATTTAACTTGTTGAAAACAACAAATATTTGTGTGACATCATTAAGGAGCCAAAAATTCTAATTTTGTTAACTAAGATCCCACACTTGTTACATTCCATTTTCTCTAGCATCTAATGTTGTTTATCTATTGCTTCCATCATGCATGCATCATGCTAAGCAAACTTACACTTGGTAACTAATTGCAGATCATTTGTTTCCACCTTAATTCATGAGCTTGCCATATGCAATCCAATTGCATATGGGTCCATTTAAACTTGTTACTTTGTCAAGTAGTTTGCTTTTGATGCATCCATTAATTTGTCATGCATCATCCCATGATTGTGCATTATATCATGTATTGATTGTTCGTCTCTTTCGATTGTTTGTTTGCTTCTTCTCGATTAGACGACGACGTTGAGCCTGACGAGGTTTACGACACCACTACCGAGGAGTTAGCTCAGTACCAGGCTACTGAGTTTGCAGGCAAGTTATCACTCCCATGAACCCCTGTGTTCCTTTCAACCCTGGTTACCGATACTTTCCGTTGTCTATTCTACTAGCCATATGTATCGTTGCTTGTTCTCCGAACCTATCACATGATACCCTGAACCCTGATATTGCCTCACCTCCATACCTAAAACCCCTTGCTTGTTGCCTTAGTCTTACCTAGCATGCTTAGGGTTGCTTTTGCTCGAGTCTGTTGTCGGTTACTTCTTTACTATATTATTATTTGTTCCGAGGGCTCGATGTTAATCAATCAATCCTGTTAATGGTAATGGTAATAATAATTTGATGATAAGGCACCGGCAGGAGGCCCTGTGTGGTTTTGAGGCCTGCTAGTGTCGACCCTAATAGGAAAAGGGTCTTGTCTACTGATCCATGATGAGCGCACTACCCGCATGTGGGAAGCGAGTATGGGCGCCCCCCTCAATTTGATTCGATTCGCATCTCGTCCAAATCGCCTCATTTAGTTCGTGTTTTCCATTTGCCGCATGCATGTTTTTGCGAGCCCAGCGCAGGGTGGAACTTTTGTAGTCGGCATATAGGGGGACACGTTCTTAGAGTGCTATGAGGGTCCCTTTTCTTCGGGGCTCGATTAGCCGTGCGCCCAAGGTGCTTTGGGCTTGATGCGGAGAAGAGTCGAGTTGTGTTGAGTGCCCCGCTTGGTGGGAGGCATCCCATCTGGCGAGGTATTCTTACGTGTACGGCCAAATTGGTGCAACCCTGCAGGGATAAATCTTCTCGAGAAGCCGTGTTTTCCGCGGTTATGGTTAACTTGGTGAAAGTACTGGCTAACAAGTACTCAGGACAACTTGAGCATAATGATTAACCATCTTACACCCAATGATTAACAACTTGACTAGTAATAGGCTTATTGACACAATAACTTGATTCATCTTTAATCCAACTGTGTGAGTTATCCTCGGATTGCTTCTTCGGATAAGGGGCGAGATCCAGGATGGGTTTGTTTGAAGTTATCTTCCAGTTGGTTACAATACTCGATCTTATCTTCTTCTGTTAGCCGGAACTTGTAGTATATCTTCTGTAGTTGGTTAGAGCAGCCCGCTGCAGCATCTTATACATCACCTATTCTTCCGTTGAACCTAAAGCATTTGTGTCCGGTGTTGCCGGGTACACTTTGGTAAACTGTGAGTCTTGCTTGCCAGTACTTGTATGTACTGACCCCGTTCGGGCTGTGGTTTACGCAGAGTACGGCTACGATGATCCCCATGGAGGCTACTACGTGGAGTACGACGAGACTGCTGACGAGTAGATAGCGGACCCGGGCAGGATCCGAGACGATGTGGATGGGCTCCGTTTTCTTTTCATTCCCGGCTTCTTAAGCCTATTTGGATTTTGTCTGTACTCAGACCCATTGAGTGTTTCCGCTGCCATGTAATGATGCTATGTTGGGACATGTGTCCTCTGAATGATTGTATTTGCTATTCTCTGCCTTAGTGAAGGCCATTTGCAACTTATTTCAATCTTTTGTGTCTTAGAGATATGTTGTGCTACCGTTTCGTTTAACGCCGTTGACGTACCATGTGTGACTGGTCTGAAGTACGTCAATGGTAGTACCTTTAAATCTCTAGTGGATAGTTTACATCGACGATGGAATAGCGGAGTTTGGTTGTCACACATAAGTGCTGGCCTACTCGTAAGAGGATGCGGGAGCAGTTAGGCCCCATAATCCAAACATCTGCTATCCAGTTCGGAACGGTGAGTATCCTCTAGAGGTTGGGGTGCGACACCTCACCTCGGTGGTGGTCGGAGCAGGCGGCTGGTCGCGGGAGGACGTCGCCGTCGTCGAGCATGGCAGCTGATCGGCGGCGGCATTCCGGCGATGGAGGGGAAAACGTCGATTCCATGGAGGAGGATGGAGGGAGAGGGTAGGGTTAGGGATCTGGGGCTGGCTTGGGGGAGGGGAAGAAGGAAAAGGAGCGTAGGGAGCCGGTGGGCATGTGCGGGCATGTGCTGCCTGCTCCTTTGCGTTTTCCTGCTAGAGAAAGGACGGGGAGGGTGACGTAGGAGGAAGGTGGGCTGGGGTTTGGTGGGTGGGCTAGCCCAATGTAACATCCCAAGTATGAAAATACCCCCTAGAATGTTTGTTTCATGTTTAATCAAAGTATTGCATCATGTCATCATGTTTAATTATCTCTTTGCATTGTTTACTATTTGTTTTGCATCTGTTTTATCTTGTTTTCATAATGAAACTCAGACAATTTTCAAATGGTTATTTCATACTTGCTCTGTTACAACTTTTGGAATAAAAATCACAAATGAAAACAACCAATTTGCTCCATTTTATTCCATGTTGATCACTCACTAATTTGTTGGTTTTAATCAAACAATTAATTCAATGAATTAATTCTAAATCACTTTCAAATTCAAACCAACTCTTCAAATCAGCACCCATTTTGAATCCATGAAATTCACCAAACAATTATAATTTTAATCCAATTAATAAAGGGTTCACCCTATTAAGTTGTTGTTTTTCTTTTATAATAATTAACCAATAACTCCATTTCAAACCAAATGTATTTCAAACAAAACCCAATTTGAAAGTATAAACAGAATAACCAAAACATTTTATATCCTTTTACTTCCAATTGAATCTTTTGGGTCACCTTATTAAAAGGTTGATTTTATTAATCATTTGAAATATTCAAAAATCATCTAAATTGGTTTATTTTCCAAACAGCACAAAAATTTAAACATTTTTGAAATCCAAACTTGTTAACTGTTTGAAATGAACATAACAAGCACACCCTAATTTTTCTGGAATTTTTATTAAGCTAAAACCTATCTTTTTCTTCCAAAACCAAACCCTACAAAAAAAAACAGAAAAGAAAAAAAATAAAAGAAGCAAAGCCAGCTGTGCGCGCGGCAGCTAATCAGCCCAACCCCCCTAACAGCTAACTAGCGCGCAGCCCAGCCCAACTAACTAGCGTACCGGTTCGTTATAACGCCGTCGTCGTCGTCCCCCCGTACGGCAAGAAATCCGTCGGTGCCACGTACCCCTCCTCGCCGAGCAGACGGCCACCCTTGGCTTCCGAGCCCTATAAGTAGCCCTAGGGCAGCGCGCCAGCTACCCTAAGCCCTAGTTCCCTCTCCCTCGAGCTCCCGCCGCCGTCTGCCCTCTCCCGGCTGTGACGCCCCGAGATCGGGCACTATGCAGAATTCAGCATTCTCGCCAAATCCGCATAATAACCGATTCCAGGTTGCCATTTATGATAACATTACAATAGTTCACGAATAATCCACAATTACAACAGAATCAGAAAGATACAAGATGACTCAACGAGCCAGGGATACAACTGATACATTACAAAGATCCAAATAACAGCGGAAGAAACAAACGTCCGGCTACGGACAAGATCCAAATTGGACTAAGAGTCCTGAAGATAACCGAAGGCGTCCAATCCCTGCCCAGGCCAAGCCGGAGGGATTCCCAAGCTAACGTCGTCAGACTTCAAACCTGTTGACTGCAATTTGGAATTTGCAGCCACGAAAGAGATTCGTGGGTCAGTACGGTTAAGTACTGGCAAGGGGGATACAACCCATACTCACAAGTTACCGGCGTAGCCAGTCATCACAAGATACAAATACTTTAGGATCAACGGAAAGGAAGGGGGGTTATTGCAAATAAGCGACAGCAGGCTGCCCTAACCAACTACAGAGATTCTATCACTTCCAACTATCAGAAAGGGGATAAGATCGAGTAATAGTAACCAACTGAAGGATAACTTCAAACAAACCCATCCTGGATCTCGCCCCTTATCCGAAGAAGCAATCCGAGGATAACTCACACCGTTGAGTTAATGATGGTTCAGATTATTGTGTCGATGAGCCTATTACTAGTCAGGTTGTTAATCATTGGGTGAAAAGTTGTTAATGATTAGGTTGAAGTTGTCCTGAGTACTTGTTAGCCAGTACTTTCACCAAGTAATCCATAACCGCGGAAAACACGGCTTCTCGAGAAGATTTACCCTGCAGGGGTGCACCATAGTAACCGTACACGCAAGAATAACCCGCCAGATGGAAATGCACTTCCACCAAGCGGGGTACTCTACACAACCAACCCTTCTTCGCATCAAGCCCAAAGCACCGCGTGCTGTGCGTGCGCGGCTAATCGAGCCCCACGAAGAAAAGGGGACCCTCATAGCACTGGAAGACCACGCCGCCCTAAATGCCGACTACAAAAGTTCCACCCTGGCGCCAAGGGTTCGTACCTGCATATGATGCAGCAAATGGAACACCCGAACTAGTACGGCGATTTGGACGAGATGCGAATCGAGTCAGTTGAGGGGGGCGCCCATACTCGCTTCCCACATGCGGGTAGTGCGCTCATCATGGATCAGTAGACAAGACCCTTTTCCTATTAGGGTCGACACTAGCAGGCCTCAAAACCACAAAGGGCCTCCTGCCGGTGCCTTATCATCAAAATTATTATTAACAGTAGCATTAACAGGATTGATTGATTAATATTTCGAGCCCCCGGAACGGTAACAACAATAATAGTACGATAGTAAAAGAAGTAACCGACAACAAGCTCGAGCAAAAGCAACTCTAAACATGCTAGATAAGAACAGGCACAAACAAAGGCTGTAGGTATGGAGGTGAGGCAATATCAAGGTTAAGGGATTCATGTGATGGGTTCGTAACAGAAACAACTACCACTAAGGCTAGCAGAAAAGAATCAACGGAAAGAATCGGTAACAAGTGATGAAAGGCAGCCATATGGCATGCAAGTGAGTATACTTGCCTGAGATCCCGCAAGGTAGCAGAACTTGTCGTTGCTCACATCATCTCAGCGTCCTATCCGCGAAGAAGCAACGAACTAAAAGAAACACCGGATGCAACAATTACTTCTACGGCAAAAGATCCAGCATGATCCTATTTTATATGCATGGCATGGCAAGATGCAACGGAGAGGAAACAACTTAAGCAATTTAATCGGAACCGGAGTCCGGAGAAATAGGAATTGGTTCAAGTTGTTTATCTACCCACAATATTAAATGTTGATTAACAGGTTTAAACAAGGTAGAGGTGATCTATTCAATATTAAATGGAATAGGGCAACAATTGAATTAAATACCCCAACACATTCCATATTTAATTATTAGGTGTCATTACTATTACCCGAACCCACAAGATGCAATGCAAACATGATGCGATGACATTTTAGATATAGTTGATATGTTATAGAAAATAGGGCATAGGTATAGGGGTTTTAGGGTTTGGGTTCGCACGTGTGGAGAGGATCTTCGGGTTCGGCGCCGGTGTCTTCGGGGTGTAGGGGAAATGGAAGAAGAGGAGGTAGACGAAGTCGTCGATGTCGTGGAAGTGGTCGACGTAGTCATATTAGAGGAAGTAGTCGACGTCGAGGAAGTAGTCGAAGTAGTCGTTCTCGTTCCGGTGGTCGTTGTCGATCTTTTCATCGGGGTCCGAAGAGGAAGTAGACGTTCGTTCTCAAACCACACGATCATCGTCGTCGACGTAGTCGTTCAACGTACGGAGCCGGTGTAGTCGTAGTAGTCGTCGGCGAGCCGCTACCGCATCGTCTTCGGGGTCGGAGGTGATCGTGACGGTCCCGGTCTTCGGGCGCGCACGAAGGCGGCCAACGCAAAACGGACATGACGAAGGCGATGTCGTCGTTCACGGTTCGTCGGGGGAGTAGTCGTGGTCGAGGTTTGGTCCGAGGTCCTCGGGGTGGCGGTACTTGTTGGCGATGATCTTGTCGATGCGGTACCGGTCGGTGTCGAACTTGTCGCCGGGAATTTTGTCGGGGTCACATGGACGCGGAACGCACAGGGCACGAAGGCCCCGGCCACAACGAAAGAAGCACCTGCATAGATGGGTGCCCGCGACGCACCAATTTTCTTGCGGGACTTGTGCCGAACAACCAACGAGCACGAGTGGCGGAGCTGCTCCACACCGAGGTCGAGGAGGACGGCGGTGAGGCGCTCGGTTGCGGAACGGCAGCACCACGTCGGGGACGACCATGGCGGGACGGAGGACCGGCGACGGCGTCGTTCTCACTGCGAGGCGCCGGAGGCGAGCGCGACGATGGAAGAGGAGGGCGGATGGCAGCGGCCTGGCCGAGACGAGCTCGAGGGAGAGCAGCCGGCGGCTCCGTCGAGGAGGAGGGGTCCGACGCGGCCGCCGCTCGGAGGCGCGGGTCTGCGCTGGCCGGGCCTCCTCATGGCCGCCGTTTTCCGGGTGGCCGCGGTCACCTGCTGCTGCGAGGCGGGACGGTCGGAGTTGAGGGAGAGGCAGGGAAGGAGGAGGGTGGGGCGGTGCTCGGGGAGGAGGAGGTCCGGCAGCGGGCGGCGGCCAGCGAGGGGCAGGGGCTCGGCCGGAGAGAGGCTCGCCGGCCGGACAGAGAGAGGAAGGAGGCGGCGGCCACGGGATGAGAGGGAGGCGGCGGACGGCCGGCCGGAGAGAGGAGCGGAGGATGAGGGGCGACGGGGGGCTGAGCGAGGCGGAGGGGAGCTCGACGAGCGGGAGGCGCACGGAGGCGCTCGCCCCTGGCGGCGCGATGCAGAAGAAGGAGACGATGGTTCGCTGGGAATCGATCGATCGATGCTCTCCTTCTTTTTTTTTTTTTCCTGCGTGCGTGAGTGCGTTAGGTGCGGATGGGTGTGTGTGCGTGGTGTGCTGTGCGTTGTGTGGCCTAGGTGTTAGGTGTGGTGTTGTGTTGGGTGTGTGCGTGCGTGAGTTGGTAGCTAGGGTTTGGGTGGAGGGCTGGGCTGATGGGGTGGTAGGTGGGCCGGTTGGCCTGCCTCCCCCATCAGAAAATAGTTTTTTTTTATTATTTTTTTTTTTTAATATAAAATTGCAGAAAAAGAAGGTTTCATTATTAAAGAAAAAAAATAGTTTTGGGGCAGCAAATAACACCAGATATTTTAGAAAAAGATTTTATGCAATTGAAACATTTTTTTTTGTTTTTCCAGTTTTCCATGAATGATGTGCATGATGGCATGTCGATGCGAAAGAAAAGAAAAAGAACAGGCAACCTACTTGGGGAAAAACCCCGGACGTTACAGACGACACCACTAACAAGGGATTGCGCCCTCGCAATCCACCTGCTAACCCGGGAGGGGAAAGAAGTTCGACTATCGATTCTTCATGCTTCCAGTTGATCTCCTCGACACCACTAACAAGGGATTCTTGCTCGGAGTGACGACGATGTTCTTCCACCAGGAATCTTCCGATGATCGAACCTATTAGGTTAAGGGCTCAGAAAACGTCCACCCACGTAGGATCCTAACACTTTGAAAGATAGACAAGGGGGGGGAAACTCCACAACAAATAAGATGGGAGGGGAAATAGAATAGGGATAAGGAGAAAACAAGAATCCTATTGAGATGTTTTTCCAAAATAGTTTAGCAGAAAGTAGTTTTTGACACTCTAGAAACAACGACCGTTAGCGAGGTTAACCTACAGGCTTTGCGGACCCGTTGCTTCGATAACCATTCGTATCGAAACAATCTCGGGAATCGGAACCAAGGCTCTGATACCATTTGTGACGCCCCGAGATCGGGCACTATGCAGAATTCAGCATTCTCGCCAAATCCGCATAATAACCGATTCCAGGTTGCCATTTATGATAACATTACAATAGTTCACGAATAATCCACAATTACAACAGAATCAGAAAGATACAAGATGACTCAACGAGCCAGGGATACAACTGATACATTACAAAGATCCAAATAACAGCGGAAGAAACAAACGTCCGGCTACGGACAAGATCCAAATTGGACTAAGAGTCCTGAAGATAACCGAAGGCGTCCAATCCCTGCCCAGGCCAAGCCGGAGGGATTCCCAAGCTAACGTCGTCAGACTTCAAACCTGTTGACTGCAATTTGGAATTTGCAGCCACGAAAGAGATTCGTGGGTCAGTACGGTTAAGTACTGGCAAGGGGGATACAACCCATACTCACAAGTTACCGGCGTAGCCAGTCATCACAAGATACAAATACTTTAGGATCAACGGAAAGGAAGGGGGGTTATTGCAAATAAGCGACAGCAGGCTGCCCTAACCAACTACAGAGATTCTATCACTTCCAACTATCAGAAAGGGGATAAGATCGAGTAATAGTAACCAACTGAAGGATAACTTCAAACAAACCCATCCTGGATCTCGCCCCTTATCCGAAGAAGCAATCCGAGGATAACTCACACCGTTGAGTTAATGATGGTTCAGATTATTGTGTCGATGAGCCTATTACTAGTCAGGTTGTTAATCATTGGGTGAAAAGTTGTTAATGATTAGGTTGAAGTTGTCCTGAGTACTTGTTAGCCAGTACTTTCACCAAGTAATCCATAACCGCGGAAAACACGGCTTCTCGAGAAGATTTACCCTGCAGGGGTGCACCATAGTAACCGTACACGCAAGAATAACCCGCCAGATGGAAATGCACTTCCACCAAGCGGGGTACTCTACACAACCAACCCTTCTTCGCATCAAGCCCAAAGCACCGCGTGCTGTGCGTGCGCGGCTAATCGAGCCCCACGAAGAAAAGGGGACCCTCATAGCACTGGAAGACCACGCCGCCCTAAATGCCGACTACAAAAGTTCCACCCTGGCGCCAAGGGTTCGTACCTGCATATGATGCAGCAAATGGAACACCCGAACTAGTACGGCGATTTGGACGAGATGCGAATCGAGTCAGTTGAGGGGGGCGCCCATACTCGCTTCCCACATGCGGGTAGTGCGCTCATCATGGATCAGTAGACAAGACCCTTTTCCTATTAGGGTCGACACTAGCAGGCCTCAAAACCACAAAGGGCCTCCTGCCGGTGCCTTATCATCAAAATTATTATTAACAGTAGCATTAACAGGATTGATTGATTAATATTTCGAGCCCCCGGAACGGTAACAACAATAATAGTACGATAGTAAAAGAAGTAACCGACAACAAGCTCGAGCAAAAGCAACTCTAAACATGCTAGATAAGAACAGGCACAAACAAAGGCTGTAGGTATGGAGGTGAGGCAATATCAAGGTTAAGGGATTCATGTGATGGGTTCGTAACAGAAACAACTACCACTAAGGCTAGCAGAAAAGAATCAACGGAAATAATCGGTAACAAGTGATGAAAGGCAGCCATATGGCATGCAAGTGAGTATACTTGCCTGAGATCCCGCAAGGTAGCAGAACTTGTCGTTGCTCACATCATCTCAGCGTCCTATCCGCGAAGAAGCAACGAACTAAAAGAAACACCGGATGCAACAATTACTTCTACGGCAAAAGATCCAGCATGATCCTATTTTATATGCATGGCATGGCAAGATGCAACGGAGAGGAAACAACTTAAGCAATTTAATCGGAACCGGAGTCCGGAGAAATAGGAATTGGTTCAAGTTGTTTATCTACCCACAATATTAAATGTTGATTAACAGGTTTAAACAAGGTAGAGGTGATCTATTCAATATTAAATGGAATAGGGCAACAATTGAATTAAATACCCCAACACATTCCATATTTAATTATTAGGTGTCATTACTATTACCCGAACCCACAAGATGCAATGCAAACATGATGCGATGACATTTTAGATATAGTTGATATGTTATAGAAAATAGGGCATAGGTATAGGGGTTTTAGGGTTTGGGTTCGCACGTGTGGAGAGGATCTTCGGGTTCGGCGCCGGTGTCTTCGGGGTGTAGGGGAAATGGAAGAAGAGGAGGTAGACGAAGTCGTCGATGTCGTGGAAGTGGTCGACGTAGTCATATTAGAGGAAGTAGTCGACGTCGAGGAAGTAGTCGAAGTAGTCGTTCTCGTTCCGGTGGTCGTTGTCGATCTTTTCATCGGGGTCCGAAGAGGAAGTAGACGTTCGTTCTCAAACCACACGATCATCGTCGTCGACGTAGTCGTTCAACGTACGGAGCCGGTGTAGTCGTAGTAGTCGTCGGCGAGCCGCTACCGCATCGTCTTCGGGGTCGGAGGTGATCGTGACGGTCCCGGTCTTCGGGCGCGCACGAAGGCGGCCAACGCAAAACGGACATGACGAAGGCGATGTCGTCGTTCACGGTTCGTCGGGGGAGTAGTCGTGGTCGAGGTTTGGTCCGAGG
This sequence comes from Alopecurus myosuroides, assembly GCA_028641055.1. Taxonomy (NCBI): domain Eukaryota; kingdom Viridiplantae; phylum Streptophyta; class Magnoliopsida; order Poales; family Poaceae; genus Alopecurus; species Alopecurus myosuroides. The sequence continues at coordinate 6,759,469 of CM054058.1, read as the reverse complement.
TCCTCGGGGTGGCGGTACTTGTTGGCGATGATCTTGTCGATGCGGTACCGGTCGGTGTCGAACTTGTCGCCGGGAATTTTGTCGGGGTCACATGGACGCGGAACGCACAGGGCACGAAGGCCCCGGCCACAACGAAAGAAGCACCTGCATAGATGGGTGCCCGCGACGCACCAATTTTCTTGCGGGACTTGTGCCGAACAACCAACGAGCACGAGTGGCGGAGCTGCTCCACACCGAGGTCGAGGAGGACGGCGGTGAGGCGCTCGGTTGCGGAACGGCAGCACCACGTCGGGGACGACCATGGCGGGACGGAGGACCGGCGACGGCGTCGTTCTCACTGCGAGGCGCCGGAGGCGAGCGCGACGATGGAAGAGGAGGGCGGATGGCAGCGGCCTGGCCGAGACGAGCTCGAGGGAGAGCAGCCGGCGGCTCCGTCGAGGAGGAGGGGTCCGACGCGGCCGCCGCTCGGAGGCGCGGGTCTGCGCTGGCCGGGCCTCCTCATGGCCGCCGTTTTCCGGGTGGCCGCGGTCACCTGCTGCTGCGAGGCGGGACGGTCGGAGTTGAGGGAGAGGCAGGGAAGGAGGAGGGTGGGGCGGTGCTCGGGGAGGAGGAGGTCCGGCAGCGGGCGGCGGCCAGCGAGGGGCAGGGGCTCGGCCGGAGAGAGGCTCGCCGGCCGGACAGAGAGAGGAAGGAGGCGGCGGCCACGGTATGAGAGGGAGGCGGCGGACGGCCGGCCGGAGAGAGGAGCGGAGGATGAGGGGCGACGGGGGGCTGAGCGAGGCGGAGGGGAGCTCGACGAGCGGGAGGCGCACGGAGGCGCTCGCCCCTGGCGGCGCGATGCAGAAGAAGGAGACGATGGTTCGCTGGGAATCGATCGATCGATGCTCTCCTTCTTTTTTTTTTTCCTGCGTGCGTGAGTGCGTTAGGTGCGGATGGGTGTGTGTGCGTGGTGTGCTGTGCGTTGTGTGGCCTAGGTGTTAGGTGTGGTGTTGTGTTGGGTGTGTGCGTGCGTGAGTTGGTAGCTAGGGTTTGGGTGGAGGGCTGGGCTGATGGGGTGGTAGGTGGGCCGGTTGGCCTGCCTCCCCCATCAGAAAATAGTTTTTTTTTTATTATTTTTTTTTTTTAATATAAAATTGCAGAAAAAGAAGGTTTCATTATTAAAGAAAAAAAATAGTTTTGGGGCAGCAAATAACACCAGATATTTTAGAAAAAGATTTTATGCAATTGAAACATTTTTTTTTGTTTTTCCAGTTTTCCATGAATGATGTGCATGATGGCATGTCGATGCGAAAGAAAAGAAAAAGAACAGGCAACCTACTTGGGGAAAAACCCCGGACGTTACACCGGCCACCTTCCCTCTCTGTATCCACCTCACCGGCGACAGCACTCTCTGAAGCCATGCACGCCGCCGCCAATCCACTGCGCCACCCCACCTACTAACTACAGAAACCATACCCCCACTCCTTCCTCTCCACGTTGGACACCCGAGGGAGCCCGCAGATCCGCTACAGCCCCGCCGCCATCAACGACATCGTCGCCGGCCGCGCCACCCCGAGCACCTGCTTCCACGGCCAAATCGCGGTGAGCAGCCACCAAGATCCTCTCCTCCCTCCTGTCCGCTCTTCTTGCGCACGCATCAGCACACAGCACCACCAGATCCACGCCTCCAGCACGTAGCACGGCCACCGCTCCCCGCCGGCGAGCATCGGATGCTTCTGTCAGCAACGTTCAGTCTGACGCGCGCGTGAAATTCAGTAAACACTTGGTTCTGAACGTTAACCTGTCCGCGCATCTTACTCTGTCAAAACTGACGAAGCAGCGCAATGGTTCAGTGTATCGTGCGCGCAGCGAGAGGTCGCTGGTTCGATCCCTGCGGCTGCGAATAAAAACCAACTTTTTCTCTCTCGCGCTGACAGGGAGGGCCCCCTGTCAGCCGCACAGTGGCCACGCCAGCGCAGCGAGCCCAAGGGCCCCCCTGGCAGTGTCTGGGTGGGTTATTCTGTGCGTATAAAAAGTTTAAAACGTTTCTGTTTTATTTTCCAATTACCTTTAAATGGCAGAATAAAACACTAAACTTAAACCTTTAATAACTTTTAATATATAACCCCAATAAATAAAAGTTATATATGTTTGTTGTTCCAAATTTGATCATCTATCCAAATAATCCATTTGTGTTCTGTTTTGAAAATTCCAAATGCATTTAAATTTCAAATTTCAATAATTCAAATGTAAATTTCTAAATTCCATAACTAATTCATTATTAATCCAATAAATACAAATAAAATATTTTTTCCATACCATTTTGAATAACCTATTCAAATATAAATTTTGTTTCATGGTTTGAATAATTTAAATTACCTAAATAATTTAATACTTGTTTAATTCATTAAAATTTGATAAAATCATAACTTGCTAAAGATAAAATATTTTTGAACATGCAAAATATGTTTTCAAACCATCAAAGTGTGAACTTTTCAAATGTGAGTTTGAAATTATGTTTTGAATAAATAAAATTCAACTAATTTTCACACTTGTTTTAAATTCAATTAAAACTTGTGTAATATTGATTAATTCATAATAAATTCATCCTAAGTCAAATTTCAATAGTTGAAACATGTAATCCAACTAAAATTTGATGTTCTTTTCAAATATAAATTTTGTTAAATGTTTTGAACACTTTAACTTGATGAAAACAACAATTGTTTGTGTGACATGTTTAAGTAACCCAAAATTTCTAAACTTAATAAATGATTTCCAAACTTGTTTTATTCCTTTTCCCTTGCATCTATTATTGTTATTTTTGCTATTATCATCATGCATGCATCATGCTAACAACTTTCACATAATAATTAATTGTAAATCATTTGTTTCCACTTATTTCAATGAACCTTTCCATATGCAACTCAAAATTGCATAGGGGTCCATATAAATTGTGTTATTATGTTAGCTAGATTATTTTGATGCAACCATTAACTTGTCATGCATCATCTTTGATTGTGCACAATGCCATGATAATGATTGTTTATACTTCTGCCTTGTTTGTTTGCTTCTTCTCGGATAGACGACGAGGTTGGTACCGACGATCTTTACGACACCCCTTCTGAGGATCTAGCTCAGTACCCGGCTACTGGGTTTGCAGGCAAGTTATCACTCACATGAACCACTGTGTTCCTTTCAACATTGGTTACCGATGCTTCCGTTGTTCCTTCCTGCTAGCCTTAGTAGTAGTTGTTCTGTTACGAACCTATCACATGAATCCCTTATACCTGATATTGCCTCATCTCCCTTCCTACAACCCATTGATAGAGCCAGTGTCTTACTAGCATGCTTAGGTTGCTTTTGCTCGAGTCAGTTACCCGTTACTTTTTGTTATTATTATTCTATCATATTCTGGGGGCTCGATGTTAATCAATCAACCTGTTATTAAAAATATGCTGATAAGGCACCGGCAGGAGGCCCTGTGTGGTTTTGGAGCCTGCTAGTGTCGACCCTAATAGGAAACGGGTCTTGTCTACTGATCCATGATGAGCGCACTACCCGCATGTGGGAAGCGAGTATGGGCGCCCCCCTCAATTTGACTCGATTCGCATCTCGTCCAAATCGCCTCATTTAGTTCGTGTTTTCCATTTGCCGCATGCATGTTTTTGCGATCCCATCGCAGGGTGGAACTTTTGTAGTCGGCATATAGGGGGACACGGTCTTAGAGTGCTATGAGGGTCCCTTTTCTTCGGGGCTTGATTAGCCGTGCGCCCAAGGTTCTTTGGGCTTGATGCGAAGAAGAGTCGAGTTGTGTTGAGTGCCCTGCTTGGTGGGAGGCATCCCATCTGGCGGGTTATTCATACGTGTACGGCCAAATTGGTGCAACCCTGCAGGGATAAATCTTCTCGAGAAGCCGTGTTTTCCGCGGTTATGGTTAACTTGGTGAAAGTACTGGCTAACAAGTACTCAGAACAACTTACACCTAACTATTGATGAATTGACTAGTAATAGACTTATTGACACAACAAACTTTATCCATTATTCATTAATTCAACTGCGTGAGTTATCCTCGGATTGCCTCTTTGGATAAGGGGCTAGATCCAGGATGGGTTTGTTTGCTGGTTAACAACAGTTGGTTACTATACGCTACCTTATCCCCTCTCTGATAGCTGGAAGTTGTAGATTTCTGTAGTTGGTTAGCGCAGCCAGTTGCAGCATCTTTCCTTATCCCTTCTTCCGTTGAACCAAGGTTTCTGTACTTGGTGTTGACGGGTTACACTTTGGTGAACTGTGAGTCTTGCTTGCCAGTACGTTGTTGTACTGACCCCTTTGGGGCTGTGGTTTACGCAGACTACGGCTACGATGACCACCAGGATGGCTACTTCGTGGAGTTTGACGAGACTGCAGACAAGTAGATGGCTGGACCCCGGGAAGGATCCAGGACCTACGTGGATGGGCTTCGTCTTCTTTATTTTCTCCGGCTTCTTAAGCCTGTTGGATTTGTCTGTACTCAGACACCTAATTTGCTTCCGCTGATGTAATGAATGCTATTTTGGGACATGTGTCCTCTGGATGATTGTATTTGCTATCTCTGCCTTAGTGAAGGCCATTTGCAACCTTATTTCAATCTTTTGTGTCTTAGAGATATGTTGTGATTACCATTCGTTTAACGCTGTTGACGTACCATGTGTGATTGGTATGAAGTACGTCGACAGTAGTGCCTTTGATCTCTAGTGGATAGTTTACATCGACGATGGAATAGCAGGGCTTGTGTTGTCGCGCATAAGCGCAGGCCTACCAGGAAGCTGGGACGTGGGAGCATGTATGCCCCATAATCCAAGCATCTGCTATCTAGTTCGGCCCGATGAGTATCCCTTAGAAGTCAGGGTGCGACAAATGGTATCAGAGCCTGTCTGCCTGTAGGATCCCTTTTTACTGGTCGCAGTTGAGTCTAGAAACTATTTTGTAGCTATATAGGAAAAATGAAGCGTGAGAGTAGGAATTCTGCCATTTTTCTTCTTTCCCCACCCACCCACCCTTTTCTGGTAAGGAAGTGCAACGTTGTTTTCTCTTCTCACCCAAACTTTCAAGTTAGGATTTCACGTGTTTTGGGTTCTCCGTAGTACCTCAGGACTTTTGGTCTCGTTTTCCCGATGTTGCTTCGATATCCTGTTCTTCTAAAGAACCTTTTCGTCCGTTGAAACCTTGTTGTTGTTTTCCACTTCATTTCTTCTACCGGCGTCTAATCAAAACCTCCCAAATCATCTGCAGATGGATCTCAGGTTCTACCCGCAGGTGGTTCGGATGACTCGCTGGGAGAGCACCGCCGGTTATCCGGAGATGCTGAGAGACATGGTTACCTATCTGGGGTTCCATTGGGCACCAGAGTACCAGGTCTACGAGCAGCAGCGAGAGTTTGACCAGACCTGCTACCGGGCTATCGTCTACATTCTGTCAGATGATGGCAGGAGCGTTGTCCACCGCTACTAGGCAGTAGGTTCCACAGTGGATATGGCCGTGCAGCAGGCAGCTTACGTGAGTCTCACCGTCCTTCGTGCTGACTACTGGGGGTTTGATGATTCCATCTATCGTCACATTCCCCGTGGTTACATTACGTCGGCGGGAGTTCACTTCACTCTCCACGGCAACCTGGATACCTACGAGTCTGATAGCTCCAGGCTGCACACCACTGCTCAGTTTGTGAGGCACAGTGACGCAGTTGCTTCCACACTGTCTCAGGAGTTGGCTTCAGTCAGGGAGCAGCTCTACCTTGCTCTGACGCGTCTGGCGACGTACACCACAGATTTTGTTGGAGACGAGCGCTTTGCGCGTTTCACTCAGCCAGCTGGTTACACTGGGATTCCCCATTTTGGAGCACAGAGAGACGACGCTTTCTACTTCACCACACCGAGAGTTGCTCTCAGAGAAGTCCCGATCTACAGGGATCGTCGTTCTACTTACTTCCGTGGGATTCCTCCTCACCGTATCTCTCGTCGTACTACTCGCCGCCGTCCTGCGTGATGAGCATGGGAGTACCGATGTATCCGTTCCTAGCTATGTGTAGTTATCCTGTGGCATTCGAACCATTTATGGTGTGTTGGATATTCTGATGTATTTGAACTCATGATGTACCTGTTGGTTATCTATTCATGCGTTGGAATAATCTCTCTTTCGGTTACCAAGTCTATCCTTTGCTGTTATTGTGCTAAAATGCATTTCTGTTCAGGATGCCTCCAACCAGGAACTCCCCGCCTGAGCCACCTCCGCTCACGGAGCTGTTGACTCAGATGACTCAGGTCGTGGCTCAGATGGCCCAGATCCAGGCTAACCAGAACAACAACCAGAATGCTCCACGGGTCAACATCAAGGAGTTCCTCAGCTTGGGCCCGAAAGCTTTCGTGGCAACACGTGAGCCCCTGGATGCTGATGACTGGATCCGTGACATAGCCAGGACTCTGGAGATCGCACATGTTGCTGAGGAAGATAAGGTCAAGTACGCCACCTACCTACTGAAGGGTCAGGCAGCTTCTTGGTGGGAGAACTACCAGACCATGAGAGCTGGATATCCTATCACCTGGGGCTGTTTCAAGGAAGCTTTCCTGAAGCACCACATCCCAGATGGCCTCATGGAAAGGATGCGTGAAGAGTTCTGCTCCTTCAAGCAGGGCAAGCTGGACGTTATCAGTTATCAGACCGAGTTCAATCGCCTCGCTCGATACGCTGGTGACGAAGTGTCCACTGAGGCCAAGAAGATGGCAAGGTTCCGCCGAGGTTTTAACCCGGAACTGAAGTACGCTCTCACAAATGTCAAGTGCAAGGACTTCGAGGAACTCGTGAACACCGCGCTCAATGAGGAGAATGGGCGCAAGGCGTTCGAAGATTCGCGCAAGCACTCGCGTGAGGGTGGTTCCTCCTCCAACATGACCACCCCTCCGCAGAAGCGCCGCATCTGGGTGCCAAATGGTGCTGTCACTCGGGCTCCAAATGCCCAAGCTTCTCCAGGCTTTGGTCCCCGCCCACCCAACCCATCTCAGATGCAGGGTCAGAGGGTTCCAATGGGGCAGCCAAGGCCAGGCACTCCTCGTGTCGTCACTTGCTTCAAGTGCAAGGAGACTGGACACTACGCTGATAAGTGCACTCAGAGGCAGCTACCTCCACCTCCTCGCCCCAACACCAACCAGGCAATGGTTCGTGCTCCCCCGGCTAAAGCCTTCAACTCCAACAACAGGCCTGTCGGGAGGACCGCGAGGGTGAATCATATCAAGGCCGACAAAGCTGAGGAAGCTGCTGACGTCGTTCTCGGTATATTACCCGTAAACTCTTTTCCAGCTAAAGTGTTGTTTGATACTGGAGCATCGCATTCGTTTGTGTCAAAGATCTTTGCAACAGTATACAACCTAGTTCTGGTTCCACTAAGCAACCAAATCTATGTTCACTCTCCGGGAACTAAAATGATTACTTCCAAGATAAGTATGGACAACCAAATTCTGATTGGGGGTCGCATATTCCTTGCTTCACTCATGTTACTGGGAAATTTTGACATTGATGTCATTCTGGGCATGGATTGGTTGAAGGCCAATAAAGCTAAAATTGACTGTGCTAACAAGTCAATAACTCTGTTCCATCCGGCTGGCCAGATAGTCTATTCTCCATATGAATCAAGTTTTGTTCAGCTGTTCAACCTTGATGCAAAACCTCTTCCTGCAATTGAGAATGTACCGGTGGTTTGTGAGTTCCCTGACGTCTTTCCAGAAGAGTTGCCAGGGATGCCTCCGGACAGAGCAGTTGAGTTCGTGATCGAGCTTGAACCAGGTACTGCTCCAATCTCTAAGCATCCATACAAGATAGCTCCTCCTGAACTGAAATTGTTGAAGGAGCAAATCGATATGTACATGGAGAAAGGTTACATTCAACCTAGTTCTTCCGCTTGGGGTTGCCCAACTCTGTTTGTTGCCAAGAAGGATCAAACAAAAAGACTCGTGGTTGACTATCGTCCTCTCAACGAGAAAACCATCAAGAACAAGTATCCAATTCCTCGTATCGATGATCTTTTTGATCAACTTGCTGGAGCCTCAATATTCTCAAAGTTGGACTTGAGGATGGGTTACCATCAAATAAAGATCAGAAAGGAAGATATTCCAAAAACAGCTTTCACCACTCGGTACGGTCTATATGAATACACCGTCATTTCCTTTGGTCTCACCAATGCACCGGCGACATTCTCTAGACTCGTGAATTCTGTCTTCCATGAATACCTCGACAAGTTCGTTGTGGTATATCTTGATGATATTCTGGTCTACTCCAAATCCGAGGAAGAGCATGGAGAACATCTTCGTCTCACTCTCATGAAACTCTGCGAGCATCGTCTGTATGCCAAGTTCTCCAAATGTGAGTTTTGGATTCCAGAAGTTGCTTATCTTGGTCATATCATCTCTGCCAAGGGCATAACCATTGACCCAGAAAAGGTTAAGGCAATTGTTGATTGGAAACCTCCTAGAACGGTGAAGCAAGTCAGAAGTTTTCTTGGCTTGGCTAGCTATTGCCGTCGCTTCGTCCAAAACTTCTCCAAGATTGCAAAACCTCTCACTGATCTAACCAAGAAGGACAAGAAGTTCGTTTGGTCTCCACAGTGTGATGAAAGTTTCAATCTCCTCAAGATTAACTCACTTCTACCCCAGTTCTGGTTGGCCCAGATACTACCAAACCTTTCCAGATATTCTGTGATGCATCTCTCCAAGGTCTAGGAGCAGTTCTTATGCAAGAACGTCAAGTTGTGGCTTATGCTTCACGTCAGTTGAACCCATGTCGCACCCTGATTTCTAGGGGATACTCATCGGGCCGAACTGGATAGCAGATGCTTGGATCATGGGGCATAACTGCTCCCACGTCCCAGCTTCCTGGTAGGCCTGCGCTTATGCGCGACAACACAAGCCCTGCTATTCCATCGTCGATGTAAACTATCCACTAGAGATCAAAGGCACTACTATCGATGTACTTCATACCAAACACACATGGTACGTCGACAGCGTTAAACGAATGATAATCACAACATATCTCTAAGACACAAAAGATTGAAATAAGATTGCAAATAGCTCTCATTAGAGCAGAGATAGCAAATACAATCATTCAGAGGACACATGTCCCAACAATACATCAGTACAATACAGCGGAAGCATTCAACATGTTTGAGTACAGACAAGAACCAAATATGCCTAAGAGGCCGGAAACAAACAGACGGAGCCCATCCACGAAGTCTCGGATCCTGCCCGGGTCCGCTATCTACTCGTCAGCAGTCTCATCATACTCCACGTCGTAGCCACCATGTAGATCCTCCGAAACGTCGGTCTGCGGAAACCACAGCCCCAAAGGGGTCAGTACATAAACGTACTGGCAAGCAAGACTCACAGTTCACCAAAGTGTAACCCGTCAACACCAAGCACAGATGCCTTGGGTTCAACGGAAGAAAAGGGGTATGAAAGATGCTGCAACTGGCTGCGCTAACCCACTACAGAAACATACTACAACTGCCGGCTAACAGAAAGGAGATAAGATCGAGGATTGTAACCAACTGAAAGATAACTTCAAACAAACCCATCCTAGATCTCGCCCCTTATCCAAAGAAGCAATCCGAGGATAACTCACACAGTTGTATTAAAGGTGAATCAAGTTATTGTGTCATCAACCTATTACTAGTCAAGTTATTAATCATTGGGTGTAACATGTTTGATCATTATGTTTAAGTTGTCTTGAGTAGTTGTTAGCCAGTACTTTCACCAAGTAATCCATAACCGCGGAAAACACGGCTTCTCGAGAAGATTATCCCTGCAGGGTTGCACCAATTTGGCCGTACACGTATGAATAACCCGCCAGATGGGAGATCACCCCACCAAGCGGGGCACTCAACACAACCAACCATTCTTCGCATCAAGCCCAAAGCACCTTGGGCGCACGGCTAATCGAGCCCAGAAGAAAATGGACCCTCATAGCACTCTAAGAACGTGTCCCCCTATATGCCGACTATGAAAGTTCCACCCTGGCCTGGGCTCGCAAAAACATGCATGCGGCAAATGGAAAACACGAACTAAATGAGGCGATTTGGACGAGATGCGAATCAGGTCAAGTTGAGGGGGGCGCCCATACTCGCTTCCCACATGCGGGTAGTGCGCTCATCATGGATCAGTAGACAAGACCCTTTTCCTATTAGGGTCGACACTAGCAGGCCTCAAAACCACACAGGGCCTCCTGCCGGTGCCTTATCATCAAATTATTATTATTACCATTAGCATTAACAGGATTGATTGATTAACATCGAGCCCCCAGAACATAATAGAGATAGTAACAGAAAGTAACGGGTAACAGACTCGAGCAAAACAACCTAAGCATGCTAGTAAGACACTGGCTCAACCAAAGGGGTGATAGGAGGGGAGGTGAGGCAATATCAAGGTTAAGGGATTCATGTGATGGGTTCGTAACAGAAACAACTACTACTAAGGCTAGCAGAAAAGAACAACGGAAAGTATCGGTAACCAATGTTTAAAGGAACATAGTGGTTCATGTGAGTGATAACTTTCCTGCAAAACCCAGTAGCCTGGTACTGAGCTAACTCCTTAGAAGGGGTGTCGTAAGGATCGTCGGTCTCAACGTCGTCGTGTATCCGAGAAGAAGCAAACAAACAATGCAGGAAGATAAACAATCAATATCATGGCATAGGTGCACAAACATGGGATGATGCATGTCATGTTAATAGATGCATCAGAATAAACTACTTGACAAGATAACACAATTTAATTGGACCCATATGCAATTGGATTGCATATGGAAAAGATCCATTGAAATAAGTGGAAACAAATGGTTTACAATTAATTATTATGTGAGAGTTGTTAGCAGGATGCATGCATGATGATAACAACAAAATAACAACAAATAACAATGATAGATGCAAGTGAAAAAGGATTGGAACAAGTTTTGGAAATCATTGATTAAGTTTGGAAAGTTTGGTTACTTAAAACATGTCACACAAGTAATTGTTGTTTTCAACAAGTTAAAGTGTTCAAAACAAATAACAAAGTTTATATTTGAAAAGAACATCAAATTTTAGTTGGATTACATGTTTCACATGTTGAAATAGGAGTTAGGATAATTTAATTATGAATTAAACAATATTAAACAAGTTTTAATTGAATTTAGAACAAGTTTGAATATTATTTGAATTTTATTTGTTCAAATCATAAATTCAAATTCACATTTGAAAAGTTCATACTTTTCTAGTTTGAAAACATATTTTGCATGTTAAAAAATATTTTATGTTGCATTTATTGGATTAAACAAGGATTAAATTATTTAGGCAATTTTAATTATTCAAAACAGGAAACAAAAATTATATTTGAATAGGTGGTTCAAAATGGTATGGAAAACATATTTTATTTGCATTTATTGGATTAATAATGAATTAGTTATGGAATTTAAGAAATTGCATTTGAATTATTCAAATTTGAATTTTAAATGCATTTGGGAATTCCAAAACAGTACACAAATGGCATAGTTGGATAGATCTATTTATTTGGAACAGAAAACGTATATAACTTTTATTTGTTAGAGTTATAGATTAAAAGTTATTAAAGGTTTAATTTTAGGGTTTAAATCTGTTATTTAAAAGGTATTAATTTGAAAACAGAAATGTGGAAGGCGTTTGTTACCGCGTTGCACTCTACACACCGCCACTACCCCGTGGGGCCTAGCCAGCGTGGCGCTGCGCGCGCGCGCGTGGCAGCCACCGCGGCTGACGGGTGGGCCCCTACCCCCTGCGCGTGGTTGACAAAAAAGTTGGGGTTTTATTCCCTCCGCGGGGCTCGAACCCGGGATGTAACGCTGCGCGGAAGGAAGCGTTGCCACTGCGGTGATACGCTGTTTCTGTAAACATCCGTGACTGACCAAAGAAATGATAACAACCACGGCTATCTGAATGTTTAACTGAACGAGATGCAGGCGACAGGTTACAGAACTGAACGAGGTGCAGGGACAGTGAACGCCGGCGGTCGATGTGCGGGCGCGGTCCGTGCGATGCTTGTGCGGCCGTGTGTGGGGCTGCTGTGCTCGGTGCGGCCGCGTGTGTCCGTGCGAAAGCAGAGAGGAGGAGGGCGACGAGGGAGGTGGCGAGCTCACCTCGGTGCAGGGACGCGGAGGGTCGAGGCAGAGGCTGCCGGCGACGGTCGCGGACGGCGGCGGCGCCACACGCCATCCCGGGAGCAACGGAGAGGTCGAGGGCGGTCAGGGAGCAGCGGCGAACCCATTCCCGCTGCTCAACGGAGGGGAGCAAGGGGATGCCGGCGGCGATCCTCGCCGGTTCAGAGGAAAATTTCATGGCCGTGACGGCGGGATTCAGAGAAGAAGTCTTGGCAGAGAGGGGGAGGCGACGGCGCGCTGCGAGGTAGAAGGGGTGGGCGGCTAGGGTTAGCAGTGGGTAGGTGGTCTTATGGGGTTCCGGGCTCGTACGGCGCGGCATCGAGCGGGGGGAGGAGACATCGCACGGTGGTGAGCCATGTCGTACAGAGATGACCTCACCGAGAGGTAGGTGACAGCGATGGAGGGGGTGGGCCAGAAAGGAAAAAGGCCTGGGGAAAAGATATTGGGCTGCTAGGGGGGAATGGGCTGGCTGCTGTGCTCTCTTTTCTTTTTATTATTTTTGCTTTTTCTGTTTTTTTTTGTAGTAAAGAGGAAATGGAAGAAATAGATGCTTTGGAGTTTGCCAAAAAATACAGAAAAATTTGGGTAGCCTCTTTAGGTCAAACACAACCAGTAACCAAGTTTGGAAATCAAAAACAGTTGAATTTTTGGTACTGTTTGGAATTAACTCAATTTTAGAGGTATGTTGTTATTAAATAAAATAATGTTGAAAACAAAGGTGTTAATAGGGTGAACCCTATTGATTAACTTGGATTAACTTATTGGAATGGTTTGTTAGTTTTCATGAATTGTAAATTTTGGTGCTGTTTGGGAAAATAAACCAAAATGTGAGTGATTTTTGAATATTAAAAGGATTATTAAAACCAACACTTTCATAAGGTGACCCAAATTGCTTTAATTGGAAAATAACAGGGTAAACAAAATGTTTTGGTTATTCTTTTCATACTTTCAATTTGGGTTCTGTTTGAAATGCATTTGGTTTGAATTTGAAAGTGATTTGAATTAATTGTTTGATTAAAACCAACAATTTAATGAGTGATCAACATGGAATAAAATGGAACAATTTTGTTGTTTTCATTTGAGATTTTTATTCAAAAGGTTGTAACAGAACAAGTATGAAAACAAAGCAGTTGAAATTGTTTGATTTTCATTGTGAAAACAAGAATAACAGATGCAAAACAAAAGAAACAAATGCAACAATATGATGACATGATGCAATACTTTAATAACAAGAAATCAAACATTCTAAATGGTAGGTTTTCATACTTGGGCTGTTACAAAACGCCCCCCCTTGAAGGAATCGCGCCCCGAGATTCCTACTGAGAAAAGAAAAGGTCCGGAAACTTCTTGGGAAGATCCTCTTGAGTTGTGACACGTGAAACACATCGTGCACCTTGGATAGACGTTAGGGAATTTGCAAACCACCGGAACATTTTCAAGTAAAGGGAGTGGTTTTTGTATCTAGGGTGTATAGTTGGATAGAATTTGATTCATTTGGAGAATAGACTATCTGTAATAAAGGTGGAACAGAGTTATTGACATCAATGCAACACCAAGAATGACATCAATGTCAGAATCAGCAACATGAGAGAATCGAGGAATATGTGGCCTTTAATTAGAATTTGATTTCTGTGACTGAACTTGGAAGTCAACATTTGAGATCCCGGGGAGTGAACGGTGATTTGATTGCTTATTGGAACCAGAATTAGGTAGTTTGTTGTGGCAAAGATTTTTGACACAAAGGAATGTGATGCTCTGGTATGAAACAACACTTTAGCTGGAATAGAGTTTAGCAGATGAACGAGGAAACTTTTGATTAGACGCCGGTAGAAGAATTGAAGTGGAAACAACAACAAGATTTCAACGGACGAAAAGGTTCTTTAAAAGAACAGGATAACGAACAACACCGGGGAAAACGAGAACAAAACTCCTGAGGTACTACGGAGAACCCAAAACACGTGAAATCCTAACTTGAAAGTTTAGATGAGAAGGGAGAAATCAACGTTGCACTTCCTTACCAGAAAAGGGAGGGAGGGTGGGGAAAAGAAGAAAAAGAACAGAATTCCTACTCTCACGTTTCCTTTTTCCTATATAGCTACAAAATAGTTTCTAGACTCAACTGCGACCAGTAAAAAGGGATCCTACAGGCAGACAGGCTCTGATACCATTTGTCGCACCCTGATTTCTAGGGAATACTCATCGGGCCGAACTGGATAGCAGATGCTTGGATTATGGGGCATAACTGCTCCCACGTCCCAGCTTCCTGGTAGGCCTGCGCTTATGCGCGACAACACAAGCCCTGCTATTCCATCGTCAATGTAAACTATCCACTAGAGATCAAAGGCACTACTGTCGACGTACTTCATACCAAACACACATGGTACGTCGACAGCGTTAAACGAATGATAATCACAACATATCTCTAAGACACAAAAGATTGAAATAAGATTGCAAATAGCTCTCATTAGAGCAGAGATAGCAAATACAATCATTCAGAGGACACATGTCCCAACAATACATCAGTACAATACAGCGGAAGCATTCAACATGTCTGAGTACAGACAAGAACCAAATATGCCTAAGAGGCCGGAAACAAACAGACGGAGCCCATCCACGAAGTCTCGGATCCTGCCCGGGTCCGCTATCTACTCGTCAGCAGTCTCGTCATACTCCACGTCGTAGCCACCATGTAGATCCTCGGAAACGTCGGTCTGCGGAAACCACAGCCCCAAAGGGGTCAGTACATAAACGTACTGGCAAGCAAGACTCACAGTTCACCAAAGTGTAACCCGTCAACACCAAGCTCAGATGCCTTGGGTTCAACGGAAGAAAAGGGGTATGAAAGATGCTGCAACTGGCTGCGCTAACCCACTACAGAAACATACTACAACTGCCGGCTAACAGAAAGGAGATAAGATCGAGGATTGTAACCAACTGAAAGGTAACTTCAAACAAACCCATCCTGGATCTCGCCCCTTATCCAAAGAAGCAATCCGAGGATAACTCACACAGTTGTATTAAAGGTGAATCAAGTTATTGTGTCATCAACCTATTACTAGTCAAGTTATTAATCATTGGGTGTAACATGTTTGATCATTATGTTTAAGTTGTCCTGAGTAGTTGTTAGCCAGTACTTTCACCAAGTAATCCATAACCGCGGAAAACACGGCTTCTCGAGAAGATTATCCCTGCAGGGTTGCACCAATTTGGCCGTACACGTATGAATAACCCGCCAGATGGGAGATCACCCCACCAAGCGGGGCACTCAACACAACCAACCATTCTTCGCATCAAGCCCAAAGCACCTTGGGCGCACGGCTAATCGAGCCCAGAAGAAAATGGACCCTCATAGCACTCTAAGAACGTGTCCCCCTATATGCCGACTATGAAAGTTCCACCCTGGCCTGGGCTCGCAAAAACATGCATGCGGCAAATGGAAAACACGAACTAAATGAGGCGATTTGGACGAGATGCGAATCAGGTCAAGTTGAGGGGGGCGCCCATACTCGCTTCCCACATGCGGGTAGTGCGCTCATCATGGATCAGTAGACAAGACCCTTTTCCTATTAGGGTCGACACTAGCAGGCCTCAAAACCACACAGGGCCTCCTGCCGGTGCCTTATCATCAAATTATTATTATTACCATTAGCATTAACAGGATTGATTGATTAACATCGAGCCCCCAGAACATAATAGAGATAGTAACAGAAAGTAACGGGTAACAGACTCGAGCAAAACAACCTAAGCATGCTAGTAAGACACTGGCTCAACCAAAGGGGTGATAGGAGGGGAGGTGAGGCAATATCAAGGTTAAGGGATTCATGTGATGGGTTCGTAACAGAAACAACTACTACTAAGGCTAGCAGAAAAGAACAACGGAAAGTATCGGTAACCAATGTTTAAAGGAACATAGTGGTTCATGTGAGTGATAACTTTCCTGCAAAACCCAGTAGCCTGGTACTGAGCTAACTCCTTAGAAGGGGTGTCGTAAGGATCGTCGGTCTCAACGTCGTCGTGTATCCGAGAAGAAGCAAACAAACAATGCAGGAAGATAAACAATCAATATCATGGCATAGGTGCACAAACATGGGATGATGCATGTCATGTTAATAGATGCATCAGAATAAACTACTTGACAAGATAACACAATTTAATTGGACCCATATGCAATTGGATTGCATATGGAAAAGATCCATTGAAATAAGTGGAAACAAATGGTTTACAATTAATTATTATGTGAGAGTTGTTAGCAGGATGCATGCATGATGATAACAACAAAATAACAACAAATAACAATGATAGATGCAAGTGAAAAAGGATTGGAACAAGTTTTGGAAATCATTGATTATGTTTGGAAAGTTTGGTTACTTAAAACATGTCACACAAGTAATTGTTGTTTTCAACAAGTTAAAGTGTTCAAAACAAATAACAAAGTTTATATTTGAAAAGAACATCAAATTTTAGTTGGATTACATGTTTCACATGTTGAAATAGGAGTTAGGATAATTTAATTATGAATTAAACAATATTAAACAAGTTTTAATTGAATTTAGAACAAGTTTGAATATTATTTGAATTTTATTTGTTCAAATCATAAATTCAAATTCACATTTGAAAAGTTCATACTTTTCTAGTTTGAAAACATATTTTGCATGTTAAAAAATATTTTATGTTGAGCAAGTTATGATTTTATCATATTTAATTGGATTAAACAAGGATTAAATTATTTAGGAAATTTTAATTATTCAAAACAGGAAACAAAAATTATATTTGAATAGGTGGTTCAAAATGGTATGGAAAACATATTTTATTTGCATTTATTGGATTAATAATGAATTAGTTATGGAATTTAAGAAATTGCATTTGAATTATTCAAATTTGAATTTTAAATGCATTTGGGAATTCCAAAACAGTACACAAATGGCATAGTTGGATAGATCTATTAATTTGGAACAGAAAACATATATAACTTTTATTTTTTAGAGTTATAGATTAAAAGTTATTAAAGGTTTAATTTTAGGGTTTAAATCTGTTATTTAAAAGGTATTAATTTGAAAACAGAAATGTGGAAGGCGTTTGTTACCGTGTTGCACTCTACACACCGCCACTGCCCCGTGGGGCCTAGCCAGCGTGGCGCTGCGCGCGCGCGTGGCAGCCACCGCGGCTGACGGGTGGGCCCCTACCCCCTGCGCGTGGTTGACAAAAAAGTTGGGGTTTTATTCCCTCCGCGGGGCTCGAACCCGGGATGTAACGCTGCGCGGAAGGAAGCGTTGCCACTGCGGTGATACGCTGTTTCTGTAAACATCCGTGACTGACCAAAGAAATGATAACAACCACGCTATCTGAATGTTTAACTGAACGAGATGCAGGCGACAAGTTACAGAACTGAACGAGGTGCAGGGACAGTGAACGCCGGCGGTCGCTGTGCTTCACGGGCGCGGTCCGTGCGATGCTTGTGCGGCCGTGTGTGGGGCTGCTGTGCTCGGTGCGGCCGCGTGTGTCCGTGCGAAAGCAGAGAGGAGGAGGGCGACGAGGGAGGTGGCGAGCTCACCTCGGTGCAGGGACGCGGAGGGTCGAGGCAGAGGCTGCCGGCGACGGTCGCGGACGGCGGCAGCGCCACACGCCATCCCGGGAGCAACGGAGAGGTCGAGGGCGGTCAGGGAGCAGCGGCGAACCCATTCCCGCTGCTCAACGGAGGGGAGCAAGGGGCTGCCGGCGGCGATCCTCGCCGTTTCAGAGGAAAATTTCATGGCCGTGACGGCGGGATTCAGAGAAGAAGTCGTGGCAGAGAGGGGGAGGCGACGGCGCGCTGCGAGGTAGAAGGGGTGGGCGGCTAGGGTTAGCAGTGGGTAGGTGGTCTTATGGGGTTCCGGGCTCGTACGGCGCGGCATCGAGCGGGGGGAGGAGACATCGCACGGTGGTGAGCCATGTCGTACAGAGATGACCTCACCGAGAGGTAGGTGACAACGATGGAAGGGGTGGGCCAGAAAGGAAAAAGGCCTGGTGAAAAGATATTGGGCTGCTAGGGGGGAAATGGGCTGGCTGCTGTGCTCTCTTTTCTTTTTATTATTTTTGCTTTTTCTGTTTTTGTTTTAGTAAAGAGGAAATGGAAGAAATAGATGCTTTGGAGTTTGCCAAAAAATACAGAAAAATTTGGGTAGCCTCTTTAGGTCAAACACAACCAGTAACCAAGTTTGGAAATAAAAAACAGTTGAATTTTTGGTACTGTTTGGAATTAACTCAATTTTAGAGGTATGTTGTTATTAAATAAAATAATGTTGAAAACAAAGGTGTTAATAGGGTGAACCCTATTGATTAACTTGGATTAACTTATTGGAATGGTTTGTTAGTTTTCATGAATTGGAAATTTTGGTGCTGTTTGGGAAAATAAACCAAAATGTGAGTGATTTTTGAATATTAAAAGGATTATTAAAACCAACACTTTCATAAGGTGACCCAAATTGCTTTAATTGGAAAATAACAGGGTAAACAAAATGTTTTGGTTATTCTTTTCATACTTTCAATTTGGGTTCTGTTTGAAATGCATTTGGTTTGAATTTGAAAGTGATTTGAATTAATTGATTGAATTAATTGTTTGATTAAAACCAACAATTTAATGAGTGATCAACATGGAATAAAATGGAACAATTTGGTTGTTTTCATTTGAGATTTTTATTCAAAAGGTTGTAACAGAACAAGTATGAAAACAAAGCAGTTGAAATTGTTTGATTTTCATTGTGAAAACAAGAATAACAGATGCAAAACAAAAGAAACAAATGCAACAATATGATGACATGATGCAATACTTTAATAACAAGAAATCAAACATTCTAAATGGTAGGTTTTCATACTTGGGCTGTTACAACCCACATGAGCAAAACTATCCACACATGATCTTGAACTTGCAGCAGTTGTGTTTGCCCTCAAGAAATGGAGAAAATACTTGTTGGGTAACAAAACTGAAATCTTTTCCGATCATAAGAGTCTGAAATACATCTTCACTCAGCCAGATTTAAACCTCAGGCAAAGGAGATGGATTGAGAAGATTAAAGACTTTGATCTCACCATTTCTTACACTCCAGGCAAGGCTAATGTTATGGCCGATGCTCTCAGTCGCAAATCCTATTGCAATAATCTCATGATCATGGAAAGCCAACCTCCACTTCATGAAGAATTCCAGAAGCTGAACCTTGGTCTTGTTCCACAAGGTTATCTTGCTAGCTTGACAGCCAGTCCAACTCTCGAGGACAAGATTGTAGAGCACATCAAGGAAGGCAATGATAAGTTCAAGTCCTTTTCAATCGATGACAAGGGAACTGTGTTCTTCGAAGGACGCATTGTAGTTCCTCAGATTCAAAGTCTCAAAGATATCATTCTCAAGGAGGCTCATGAAACTCCTCTCTCCATCCACCCTGGAAGTACAAAGATGTACCAGGATCTCAAGACTCTGTATTGGTGGCCTGGCATGAAACGTGAAATTGCCCAATACGTTTCTGAATGCGACGTTTGTCAACGTGTTAAAGTAGTCCATCAGAAAACAACCGGTCTTCTCCAACCTCTGAAAATTCCTGAGTGGAAGTGGGACATGATTGAAATGGACTTCGTTACTGGGTTTCCAAAGTCCAGGAAAGGCAACGATGCAATCTTCGTTGTTATTGATCGTCTCACTAAAGTAGCTCACTTCTTTGCTGTCAATGAAACTATCTCAGCTAGCCAGTTAGCAGAGCTCTACACAGCAAAGATTGTTCCTCTTCATGGTGTTCCATTGGAAATAAGCTTAGACCGTGGGAGTATCTTCACTTCTCATTTCTGGAAGAGTTTTCAAGAAGCATTGGGCACCAAACTTCTGTTCAGCACAGCTTATCACCCTCAGTCTCAGGGGCAAGTCGAAAGAGTCAATCAGATTCTCGAGGATATGCTCAGAGCATGTGGTCTCTCCTTTGGCATGAAATGGGAGGATTGCCTTCCATATGCTGAATTCTCCTACAACAACAGCTACCAGGCAAGCCTAGGCATGGCACCATTTGAGGCACTGTATGGCCGCAGATGCAGGAGTCCAATCAATTGGTCTGGAGCTGGTGAACGTTCACTCTTAGGTCCTGACATTGTTAAGGAAGCCGAGGAGAAAGTTCGTATCATTCGTGACAATCTCAAGATTGCTCAGTCTCGTCAGAAGAGTTACTATGACAGCAAGCACCGGGACATGGTCTATGCACCTGGTGACAAGGCATATCTCCGTGTAACTCCCCTCAGAGGCACTCATCGTTTTGGTGTGAAAGGAAAGCTGGCACCAAGATACATTGGTCCTTTCAACATTCTCTCAAGGCGGGCAGAAAATGCTTATCGTCTTGAAATTCCAGAAAAACTATCCAAGGTGCACGATGTGTTCCACGTGTCACAGCTCAAGAAGTGTTTCAAAGATCCAGATCGTGCAGTTGATCATGATTCCATTGAACTGCAAGATGATCTCTCTTATGAGGAGCACCCTATCCAAATTCTCGATGAGACCGTTCGTAAGACTTGCAACAAGAGCACCAAGTTCTTGAAAGTGCAGTGGTCGCATCATTCCGATAAAGAGGCAACATGGGAGACCGAAGAGGATCTTCGCAAGAAGTATCCGGACCTCTTCACTTCTCAGTAAGGAATCTCGGGGCGCGATTCCTTCAAGGGGGGGCGTTTTGTAACATCCCAAGTATGAAAATACCCCCTAGAATGTTTGTTTCATGTTTAATCAAAGTATTGCATCATGTCATCATGTTTAATTATCTGTTTGCATTGTTTACTATTTGTTTTGCATCTGTTTTATCTTGTTTTCATAATGAAACTCAAACAATTTTCAAATGGTTATTTCATACTTGCTCTGTTACAACTTTTGGAATAAAAATCACAAATGAAAACAACCAATTTGCTCCATTTTATTCCATGTTGATCACTCACTAATTTGTTGGTTTTAATCAAACAATTAATTCAATGAATTAATTCTAAATCACTTTCAAATTCAAACCAACTCTTCAAATCAGCACCCATTTTGAATCCATGAAATTCACCAAACAATTATAATTTTAATCCAATTAATAATAGGGTTCACCCTATTAAGTTGTTGTTTTTCTTTTATAATAATTAACCAATAACTCCATTTCAAACCAAATGTATTTCAAACAGAACCCAATTTGAAAGTATAAACAGAATAACCAAAACATTTTATATCCTTTTACTTCCAATTGAATCTTTTGGGTCACCTTATTAAAAGGTTGATTTTATTAATCATTTCAAATATTCAAAAATCATCTAAATTGGTTTATTTTCCAAACAGCACAAAAATTTAAACATTTTTGAAATCCAAACTTGTTAACTATTTGAAATTAACATAACAAGCACACCCTAATTTTTCTGGAATTTTTATTAAGCTAAAACCTATCTTTTTCTTCCAAAACCAAACCCTACAAAAAAAACAGAAAAGAAAAAAATAAAAGAAGCAAAGCCAGCAGCGCGCGCGGCAGCTAATCAGCCCAACCCGCCTAACAGCTAACTAGCGCGCAGCCCAGCCCAACTAACTAGCGTACCGGTTCGTTATAACGCCGCCGTCGTCGTCCCCCCGTACGGCAAGAAATCCGTCGGTGCCACGTACCCCTCCTCGCCGAGCAGACGGCCACCCTTGGCTTCCGAGCCCTATAAGTAGCCCTAGGGCAGCGCGCTAGCTACCCTAAGCCCTAGTTCCCTCTCCCTCGAGCTCCCGCCGCCGTCTGCCCTCTCCCGGCCACCTTCCCTCTCTGTATCCACCTCACCGGCGACAGCACTCTCTGAAGCCATGCACGCCGCCGCCAATCCACTGCGCCACCCCACCTCCTAACTACAGAAACCAGACCCCCACTCCTTCCTCTCCACGTTGGACACCCGAGGGAGCCCGCAGATCCGCTACAGCCCCGCCGCCATCAACGACCTCGTCGCCGGCCGCGCCACCCCGAGCACCTGCTTCCACGGCCAAATCGCGGTGAGCAGCCACCAAGATCCTCTCATCCCTCCTGTCCGCTCTTCTTGCGCACGCATCAGCACACAGCACCACCAGATCCACGCCTCCAGCACGCAGCACGGCCAGCGCTCCCCGCCGGCGAGCATCGGATGCTTCTGTCAGCAACGTTCAGTCTGACGCGCGCGTGAAATTCAGTAAACACTTGGTTCTGAACGTTAACCTGTCCGCGCCTCTTACTCTGTCAAAACTGACGAAGCAGCGCAATGGTTCAGTGTATCGTGCGCGCAGCGAGAGGTCGCTGGTTCGATCCCTGCGGCTGCGAATAAAAACCAACTTTTTCTCTCGCGCGCTGACAGGGAGGGCCCCCTGTCAGCCGCATAGTGGCCACGCCAGCGCAGCGAGCCCAAGGACCCCCTGGCAGTGTCTGGGTGGGTTATTCTGTGCGTATAAAAAGTTTAAAACGTTTATGTTTTATTTTCCAATTACCTTTAAATGGCAGAATAAAACACTAAACTTAAACCTTTAATAACTTTTAATCTATAACCCCAATAATAAAAGTTATATATGTTTGTTGTTCCAAATTTGATCATCTATCCAAATAATCCATTTGTGTTCTGTTTTGAAAATTCCAAATGCATTTAAATTTCAAATTTCAATAATTCAAATGTAAATTTCTAAATTCCATAACTAATTCATTATTAATCCAATAAATACAAATAAAATATGTTTTCCATACCATTTTGAATAACCTATTCAAATATAAATTTTGTTTCATGGTTTGAATAATTTAAATTACCTAAATAATTTAATACTTTTTTAATTCATTAAAATTTGATAAAATCATAACTTGCTAAAGATAAAATATTTTTGAACATGCAAAATATGTTTTCAAACCATCAAAGTGTGAAATTTTCAAATGTGAGTTTGAAATTATGTTTTGAATAAATAAAATTCAACTAATTTTCACACTTGTTTTAAATTCAATTAAAACTTGTTTAATATTGATTAATTCATAATAAATTCATCCTAAGTCAAATTTCAATAGTTGAAACATGTAATCCAACTAAAATTTGATGTTCTTTTCAAATGTAAATTTTGTTAAATGTTTTGAACACTTTAACTTGATGAAAACAACAATTGTTTGTGTGACATGTTTAAGTAACCCAAAATTTCTAAACTTAATAAATGATTTCCAAACTTGTTTTATTCCTTTTCCCTTGCATCTATTATTGTTATTTTTGCTATTATCATCATGCATGCATCATGGTAACAACTTTCACATAATAATTAATTGTAAATCATTTGTTTCCACTTATTTCAATGAACCTTTCCATATGCAACTCAAAATTGCATAGGGGTCCATATAAATTGTGTTATTATGTTAGCTAGATTATTTTGATGCAACCATTAACTTTTCATGCATCATCTTTGATTGTGCACAATGCCATGATAATGATTGTTTATACTTCTGCCTTGTTTGTTTGCTTCTTCTCGGATAGACGACGAGGTTGGTACCGACGATCTTTACGACACCCCTTCTGAGGATCTAGCTCAGTACCCGGCTACTGGGTTTGCAGGCAAGTTATCACTCACATGAACCACTGTGTTCCTTTCAACATTGGTTACCGATGCTTCCGTTGTTCCTTCCTGCTAGCCTTAGTAGTAGTTGTTCTGTTACGAACCTATCACATGAATCCCTTACACCTGATATTGCCTCATCTCCCTTCCTACAACCCATTCATTGAGCCAGTGTCTTACTAGCATGCTTAGGTTGCTTTTGCTCGAGTCAGTTACCCGTTACTTTCTGTTATTATTATTCTATCATATTCTGGGGGCTCGATGTTAATCAATCAACCTGTTATTAATAATATGCTGATAAGGCACCGGTAGGAGGCCCTGTGTGGTTTTGGAGCCTGCTAGTGTCGACCCTAATAGGAAACGGGTCTTGTCTACTGATCCATGATGAGCGCACTACCCGCATGTGGGAAGCGAGTATGGGCGCCCCCCTCAATTTGACTCGATTCGCATCTCGTCCAAATCGCCTCATTTAGTTCGTGTTTTCCATTTGCCGCATGCATGTTTTTGCGAGCCCAGCGCAGGGTGGAACTTTTGTAGTCGGCATATAGGGGGACACGGTCTTAGAGTGCTATGAGGGTCCCTTTTCTTCGGGGCTTGATTAGCCGTGCGCCCAAGGTTCTTTGGGCTTGATGCGAAGAAGAGTCGAGTTGTGTTGAGTGCCCCGCTTGGTGGGAGGCATCCCATCTGGCGGGTTATTCATACGTGTACGGCCAAATTGGTGCAACCCTGCAGGGATAAATCTTCTCGAGAAGCCGTGTTTTCCGCGGTTATGGTTAACTTGGTGAAAGTACTGGCTAACAAGTACTCAAACAACTTACACCTAACTATTGACGAATTGACTAGTAATAGACTTATTGACACAACAAACTTGATCCATTATTCATTAATTCAACTGCGTGAGTTATCCTCGGATTGCCTCTTTGGATAAGGGGCGAGATCCAGGATGGGTTTGTTTGCTGGTTAACAACAGTTGGTTACTATACGCTACCTTATCCCCTCTCTGATAGCTGGAAGTTGTAGATTTCTGTAGTTGGTTAGCGCAGCCAGTTGCAGCATCTTTCCTATCCCCTTCTTCCGTTGAACCAAGGTTTCTGTACTTGGTGTTGACGGGTTACACTTTGGTGAACTGTGAGTCTTGCTTGCCAGTACGTTGTTTTACTGACCCCTTTGGGGTTGTGGTTTACGCAGACTACGACTACGGCTACGATGACCACCAGGATGGCTACTTCGTGGAGTTTGACGAGACTGCAGACGAGTAGATGGCTGGACCCCGGGCAGGATCCAGGACCTACGTGGATGGGCTTCGTCTTCTTTATTTTCTCCGGCTTCTTAAGCCTGTTGGATTTGTCTGTACTCAGACACCTTGTTTGCTTCCGCTGATGTAATGAATGCTATGTTGGGACATGTGTCCTCTGGATGATTGTATTTGCTATCTCTGCCTTAGTGAAGGCCATTTGCAACCTTATTTCAATCTTTTGTGTCTTAGAGATATGTTGTGATTACCATTCGTTTAACGTTGTTGACGTACCATGTGTGATTGGTATGAAGTACGTCGACAGTAGTGCCTTTGATCTCTAGTGGATAGTTTACATCGACGATGGAATAGCAGGGTTTGTGTTGTCGCGCATAAGCGCAGGCCTACCAGGAAGCTGGGACGTGGGAGCATGTATGCCCCATAATCCAAGCATCTGCTATCCAGTTCGGCCGATGAGTATCCCTTAGAAGTCAGGGTGCGACACCCAATTCGGTTGGGCTCCTCCCTCTTCCACAAAAACTTTTATTTGGGGTATTTGTTATTAGTATTTTCTTTACAACTTGTTTTGACACTCTTAAAATTAGATGCAAGCATCAAATAAATTCCAGGAAATTTTAGAAAATAAGATTTGATGAACTTTAATTAGCTTTCAAGTTTTAAATACATGGAGATGCATGATGGTATGATGTGAGTAAGGAAAACAAACAAAATCTAATGGAAGAAAAACCCCGGGTGTTACATTATGGAAAAGGTTACAAGTAGTAAAACTAGCAAAACGTTTGGCTTAACTGAGAGATTCAGTTCATAGGTACTTGCAGTTTAGAGCTTAGATGATTAGGATAAACCATGCTTGTTTTGCAGTTACGGTTACACCACCAAAGTACTTTTAGTGCTCATTGATTTCATCTGCGGGACTCCTTGAATTTGCATTTTTTTGTTGCCTCTAATGCTTGTGGTTTTCAGGTAGACATCTAACAAGAATATTACTGTTGTGACAGGGAGTGAAATTTGGAAGCTTCCAACTAAGTCTGAACTAAATTCAGATATTAGGGAAAAGATGATATTCATCTTGTGGAGAGCTTGGCATCATCGAAATGATACTATTTTTGGGAGAGGTGATGTAAGCAAGGTACGCTACTTACTTAATTCTCTAGCTACTATGCAAGGCCTTGCAAAGGGACAAGCCCTCATCCTTCTCCTACTATGGTGCTATATACAAATATGGCAAGGAAAGCATCACAAATCCTGCCACTTTCCTGTCATCCTATGCTTTATCCTGTGGGATCCTACTACCGAGCCAAAAGATAAAGTGAAAGGTAAAACACCCCAGCATCTGTGTGTTCCTGCTAACAGTTTCTATTGCTCAGCTCATGACAGAGAAACTACTAGCAGTTTCTATTGCTCAGCTCATGATAGAGAAACTAGCACGGTGGCAATGTCCTGGACCCCGCCAACTCAAAGGTATTATCAAGATGAACGTCGACGCGGCCTTTTCACCACAGGATGGGATTGCGGTTATTGGCGCAACCAGCCCATCTCCTCCTGACAGGATGCGGAAGAAACAGAGGCCGGCAAGGGCAATTCTTGCAAGTTTAGAGCTGGATAACTTGTTCAAGATTGATCGGTGGTTGATAGTGGAGTCAGACTGTGTTAACGCTGTAGCAACGGCAAATAATACCAGTACAAACTACTCTAAGCATTGGAGTATCTACAAAAGCATTACTACAGCTAAATAGATGCTACCTGTGTGTTCCGAGTCCTTTATCAGGAGGAAGCTTAATGCTATGGCGCATGATCTATGCGTGATGTAGAAAACTTTGTCTCTGAGTAATATATGAGTCCCCTCCCCCTCAAAAAGAAAAGGAACGTCGATTCCTAGCCTTTGAAACATACAACGTTGTTCCATCGAACTCAAAAGGTGCCCAAATCTTTGATCCATCGAGCACAATTGACAACCATAATCAACTCAGCCATTTTATTTACTCTGGCCAAACTAATAAATTAATAAGGTAACGTGGCCCAGTTCCATTTTTTATCTCCCCCGACTATTTGAAACCCTCTTACAAATTAATTTAAGTGACTAATTGTTTCACCCCGTACCAATTAAACACAAAAGGTGTAGACGGGAACTTACTGTCATTTAAAAACACCCTGAAAAACAAAAACTTGACACTGCTTTCACCGATACCAATTCTAAATCGAATATGTTTGGAAAAAAACTAAACATTACAAAGTCTATATAAACATTTAGACATTTTTTATAGGAAGCAATTTTTCCGTGGTGCCCCTAAAGATCACTCTACGGGCGCGGCGGCACGCCGCGCCAAAGCCTACTAGTACATACATATAGCGTATAGAATTAACCCACCCACAGCTGCCTACCTAGCTATCTGCTTAATCAGGCAGAGCACAGGGATTAGCTAGATTTGGCAACTTATAATTAGTCAATAGCCGCATACGCTCTCCATGTCTCTCGCCATGGAGACACGGGCCTCCTTTCATGCACTACTCAAATCCCCACCAGGGAGCAGGTTAATTTCAATACAAGCTAGCGAACACACGCCCAAATTAACAAGCATTAACCGGCCCTGTGAGGTATGAAGTGCCACGCAGCAACTGCAACTGGAGGGGATCTGTCTGTCCGCTGAGCGAGAAGGATGGAGCGAAACTAGGGACAGAATAGCCTGGATCGGCTGAGGGTGTGCTGGGGGTCGACGAGGCCCAGCTGCGGAAGAGCAGGTACCTCGCCGAGGTGAAGGCCTGGTGGGAGGCGCTGTTGACACCGACCATAGACGTCGGGCCAGCACCGACGGGAATCGACCGGCATGGTGAGCAAATCGACCGGCGTCTAGGGGGAGGGATGGAGGAAAATAATCCTATGAGACCGGGTCTATTTTCCTATGAGAATAGACCCAGCCTAGAAGACGCATCTCAGTTTCCCTCCTCGCCGTAGTATCGAGAAGAACGCTACCGTTTGCAGGCACATGTACGAGAGGAAGACAACGCTTTGGAGAAGAAGACACACAGTTTTCACGTGGCACCTCCTAGGCTGGGTCTATTTAGTAGGAAAATAGACCTGGTCTCATAGGATTATTTTCCAGGGAGGGGCGGTGGGGGGAGAGAGGCGTCTCACCTGCAGGTACTTGGCGGCCGGGGCGGTGGAGGGGCGGCGGCGGCGGCGCTCTAAGGGATCCGGCGACGAGGGGCGTCTGTTCTCAATCGGTGTGGCTGAGATGGGAGGAGAGAAAGGGGATCGATCGACATAGACGCGGTCCCCCTCCCAGACGAATCCGTGGCGCACCAGCGCGTGCGCCACGCATTCCTCAGCATTATAATCGTATAAATGACGTAGACATGGCATACTGACACCAACTCCGTCTTACACCAGCGGTAGAGGCCTTATTCTGCTGCTCCTCTCGCTTGAGTTCGAATCCTATAAACCCGTCATTTTTTTACTTTTTTGTTGAAAAATGTTCTATAGAAAATAAATCACTACAATTTAACAAAATGTGTTCATTAAATTAGAACAAGAGGTTAATTAATTTCGTGCATTTTTCAGCAGATAAACGGTCATGGCACAAACAGACTCGTGCACATGACGTATTTTTTATTTGCATAAGAAAGACATAACTAAGCTAGATACTAGGACGGGCAGAATTATAATGCGTAACAATCAGGAGCCAAGACGTTGTGGATGGAGACTTGAAGGCGCCATCTTGAGTGGTGCTTCAACGGCTCGGATGGTACAGGTGCACCGGCAGGCGTGGCCGGGCATGCAGCACCAGCGGGTTGACCATGAAAAGGTCATGCTTTGACTCTGCGAGATCAATGACCGACACCCCAGCTGGTTTGGCCTAGGTAAATCCCTGCAGGAGCCTGCCAAAAAGCATGATGGTTATAGCGGTCCCTAGTGTGGCCCCCATGCAGCCACGGCGGACGGTGCTGAAGGAGATGAATCGTAGCTCGTTCTCTGTGAGGGCGACGTCGATGTCATCTCCCATGAGTCGCTCCGGCTTGAAGACGAGAGGGTCGTCCCAGACGGCTGGGTTCCGCCCCAGGCCATGCGTGCTGAGGAGGACGTGGCTTCCCTCTTGAACGCGGTAGCCCGCGAAGGTAGTGTCGGCGATCGCGACATGCGGCACATTGAAGGGGGCAATACGGTGCAGCCTGAACGCCTCGCGTATGCACGCCTTGACGTAGTTCAGCCGCGGGATGTCCGACTCCTGCACTAACCGCTCCCGGCCGACTACCCGGTCCAACTCCTCCACCGCCTTGGCCAGCAGCTCTGGCTTGTTCACAATCTCTGCCAGTGCCCACTCCGCGCCATTTGATGGGTTATCAAGGGCTGCAAATATTATGTTCTGCATGCATTTCCATGAATATATACACATCCATTTTTTTGACTAAAATATACACATCCATTTGGAAATAGTTTATGATTGATTACTCAAAGTGTTTGCTTACCTTGCATTGTTCTTTCACCTCCTCGATGGTAAGCAATGGGTTGCCATGTCCATCTTTCAGCGTGGTGAGTACGTCTAGCAAGTCTTGGGGCTCGTCATCTGGCCTCTGGCAGCCCTTCCACCGTCTCCACCTCTTCTCGATGACCATGTCATGCAGTCTATTCACCGTGCCGTTGGCCTCCTTCACCATCTTCACGTGGCCGTCTAGGTCAAGACCAATGAGCCACGGTAGGTAGTCGCTTACTGAGAAGGAGAAGACGAGCCCCAATGATTCGAAGCAAGCGTCCAGGTGTTCCACCTCATGCGGCCCCGGGCTGCCGTCGGGCTCATGGTCCCCGAAGTACCAACTTCCGAAGACAATCCGGCAGATGACGTTGCTGCAGTAATGCCGTGCGACATGCCTGACATCGACGTTGTCCAACCCCCTAGTGACAAGGTTGTAAACGTAGTGTGTCAGGTTGCCAGCCTCGTTTGCGCGCTAGTCATGCTGCCACTTGTGGCGGGAAGGGCTGACGATCTCAGAGGTGATCACGCGGCGCATCCGCATCCATTGACCACCGAATGGAGCGAGCATCGTGTCCTTGTACCCATAGCTGATCGCACCGGAGGCAATGCTGAGTGGCCGGGACATGAAGTTGCTGTCTTGCGTCTTCAACACCTCCCTTGCTATCTTGGGGCAGGTGATAGGGACGACGTTGACACCAACGAGGCGGAAGCATGCAATGCCGATGCCCATATCCTCCATCACACGATGGATCCAATGGAATGCAGGCTTGTTGATCATCATCTCAGGAAGGTTACCCACCACCGGCCCCCGAAATGGCCGCGGTGGAAGGGGAACCATGGCTGATATGCATTTGTCATTACCGATCTTTCTCTTGGGACCTAATCGGTTGATGAGGTATAGGAATGTTATTACTGCGAGCAGGATGGATAGAATAACGCAGAAGGTTCCTAGCATTACGGAGAACTCTTCTAGATTCACTGTGACTTTTCGTTAGTACCCCAAATTCCTAGCTTGAAAGATCTCAGCACGCAGGCGGGCTTGGTTTTCAGCTTTACGGCGAAGGTTAGATTGCCAGCTGGTTTCTCTGGCCATATGCTCGATACGCCTATTTATAGATATTCATAGATAAGAGGTATATTCACCCCCTCTTGATTTGGATAAGATGCTCTACCTCTTGATTTGAATATATTCAATTCCACTCCCTCCGTTCAACAATAGTTGATTTGAATTTGTCTACTTATAAATGTATCTAGACATTAAACATGTCTAGATACATCCATATCTAGATAAGTGGAAGTCATCTATTTATAGATACTCATGGATAGGTGGTGAATATTCTAAATTCGATTGCGAATCTTTCATGGATATAAGAGGTGAATATATGCTATTAATTACAATTTATGGGCATGCTTATCATAATCAAATCAAGGATACAGTCATGTTGAAAACAAAGATCAACAACGACCTGTCACTTTTAGATTGTCAAAATCTTTTATCTCTTCAACTCTCAATTCGATTTCGAATCCTTGATGAAAATAACAAGTGAATCTAATATATTCACTACTATTGATTACAATCCATGGGATCTTCATATGTGTATATGTGTGGTGGAAATGATGAAGATTCATTACACAAGTTTCAAGTTGTATACCTCCTTCAGAAACAGATTGTACCGCTAGAAGATTCTAGACTCGTGGTACAAACCGCGCCCTCCCCCACCACCACCACTTCAGGCGCGCAACTGATTTTTTTTGTTAGGTCACGGTCCTATGCCATAATCTAAAAGAAAATAGTAAAATTTAATGAAACCTCCTTTGGATGAAAAAATTGGTGGTACACATGGCGGGGCCAACTATAAAGGAGAACCCAGGAAATCTTTCAGGAACTGTCGGAAACCATAGATTATTGGAATGGTGTACTAATATGGGAATATTAGTTTGGTGTAAATTATGAAAATCCAATAAAAAAATTTGAAGTTGGACCTCCTTAAGAAACATGACTATATACCAAATGAGAGTTCTCGACCCTTGATGTAAAACCCCGATTTTGGGGAGACCGGCCCCAATATTATGAGAACATTGAATTTTGGGTTAGCTCCAGATCCGATGACCTAATCTAAGACAAATAAAAATGTAAAGTCACATGAACCCTTACTTTGGATGAAATATAGGGGTGGATTCTACGAGGACCATCAGAAAGGGGTGCACATGAAATCACGACAGTAAGGGTTAGAACCCTATAGTTCTGGGAATAGGTCCTCATATCGGTACACGGTGTGGTAAAAATTATGAAAATCGAGTACACAACTTTTAATTTGCACCTCTTTCACAAAGAATACTATCCGAAGAAAACTTCGCTACTCGTTGTGAAGCTCCGATTAGCGGGCGACCGGCACAACTCAAGTGAGAGAACTTGATTTTTTTGATTAAGATCGACTTACACAAAAAAGTGGAAATTACTAAGAAACCCTGACTTCAAATGAAAATCTGGAGGGTTGACGCTAGATGGCCCTCAAGATATGGGAAATCACGCCAGGAACAGTCAAAACCCTAGATTTTGGTGCACATGGTCCTCATATTGGTATATAAGTGTGATCACAATGATATAATTCTATCACACAAATTTTAACTTATACTTCCTTCACAAACATGTTACAATAAGGTTATGGACTTTAGGGTGCAAATCTCTCGCTTCAAAGCAACCGAACCAAATTTGGTAACACCTTGTACTAGTTTTGAATTTCTATTGTTCCTATTCGCTAACAATGAGGAAACTCACATAAAACCGCATCTTCGTATAAAAAGTGTTTCTACCCTTTGGCCCGTGGAATAAGTGGACACGTGGAATCATGCAAAAAATGACAAAAAACAGTAGGTTTTCATCATGGGGTGCTAATATGAGTATAGAAGGTTGGTGGTAAAGAGAATAATAACATACACCCTGCGATATTTCGCGTGTTATTAGGCTTATTACTTTATGCTAGGTGATTGCTATTGTCGTTTTTGCTTTTGTCTAATTCAGGTGATTCAAATGTATATAGATGCATTTAGTGTGTATAATCACTCATCCTGCTCTGATATGCAGTCTATATTGAAATATCCAAAGCATTTTATATTTTGAAACAGACAGAGTACCATGCAAACAAGAAGAATTTTAACTAACTACACCATAACTAATCGGTCCCTCACCAATAACGTATCATAATATTCCACAATAATCTAATTGAAAGTACCATAAGAAGGACAATTAATACTATGTTTGGCGACACTCTAGCGAATACTACATGGAACAGGCATTATCAAGTATGCGACCATAAACATGCGTATCGACAATTATAATGCGCATAATGTAACATCCCAAGTCTGAAAAATAGCCATTAGAATGTTTGCTCCCTGTTATTTTATGTTTTGCATCATGGCATCATGTTGATTGCAATTGTTTTGTTTGTTTTCCATTTGTTTTTCTCTGTTTTCATTTGTTTTCCAACTGTTTTCCTTTGTTTTCTGTTTGAATTTCAACTCAAATTTCAAACCTTTTGTTTCATCCTTGTGATGTTACAATTTCCAAAAGAGTATTCAAAATAAAACAATTGTTTGTTTCCATTAAAGTGTGATTCCAAACTATTGTTTTATTTCTATAAAAATGCATCCAATAATCAAACCCTTTTCAAATTCAATTATGATTAATTTCCAAAACAACAACCCTTTTGAAAGTTATGAAAATTGCAAAACCATTCAATCAATTGTTTCCATTAAATCCTTAAGGTTCAACTATTTAAAATTGGGGTTTTAATAAGTTCACTTAATCCCAATTTATTCAAATTCAATTGCCTTTTTCCATATAGCAACCATTTGAAAGTAATGAAATAAAACAACTCCAACCAGTTTGTTTCAAAATAACTTGAGGTTCCAAAAACTAATTAAATGTTATTTTTACTAAATCACTTAATCAACAATGCATTCAAATTCCTTCCAAATTCAAATAAAAACCCAAACATCAAACCATTTTTTTTAATTGTGAAACTTACAAAACCAACATCCATTTGGTAGCAAATAAACATGAATTTTTAAAACAATGCTTTTGAATTGCTTCAATTCAATTAATCCCTTAATTCAAATATAAAAGTGAATTCATTTTCTTTTCCCAAACATTAACATGAATCAAATATTTTGAAAACAAAAGCTGATACAAAGTTGTTGATGACCTAATTAATTCACATAGGTTTCACTTAACTTTTCTACCCCACAATCCATCTCCCTTTCTTCCTTTTTCTAATCAGCAAAAAAAAATACTAACAAATCAATTAATAAAAAAAAAACTAACAGACCAAAGGGAGAGAGAGGCCCAGCCCATTTTTTTTCCAGGCCCGATACCTTTCTTCCCCCACCTCCGTACAGGTGACGCCAGCAATGGTGGACAGCGACCTGCTGCCCCACCTGCTCCACCCGATTTCCCCTCCCCCCTCCTATATCTACTCCTCCTAGACCCCTCAGAAACCCTAACCCTAGCCGCACATCCTCCCTCCTTCTCCCATCGCCGCCGTTCCATCTCATCTCCCTTCCTCGATCATCTCTGTACCTGCTGCCATGGCCGGAGTTCGTCGAATTTTGGGTATGGTTTGTGGCCACCTCGAGGAGCAGCCGAGTAGGGGAATGGAACCGCTAATCTCCCCTCGTCCTCCTGGTACCCTCGGTTTCCGCCGGGAGCACCCGTAGCTCCGGCGCCGTCCGCCGTTTCCGCCGTCGTCCTCATGCCTGCTCCCTGCCTCGACCCAAGTCTGCACCGACTGCCTCCCCCCTGCCGCTCGAGGTGAGAATCCGCTCCCCTCCTTCCTCCTCTCGCCCTCCTCCCTCCTCTCCTCTAGGGAACACCCCACAGCACCACGACGCCTCCCTAGTTTTCTCTCCGGCGAGCAGCCGCTGCCGCCATCGCTGCCCTGTCGATCTCTGTATCTGTCCAGTTTCAGTTAAGTTCAGAAACCATCCGCAGGCCACACCTCTTACCCCCCAGTACCCCTTTCCATCACCAACTCAAGCAGTAGCCCACTGGTTCTGTTCCCCCAGCGCAGCAGGAGGTGCAGGGATCAAATCCCACCCCCTGCACAATTAACAAACTTTTTTATTTTGCATTGTTTGGTCACAGCAATTTCAAAGAATCACAACTAGGCCCTGTTAATTAAATCTAGACCCCTGAAATAATTTTTCCTAAGTCCCTAATGGGTTAAAAATGGCAGATTTGCACCATATTTTGTAAATTGCATAATAAAATCATTTTAACTCCAAATCCAACATTTTTTATATGTTTTCAATACCAAATTAAATGTTCTATCCAAATATAAAATTTGTTTACTGTTTTGAATATCTTAAATTGGAGCAATATTTGCAAACTTGTCAAATTCACTTAAACTTGCAAAATTCATAACTTGGGCATAAAAATTCCAAATTCAACAAACTAAATATGTTTTCCAATCAACTTTTCACGTACTTTCCAAATATAAATTTTGTTTGCTGTTTTGAATAATTTAAATTGCTGAAAACAACTGTTTCTTGTTTATTGCATTTAAAATTGCCAAAATAATAACTTGCTCATTTTAAATCCAATTTCCACAAATGAAATATGTTTTCCATGCAAAATTAAACCCTCTTTCCAAATATAAAATTTGTTTCATGTTTTGAATAAGTAAAATTGGTTAAATAATTTAAACCCTATTTATTTCATTTAAAATTGCTAAATTCCTAACTTGATCAAATTAAATTCTTTTGGGACATATAAAATATGTTTTCCAACCATAAAAGTATAAACTTTTGAAATATGAATTTGGTTTAATGTTTTGAACAAATAAAAATTCAAATAAGTTCATGTTTGAATTAAATTCATTTAATTCTTGCTTAAACTTGTTTAATTCATAAATAATTTATTTGAAATCCTTTTTCAACAAGTGAAACATGCAATCCACCCAAAATTGTGTGTTCTTATCAAATATAAACTTTGTTACCTATTTTGAACAATTAAACTTGTTGAAAACAACAATTACTTGTGTGACATGTTTTAAGTAACCAAACTTTCCAAACTTAATCAATGATTTCCAAAACTTGTTCCAATCCTTTTTCACTTGCATCTATCATTGTTATCTGTTGTTATTTTGGTGTTATCATCATGCATGCATCATGCTAACAACTCTCACATAATAATTACTTGTAAATCATTTGTTTCCACTTATTTCAATGGATCTTTTCCATATGCAATCCAATTGCATATGGGTCCAATTAAATTGTGTTATCTTGTCAAGTAGTTTATTCTGATGCATCTATTAACATGACATGCATCATCCCATGTTTGTGCACCTATGCCATGATATTGATTGTTTATCTTTCTGCAATGTTTGTTTGCTTCTTCTCGGATACACGACGACGTTGAGACCGACGATCCTTACGACACCCCTTCTAAGGATCTAGCTCAGTACCAGGCTACTGGGTTTTGCAGGCAAGTTATCACTCACATGAACCATTGTGTTCCTTTCAACATTGGTTACCGATACTTTCCGTTGTCTATTTCTGCTAGCCTTAGTAGTAGTTGTTTCTGTTACGAACCTATCACATGTATCCTTTAACCCTGATATTGCCTCACCACCACTCCTACAACCCTGTTGATTGAGCCAGTGTCTTACTAGCATGCTTAGGTTGTTTTGCTCGAGTCTGTTACCCGTTACTTTCTGTTACTATATTCCATTATGTTCTGGGGGCTCGATGTTTAATCAATCAATCATGCTAATGTTATTATCAATAATAAATTTGATGATAAGGCACCGGCAGGAGGCCCTTTGTGGTTTTGAGGCCTGCTAGTGTCGACCCTAATAGGAAAAGGGTCTTGTCTACTGATCCATGATGAGCGCACTAACCGCATGTGGGAAGCGAGTATGGGCGCCCCCCTCAATTTGACTCGATTCGCATCTCGTCCAAATCGCCTCATTTAGTTCGGGTTTTCCATTTGCTGCATGCATGATCTTGCGAGCCCTTGGTACCCAGGTGGAACTTTCGTAGTCGGCATATAGGGGGACACGGTCTTAGAGTGCTATGAGGGTCCCTTTTCTTCGGGGCTCGATTAGCCGTGCGCCCAAGGTTCTTTGGGCTTGATGCGAAGAAGAGTCGAGTTGTGTTGAGTGCCCCGCTTGGTGGAAGGGCCTTTCCATCTGGCGGGTTATTCATGCGTGTACGGCCAAATTGGTGCAACCCTGCAGGGAAAATCTTCTCGAGAAGCCGTGTTTTCCGCGGTTATGGATTACTTGGTGAAAGTACTGGCTAACAAGTACTCAGGACAACTTAAACATAATGATCAAACATGTTACACCCAATGATTAATAACTTGACTAGTAATAGGTTGATGACACAATAACTTGATTCACCTTTAATACAACTGTGTGAGTTATCCTCGGATTGCTTCTTTGGATAAGGGGCGAGATCCAGGATGGGTTTGTTTGAAGTTATCTTTCAGTTGGTTACAATCCTCGATCTTATCTCCTTGCTGTTAGCCGGAAGTGGTAGAATCTCTGTAGTTGGTTAGCGCAGCCAGTTGCAGCATCTTTTATATCCCCTCTCTTCCGTTGAACCCAAGGCATCTGTGCTTGGTGTTGACGGGTTACACTTTGGTGAACTGTGAGTCTTGCTTGCCAGTACGTTTATGTACTGACCCCTTTGGGGCTGTGGTTTCCGCAGACCTACGTTTCCGAAGATCTACATGGTGGCTACTACGTGGAGTATGACGAGACTGCTGACGAGTAGATAGCGGACCCGGGCAGGATCCGAGACTTCGTGGATGGGCTCCGTCTTTTCGTTTCCGGTCTCTTAGGCCTATTTGGTTCTTGTCTGTACTCAGACATGTTGGATGCTTCCGCTGTGATGTAATGATGTATTGTTGGGGCATGTGCCCTCTGAATGATTGTATTTGCTATCTCTGCTCTAATGAGAGCCATTTGCAACTTATTTCAATCTTTTGTGTCGTAGAGATCTGTTGTGATATCAGTTGTTCAACGCCGTTGACGTACCATGTGTGTATGGTTTGAAGTACGTCAATGGAAGTGTCCTGATTTCTATGGGATAGTTTACATCGACGGTGAACAGTAACGGTTGGTTGTCGCACATAAGTGCTGGCCTACTCGTAAGAGGACGCGGGTGCCGGTAAGCCCCGTAATCCAATCAAAATACTGTTCAGTTCGTACGGTGAGTATCCCCTAGAAGTCCGGGTGCGACAAATGGTATCAGAGCTTGTCTGCCTGTAGGATCCCTTTTTACTGGTCGCAGTTGAGTCTAGAAACTATTTTGTAGCTATATAGGAAAAAAATTAAACGTGAGAGTAGGAATTCTGTTCTTTTTCTTCTTTCCCCACCCTCCCTCCCTTTTCTGGTAAGGAAGTGCAACGTTGATTTTTCCCGTCTCACCTAAACTTTCAAGTTAGGATTTCACGAATTCTGGTTTCTCTAGGATGGTTATATCTACTAGACCATAGGAATGGAGGTGGTTGTGACATGATTTATCATGTTGCCTACTCACGATTGAGAACGGAGGCGTGTAAGCCCCGGAAGCAGATCCTCTATTCCTTAAGCAGTAGATATTGATCCTTTAGAAGCCCGGATGGGTTTTCCGTAGTACCTCAGGAGTTTTGTTCTCGTTTTCCCCGATGTTGATATCCTGTTCTTCTCAACATCCTTTTCGTCCGTTGAAATCTTGTTGTTACTTCCCACTTCAGTTATTCTACCGGCGTCTAATCAAAACTTTCCAAATATCAAGTCTATATGGACAGAAAGGTTGTTGTTGTTGTTGTTGATTCCAGGTTATGAGAGCTGGCATTCCTATCACCTGGGGTTGTTTCGATGAAGCATTCCTGAATCACCACATTCCAGATAATCTATTCTCCAAATGAATCAAATTCTATCCAGCTATACACCCTCCATACAAAACCTCTCCCTTTACTTGAAATGTTCCGGTGGTTTGCTAATAACCTGACGTCTATCAAACGTGCACGAGGTGTTTCACGTGTCACAGCTCAAGAGGATCTTCCCAAGAAGTATCCGGACCTTTTCTTTTCTCAGTAGGAATCTCGGGGCGCGATTCCTTCAAGGGGGGGCGTTTTGTAACATCCCAAGTCTGAAAAATAGCCATTAGAATGTTTGCTCCCTGTTATTTTATGTTTTGCATCATGGCATCATGTTGATTGCAATTGTTTTGTTTGTTTTCCATTTGTTTTTCTCTGTTTTCATTTGTTTTCCAACTGTTTTCCTTTGTTTTCCATTGTTTTCTGTTTGAATTTCAACTCAAATTTCAAACCTTTTGTTTCATCCTTGTGATGTTACAATTTCCAAAAGAGTATTCAAAATAAAACAATTGTTTGTTTCCATTAAAGTGTGATTCCAAACTATTGTTTTATTTCTATAAAAATGCATCCAATAATCAAACCCTTTTCAAATTCAATTATGATTAATTTCCAAAACAACAACCCTTTTGAAAGTTATGAAAATTGCAAAACCATTCAATCAATTGTTTCCATTAAATCCTTAAGGTTCAACTATTTAAAATTGGGGTTTTAATAAGTTCACTTAATCCCAATTTATTCAAATTCAATTGCCTTTTTCCATATAGCAACCATTTGAAAGTAATGAAACAAAACAACTCCAACCAGTTTGTTTCAAAATAACTTGAGGTTCCAAAAACTAATTAAATGTTATTTTTTACAAAATCACTTAATCAACAATGCATTCAAATTCCTTCCAAATTCAAATAAAAACCCAAACATCAAACCATTTTTTTTTAATTGTGAAACTTACAAAACCAACATCCATTTGGTAGCAAATAAACATGAATTTTTAAAACAATGCTTTTGAATTGCTTCAATTCAATTAATCCCTTAATTCAAATATAAAAGTGAATTCATTTTCTTTTCCCAAACATTAACATGAATCAAATATTTTGAAAACAAAAGCTGATACAAAGTTGTTGATGACCTAATTAATTCACATAGGTTTCACTTAACTTTTCTACCCCACAATCCATCTCCCTTTCTTCCTTTTTCTAATCAGCAAAAAAAAAATACTAACAAATCAATTAAAAAAAAAAACTAACAGACCAAAGGGAGAGAGAGGCCCAGCCCATTTTTTTTTTCCAGGCCCGATACCTTTCTTCCCCCACCTCCGTACAGGTGACGCCAGCAATGGTGGACAGCGACCTGCTGCCCCACCTGCTCCACCCGATTTCCCCTCCCCCCTCCTATATCTACTCCTCCTAGACCCCTCAGAAACCCTAACCCTAGCCGCACATCCTCCCTCCGTCTCCCATCGCCGCCGTTCCATCTCATCTCCCTTCCTCGATCATCTCTGTACCTGCTGCCATGGCCGGAGTTCGTCGAATTTTGGGTATGGTTTGTGGCCACCTCGAGGAGCAGCCGAGTAGGGGAATGGAACCGCTAATCTCCCCTCGTCCTCCTGGTACCCTCGGTTTCCGCCGGGAGCACCCGTAGCTCCGGCGCCGTCCGCCATTTCCGCCGTCGTCCTCATGCCTGCTCCCTGCCTCGACCCAAGTCTGCACCGACTGCCTCCCCCCTGCCGCT
This sequence comes from Alopecurus myosuroides, assembly GCA_028641055.1. Classification (NCBI taxonomy): domain Eukaryota; kingdom Viridiplantae; phylum Streptophyta; class Magnoliopsida; order Poales; family Poaceae; genus Alopecurus; species Alopecurus myosuroides. Next base: position 6,719,438 of record CM054058.1, on the reverse strand, counting down.
CGAGGTGAGAATCCGCTCCCCTCCTTCCTCCTCTCGCCCTCCTCCCTCCTCTCCTCTAGGGAAGACCCCACAACACCACGGCGCCTCCCTAGTTTTCTCTCCGGCGAGCAGCCGCTGTAGCCATCGCTGCCCTGTCGATCTCTGTATCTGTCCAGTTTCAGTTAAGTTCAGAAACCATCCGCAGGCCACACCTCTTACCCCCCAGTACCCCTTTCCATCACCAACTCAAGCAGTAGCCCACTGGTTCTGTTCCCCCAGCGCAGCAGGAGGTGCAGGGATCAAATCCCACCCCCTGCACAATTAACAAACTTTTTTATTTTGCATTGTTTGGTCACAGCAATTTCAAAGAATCACAACTAGGCCCTGTTAATTAAATCTAGACCCCTGAAATAATTTTTCCTAAGTCCCTAATGGGTTAAAAATGGCAGATTTGCACCATATTTTGTAAATTGCATAATAAAATCATTTTAACTCCAAATCCAACATTTTTGATATGTTTTCAATACCAAATTAAATGTTCTATCCAAATATAAAATTTGTTTACTGTTTTGAATATCTTAAATTGGTGCAATATTTGCAAACTTGTCAAATTCACTTAAACTTGCAAAATTCATAACTTGGGCATAAAAATTCCAAATTCAACAAACTAAATATGTTTTCCAATCAACTTTTCATGTACTTTCCAAATATAAATTTTGTTTGCTGTTTTGAATAATTTAAATTGCTGAAAACAACTGTTTCTTTTTTATTGCATTTAAAATTGCCAAAATAATAACTTGCTCATTTTAAATCCAATTTCCACAAATGAAATATGTTTTCCATGCAAAATTAAACCCTCTTTCCAAATATAAAATTTGTTTCATGTTTTGAATAAGTAAAATTGGTTAAATAATTTAAACCCTATTTATTTCATTTAAAATTGCTAAATTCCTAACTGGATCAAATTAAATTCTTTTGGGACATATAAAATATGTTTTCCAACCATAAAAGTATAAACTTTTGAAATATGAATTTGGTTTAATGTTTTGAACAAATAAAAATTCAAATAAGTTCATGTTTGAATTAAATTCATTTAATTCTTGCTTAAACTTGTTTAATTCATAAATAATTTATTTGAAATCCTTTTTCAACAAGTGAAACATGCAATCCACCCAAAATTGTGTGTTCTTATCAAATATAAACTTTGTTACCTATTTTGAACAATTAAACTTGTTGAAAACAACAATTACTTGTGTGACATGTTTTAAGTAACCAAACTTTCCAAACTTAATCAATGATTTCCAAAACTTGTTCCAATCCTTTTTCACTTGCATCTATCATTGTTATCTGTTGTTATTTTGGTGTTATCATCATGCATGCATCATGCTAACAACTCTCACATAATAATTACTTGTAAATCATTTGTTTCCACTTATTTCAATGGATCTTTTCCATATGCAATCCAATTGCATATGGGTCCAATTAAATTGTGTTATCTTGTCAAGTAGTTTATTCTGATGCATCTATTAACATGACATGCATCATCCCATGTTTGTGCACCTATGCCATGATATTGATTGTTTATCTTTCTGCAATGTTTGTTTGCTTCTTCTCGGATACACGACGACGTTGAGACCGACGATCCTTACGACACCCCTTCTAAGGATCTAGCTCAGTACCAGGCTACTGGGTTTTGCAGGCAAGTTATCACTCACATGAACCATTGTGTTCCTTTCAACATTGGTTACCGATACTTTCCGTTGTCTATTTCTGCTAGCCTTAGTAGTTGTTGTTTCTGTTACGAACCTATCACATGTATCCTTTAACCCTGATATTGCCTCACCACCACTCCTACAACCCTGTTGATTGAGCCAGTGTCTTACTAGCATGCTTAGGTTGTTTTGCTCGAGTCTGTTACCCGTTACTTTCTGTTACTATATTCCATTATGTTCTGGGGGCTCGATGTTTAATCAATCAATCATGCTAATGTTATTATCAATAATAAATTTGATGATAAGGCACCGGCAGGAGGCCCTTTGTGGTTTTGAGGCCTGCTAGTGTCGACCCTAATAGGAAAAGGGTCTTGTCTACTGATCCATGATGAGCGCACTAACCGCATGTGGGAAGCGAGTATGGGCGCCCCCCTCAATTTGACTCGATTCGCATCTCGTCCAAATCGCCTCATTTAGTTCGGGTTTTCCATTTGCTGCATGCATGATCTTGCGAGCCCTTGGTACCCGGGTGGAACTTTCGTAGTCGGCATATAGGGGGACACGGTCTTAGAGTGCTATGAGGGTCCCTTTTCTTCGGGGCTCGATTAGCCGTGCGCCCAAGGTTCTTTGGGCTTGATGCGAAGATGAGTCGAGTTGTGTTGAGTGCCCCGCTTGGTGGAAGGGCCTTTCCATCTGGCGGGTTATTCATGCGTGTACGGCCAAATTGGTGCAACCCTGCAGGGAAAATCTTCTCGAGAAGCCGTGTTTTCCGCGGTTATGGATTACTTGGTGAAAGTACTGGCTAACAAGTACTCAGGACAACTTAAACATAATGATCAAACATGTTACACCCAATGATTAATAACTTGACTAGTAATAGGTTGATGACACAATAACTTGATTCACCTTTAATACAACTGTGTGAGTTATCCTCGGATTGCTTCTTTGGATAAGGGGCGAGATCCAGGATGGGTTTGTTTGAAGTTATCTTTCAGTTGGTTACAATCCTCGATCTTATCTCCTTGCTGTTAGCCGGAAGTGGTAGAATCTCTGTAGTTGGTTAGCGCAGCCAGTTGCAGCATCTTTTATATCCCCTCTCTTCCGTTGAACCCAAGGCATCTGTGCTTGGTGTTGACGGGTTACACTTTGGTGAACTGTGAGTCTTGCTTGCCAGTACGTTTATGTACTGACCCCTTTGGGGCTGTGGTTTCCGCAGACCTACGTTTCCGAAGATCTACATGGTGGCTACTACGTGGAGTATGACGAGACTGCTGACGAGTAGATAGCGGACCCGGGCAGGATCCGAGACTTCGTGGATGGGCTCCGTCTTTTCGTTTCCGGCCTCTTAGGCCTATTTGGTTCTTGTCTGTACTCAGACATGTTGGATGCTTCCGCTGTGATGTAATGATGTATTGTTGGGGCATGTGCCCTCTGAATGATTGTATTTGCTATCTCTGCTCTAATGAGAGCCATTTGCAACTTATATCAATCTTTTGTGTCGTAGAGATCTGTTGTGATATCAGTTGTTCAACGCCGTTGACGTACCATGTGTGTATGGTTTGAAGTACGTCAATGGAAGTGTCCTGATTTCTATGGGATAGTTTACATCGACGGTGAACAGTAACGGTTGGTTGTCGCACATAAGTGCTGGCCTACTCGTAAGAGGACGCGGGTGCCGGTAAGCCCCGTAATCCAATCAAAATACTGTTCAGTTCGTACGGTGAGTATCCCCTAGAAGTCCGGGTGCGACACATAAAATAATAGACATTAACAACGATATAACACACTTTTATCGGTGAATGCACTAAAGTTATAAGAGGGATCAAGAAATAAAATAGTAAATATGTCACATTCACCGCTTATTTTTAAAGCCTCCTTTCCATCTAATTATTTCTTAAATTTAGTCCCATAATCATTCTCATATTGACCGTCAACCTCCAAACCCACCCTCCTTGCGATAGCGGTGCCCACCTAGACTCTAGGTCTAAAAATTTGTTTCTTTTGCACATGCAACATTTGGCACTAACCATACCGTAGCTCTGTGATATGTCAGAAAACATTATTTAGGACTTTCTAGGGCGTATGTAAGCTTTTTTTGCTACAACTCCGGAAGAAATTTTATTCACTAAAATTTGAATTATTTGGAAATGGATTTTGAATTTTAATCCGGACAAACACCAGGAGATTAATTAGGCCAAATATGGCCACCTAGGCCGATAAAGGTTATTGATAACTCAACCCCACATGAGCTTCCACTACCACTCTCGTCTCGAGAGCTCCCACCTACGGCGATCCTATAACGCTATGAGCCACCAAAGCCCCACATTTGGAGTTGTCATTGATTCTAAGTCCTATAATATGAGAATATCTAGTGAACGCATAATCGAAAGTTATGCTTTGGATCTATTCAACCATCCACCGTAACAGGGAATCATAAATGTTGACGTGTGGGCATAATTTAGAGATATATTGGAACTGAGATTGTTCAAAATTAGGAATAAGATAATAACCATTTTATTATTGACTCTCGGGCATATTCCCTTCAAAAATTAACCGTGCGTTGGATTTTCATCATTTACACCTATATACCCTTGAGGACCTAACACACAAAGCTCTGGGGTTTCTAACCCTTGCTAGCGTGATTTCATGAATTCTCTATCCGACAGCCTCCATAGTTCCACCACAACGTTTACTTTAGCCTTTCGATCATACTTCCTTCTTCAAATAATATTCATGAAGATCTCATGCATTGTTCGAAAATGAATTTCCACCCAAACTTTTCATCCAAAATGGTGGTTTCACATTACTGGCCTCCTCCATCGTTGATCTTCTTGACCCCGCCTCTCCTCCAACAACACCCGCAACTCGATGGACCATCGCCATTGTGGAGGATAGCTACGCCCATCACCGATGTGGGGTCCAGGCTTCCACCAGCGTAAATGGAAGCAACGACTAGAGCGGAGCCTCCCTCGGCCTGGCGGGGCCCTTCCTAGGCACCACAAAGGAGAGCCACGCCGACAGGAGGCTTGGTTGCACCGGCTCTGTTTGACTAGACAATATGTCCTCAAGCCCCTAAGCAAACATAATATAGGGGCGTTTGTACATCGGGGTCCCCTTGGAGATACATACTCTTATATCGTTATCGCACTTGCCTTTTTTCACAAAGAAAATAATTTAATCCTAAGAACATCCTCTTGCGTAATCTTAGTTTCAAAAAAAAACTTATGAATTGGTACCCAAATAAAATTTAAGCCAAATTTGCCCGTACCACGCATATATTAACCGAAAATACATAGAGGCTACTGTTCGCCCTATATATAACCTTATTGGTAACACGTGGTCACATTAATTTGAACTCCGGACATAAACCCTACTAGCTAGTACTACATAAATTTTGCATGGATACAAAAGACACATATTTTAAAGCAAGATCCAACGTGGACTGTCGCATGAATGCGTGGTTGTACGACCAAGAATTGGAAGTTTTATAATACGCTAGGGCCCACACAAGATGCAATTCCATCGATCATCAGTTGATCTAGGTAGCTAGCTTTGTGATGCCAGGTTTCAGCTGCTAGCTAACACGTCCATGTTCATTCTTAATAGCTAGCTAGTCCAACATGTACGTCCATGGTATTAAAAAGCTGGCCACTCAGCCTAAATCAATCCGGGCCACTCGCTCGGTCTAAACGCCGGATCATCCAATTAAGATTCCATGGTATTCAAATAGACGCTTACGTACGTACGTTGCTCAGCTGATGGATGTGTGTGCGCATGGAATCTAGGGATGTGCACAACTTTGATTGGTACGGTATACACAACTTTGATGTAGACACTCAAAGTTGTGTAGGATATTGATCCACTACACCTATATACCCATATGAAACTAACCTAACACCAAAGGCTCCATTTTCTCACAAGAGTAGGGTTTGTCACCCCGAACAAAATTTTGCACCATGTGTGTAGAATCTTCCTATGCCATAGTCATGCGTGTGAAGGAGGTGCAACTTGAACATCGTGTAATCTATTTTACTACTTTACCACAATCATACACCTATATAATGACCCCATGTTTAAACTAACCTAGTTTTTTACCGTTCCTTGTCACTAGTAGAAAACGGGCCATAGGATTTCACCTTTAGTATATGTTCAGTTAAGGAGGGTGCCGGGCAGGGCTAATACCGGTTTGAACCTCACCTTTGCTACCGGTTGGTGGCTAGAACCGGTACCAAAGGTGTGTGGCAACCGTTCTCCTCGAGCGGGCCTATTTGGTACCGGTTGGTGGCTAGAACCGGTACCAAATGGGTGTGGCAGGGGCACTGTGGCAACGTTTCGCCTGGTGCTAGGCACCTTTTGTACCGGTTGGTGGCACAAACCGGTACCAAAGGTCGAAGGGAGTATGGTACTAAAATTTGGTCAAATGTATATAATATGGAAATATATCTTATCATGATTTTAATGGTACAAAAATTATATTTGAGATGTTGATGTTTTATCCTATATATTTGGTCAAACTTCAAAAAGTTTGACGTCAACTAAACCTATAAAGCAAAGTAATTGTGATTGGAGTGAATACCTCTCTGAGACAGATGATAAACGGGCATGGCACAAACAGACTCGTGCACATGCCGTATTATTTATTTGCATAAGAAAGACATAACTAAGCTAGATACTAGGTCGGGCAGGATTATAATGCGTAACAACCAGGAGCCAAGACGTTGTGGATGGAGACTTGAAGGCCTTCAAGGTCAGGGTTTTCATGGAGGTCATCACGGAGTTGAGGTAATGGTTCACAATGCCTCCCTTGGGTGGATCTCCCCCCCCCTAGGTTGGATCCGGAGCTTGACATGGCTAAACCCTGGCGGACAGAAACAGGAGAAACAAAGTTCGCGCGAAAACTCTCGGTGCGGGATTAGATCGACAAAAGGGGGTATATATTGACGGGTTTTAGGGTAAGACGAAGTGTCGGAGTCGAAAACGAGACGGAACGGGACTTCGAGGTGGAAAAGGGGTACCTCCACGCGGCCAAGGAATCTGGCCGCGTGTGGGGTCCTCTTTTCCCCCTCGAGGTCCAATTCCTTCCAATTTCCATAAAACATGAGTTCCGTAAGTTTTCACGCAATTCCGAGAAACTTCCAAACACAATAATTGTAAATTATTGAATTTGGGTTTCTGAAACTGCAGGATCCCTTACAATTACCTCCTCCGGTGTCATTTTCTTTATCTCCTCGATGGTTCCTATGAAGCTCTTTCCTGCAATATAATGTTTTAGGCGTTGTCCATTGACCACATGAGGTTGACCTTTCATATCACCGTGAAGACGGATGGCCCCCGAACGTTATACCTCCTGTACTACCAATGGACCCTGCCATTTTGAAGCTAATTTCCCTGCAGAAAACTTAAAAAGAGAGTTGTACAATAGGACTTGATCACCTACTTTAAATTCCTTTCTTTTAATTTTCTTGTCATGCCAAATTTTAACTTTCTCTTTAAACAATTTTGCACTTTCATATGCTTCATTCCTCCATTAATCTAATAGATTTAGGTCAAGCAATCTCTTCTCCCCCGCAGTTTTTAAATCAAAATTTAATTTCTTAATAGCCCATCTAGCTTTATATTCTAATTCAACGGGTAAATGACATGCTTTTCCATAAACCATTTTATAAGGAGACGTAACCATAGGATTTTTATAAGCAGTTCTATAAGCCCACAATGCATTATTAATTTTAAGTGGCCAATCAGATCTAGCTCTCTTTACTGTTTTCTCTAAAATAAGTTTAATTTCCCTATTACTTAATTCAACTTGTCCACTAGTTTGAGGATGATAGGGTGATGCAATTCTATGATTAACATTATATTTTGCCAATGTTTTTCTAAGAACACCATGCATAATATGAGATCCATCATCAGTAATTAAAAATCTAGGAACACCAAATCTAGGGAAAATAATTTCTTTAAGCATTTGCATGGCTGTGGCATGGTCTGCACTCTTAGTAGGAATTGCTTCTACCCATGTGAGTATGTTTTGTACTAGATGCAGGAAATGGTCCCATAAAGTCAAAACCCCACACATCAAATGGCTCAAGTGGTAATGTATAGTTCATAGTGTAACACCTGGGGTGTTACCCTAAATAGAAAGTTGTTTGTTTTCTTTTGCTTTGCATCACATGCATCATATGCATTGCACCATGTTTTCAAAACAACTGGAAAACTCAAACCAAATTAAACTTTCAAACATTGTTCAAAATTTCCAATTTAAAAATTGCAAACTAAAACAACTCAATTGTTTCCAATAGTTTTGAAGTTGAATTCATTTAAATTGCTTGTTAAATAAAACCTCCCTTTAATCAACACCCCAAATGACAAATTCAAATTCATTTCAAAAATCAATCATAAAGGGCATGATCAAATTGTGGTTTAAAAAAATTAACAACTTGCAAACTTTTAAGCTCACTAAGTTTTCTTAGTGTTTGGGCTTATCAAATAAAATTTGTCTATTTTAAAAATCAAATGAAACCCTATATGAATTTCAAATACCAAAATTCAAACTAATTGTCATTTTTTTTCAAATGGTTGAAAATAAGTGATCCTACCTTTGTTGTTGCTGTTTTGTAGGCCAACTAAAAATAGTTTATAAAAATTAAAACCCCCAAACCCCAACCTATTCTCTTCTCTCTCCTTTTCTTTCTTGCAAAAAAAAAAAGAAAAGGAAAATTAAAACAGCAAGGAGAGAGGCAGACCAGCCCTCTCCCCTTTTTTTTCCCTCAGCCCACCTAGTGGCCCAGCCCACCACCCCTCCTTTGGCCCGATACCCCTTCGAGAGGATCATCTCCTTCCTCGCTGTCGTCATCGACAGTACGAACCACCTCTCCACCACAGGATCATCTCCCCCCCTCCTCTGATGCCTGCCGTACCGAGCTCATCTCTCCATAAAACCACGCCAACCCCTCCTCTCTGCTCACCCTAGATCCCCTCTCCCCTCTTCCTCCGCCGCCATGACCTCCTCTCCCTTCCACCTCCCCTCTGCTTATTTCTGAACCCCGACAACCACCGAACGTCGCCGTCAGAAGCTGGCCGCTCGCCGTCGCCACGGTTCCCCTCAAGCCGAGCCAACCACGGGGTTGGAACCGTGGTGGTTCCACCTCGCCCCTCGCCTCCTCGACGCATGCTGGGAGCCCCCAGGGAGGCCGCGCCGTCGTCGGAACCGCTGCTGCATGTCCACTGTCGCCATCTGCTTCCTCGACGGCAGCAGGTGATCGCCTCCCTCTTTCCTCTCCCCCCTCCCGCTCCTAGCTGTCCGCCTCCACACGCACGACGCACACTGCTGCCCCACACGTCCACGCACCACCGCCTCCACACGCGAGCAGCACAGCGAGCCCTCCACCGCCGGCGATCGCTGCTTAGCTCCGTCAGGTTCAGAGGTTGCTGTCGTAAAATTCAGTTAACGTTCGTGCGTTGCCTTTTCTTCCGTCAGTAGCCTGTAGCATCACAACGATTCAGAGCACCGTAGTGGCAGCGAACCGCGCGCGCGAGCAACAGACCGCGGGTTCGATTCCCACCAAGGGGAATCAACCCCACCTTTTTTCTCCGCCACGCGCGCAGGGGCAGGACCCACTGGTCATTGGCCCCTGTTGCCACCTAGCTGCGCACACACGCCCACGTGGACGCCACAGAGGCACGGGCCCGCACTGCAGAGGACCAGGCTAGGGTGCCCTGGGTGAAAAACGCCCCAGGGGCCCATCTGCATTCCTTTTCTTTCTTTTAGGTCCCTGTTATTACAGATTGGTCCCTGTTTTTAAATTGCTAATAACTTTTAAATTACAAATCCAAATAATAAAAATAAAATATGTTTGTTGAACCAAATTTAATTCTCTAACTAGTTAAACCATTTGTATTCTGTTCTGAATAATTCAAATGCATTCAAATTTCAAATTCAAACAATTCATTAAAAATTTGATTAATTGCATAACTAATTCAAACCTAATCCAAATAACACAAATAAAATATGTTTTCCATGCCATTTTGAACCACCTTTCCAAATATAAACTTTATTTCATGTTTTGAATAATTAAAATTGGTTAAATAATTTAAACCTTGTTTAATTCATTTAAAATTGCTAAATTAATAACTTGGTCAAATTAAATTATTTTTGAACTTATAAAATATGCTTTCAAACCATAAAAGTATAAACTTTTCAAATAAGAATTTGAATTAATGTTTTGAACAAATAAAAATTCAAATAAATTCACACTTGAATTAAATTAAATTAAAACATGTTTAAACTTGTTTAATTCATAATTAATTCATTCTAATTCCTTTTTCAATATTTGAAACATGTAATCCACCTAAAATTGTGTTCTCTTTTCAAATATGAACTTTGTTATCTGTTTTGAACAATTTAACTTGATGAAAACAACAAATGCTTGTGTGACACCTTTAAGAAGCACATTTTCATAACTTAATAAACAAATTTCCAAACTTGGTAAATTCCACTTCAAATTATTTCTATTGTTGTTATCTTGTTGTTTTCATCATCCATGCATCATGCTAATTCACTTACACATGTTGTTTAGTTGTAGAACAATTACTCCAAATATTAACTAATGGACCTTTCCATATGCAACCCAAATTGCATATGGGTCCATTTAAACCTGTTATCTTGTCAACTAGTTTATCTTTGATGCATCCTTAAACTTGTCATGCATCCATATCTTGATCATGCTGGATCTTTGCCGTAGTAGTAATTGTTGCATCCGGTGTTTGTTCGAGGTTCGTTGCTTCTTCCCGGATAGGACGTTGAGATGATGTGAGCAACGACAAGTTCTTCGGATGTACCTCTACTTGCTGGATTCCAGGCAAGTATACTCACTTGCTGCCAAATGGCTGCCTTTCATCACTTGTTACCGATTCTTTCCGTTGTTCTTATTCTAGCTTGGTTATTCGATGCTTGTGTCTCGATCCTATTATTTGTTTACCTTGCAGCCCTGATATAGCCTTTCCTTCCACTTCCTATTAACTGTTGTTTGTTTATCCTGTTGGCCCTCGTGTCGTAGTTGCATGCTTAGTGTTGTTTGCGCTCAAGTCTTGTTGTCCGTCTTATCACCTGTTTAGTTGATAGTTGGGTTTCAATTCAATCAACAACATGTTAATGTTTTGGGTAATAATAATTTGCTGATAAGGCACCGGCAGGAGGCCCGGCGTGGTTTTGAAGCCTGCTAGTGTCGACCCTAATTAGGAAAAGGGTCTTGTCTACTGATCCATGATGAGCGCACTAACCGCATGTGGGAAGCGAGTATGGGCGCCCCCCTCAATTTGATTCGATTCGCATCTCGTCCAAATCGCCTCATTTAGTTCGGGTTTTCCATTTGCCGCATGCATGATCTTGCGAACCCAGGCCAGGGTGGAACTTTTGTAGTCGGCATTTAGGGAGACACGTTCTTAGAGTGCTATGAGGGTCCCCTTTTCTTCGTGGGGCTTGATTAGCCGTGCGCTCATTGCACGGGGTTCTTTGGGCTTGATGCGAAGAAGAGTTGGGTTGTGTTGAGTACCTCGCTTGGTGGGTTGATCCCCCGTCTGGCGGGTTATTCTTACGTGTACGGCCAAATTGGTGCATCCCTGCAGGGTTAAATCTTCTCGAGAAGCCGTGTTTTCCGCGGTTATGGATGACTTGGTGAAAGTACTGGCTAACAAGTACTCAGAACAACTTACATCTAACTAATGATACTTGACTAGTAATAGTCTTATTGACACAATAACTTGGTCCATCATTAATACAACAGTGTGAGTTATCCTTGGGTTGCTTCCTTAGTAGGGGGTAACATTGGATGGGTTTGTTTCGGTGGTTAGTACTAGTTGGTTACGATACGCTATCTTATCCCCCTCTTTTAGCCGGATGTTGTAGTGAGTCTCTGTAGTTGGTTAGTGCAGCCCGCTGCCGCTTATTTGCAATAATCCTCTCCTTTCCGTTGAACCCAAAGTATTTGTATCTTGTGATGACTGGTTATGCCGGTATCTTGTGAGTATGGTTTATCCACTTGCCAGTACTTAACCGTACTGACCCACAAATCTTTTTCGTGGCTGCATATTCCAATTTGCAGTCAACAGGTTTGAAGTCTGACGACGTTAGCTTGGGAATCCCTCCGGCTTGGTCTGGGCAGGGATTGGACGCTCTCGGTTATCTTCAGGACTCTTAGTCCAATTTGTATCTTGTCCGTAGCCGACGCTATGATGTTTCTTCCGCTGTTATTTGGATCTTTGTATTGTATCAGTTGTATCCTTGACTCGTTTGAGTCCTCTTGTATATATCTTTTCTGTTGTTGTTGCGGAATATTCGTGAACTGTTGTAATGTTATCACAAGTGGCAACCTGGAATCGGTTATTATGTGGATTTGGCGGGAATGCTGAAATCTGCATAGTGCCCGATCTCGGGACGTCACACATAGGCATTTCATTCCTTCTACCAATGTTTCCAACTCTTTGACATTTATCACAAGTTTTAACATATTCAGCACAATCCTTGAATAGAGTAGGCCAATAAAAACCACATTGTAATACCTTTGCTGCAGTACGATCTCCTGCATGATGTCCTCCATAGGGACTGTCATGAAAATCTCTTGTAATAGCCTACTGTTCATGCTGAGGTACACAACGTCTAATAATTCAATCAACACTTTTCTTATACAAGTATGGATCATCCCAAAAATAATGTCTAAGGTCATAAAAGAATTTCTTTCTTTGCTGGTAAGTAAATTGTGGTGGCATAACTTTCCCAACAATAAAATTTGCATAATTAGAAAACCAAGGAGATGCAACTTTAGCACTAGAAACACTAACAAGGGCAAGTTGTTCATTAGCAAAACTTTCATTAATAGGAATAGGATCATCAGGTATATTTTCCGTTCTAGAAAGATGATCAGCTACGGGATTATCTTCTCCTTTCCTATCTACTATGTGTAAATCAAATTCTTGCAACAAAAGTACACATCTTATTAGCCTAGGCTTAGCATCTTTCTTATTCATCAAATATTTAATAGCAGAATGATCAGAGTGCACAGTGACGTTTAAATCAATTATGTAAGATCTAAATTTATCACATGCAAATATTACCGCTAAAAAAATCTTTTTCAGTTGTAGCATAATTTCTTTGAGCACCATCTAGTGTTTTGCTAGCATAGTAAATAGCATTCAATTTCTTATCAACCCTTTGGCCTAAAACAGCTCCAACTGCATAATCACTAGCATCACACATAATTTCAAAGGGCAAGTTCCAATCAGGAGGTTGAATAATAGGTGCAGTTATTAAGGCTTTCTTTAAAACATTAAAGGATTCTATGCAATCATCATTAAAAGAAAACGGAACATCCTTTTGCAAAAGATTGGTTAGAGGCTTTGATATTTTAGAGAAATCTGTAATGAACCTACGACAAAAACCTGCATGACCGAGAAAACTTGTTATACCTTTGATGTCTCTTGGATATGGTAATTTCTCAATAGCTTCAATTTTTGCTGGGTCAACTTCTATTCCTCTTCCAGAAATACGATGCCCAAGAACAATTCCCTCTGTTACCATAAAGTGACACTTCTCCCAATTAAGAACAAGGTGTTGGTCTTCACAACGCTGCAAAACTTTGTTAAGGTTGAACAAGCAATTATCGAAAGAAGTACCATACACCGAAAAATCATCCATAAAAATACTTCCACTATCTTTTCAATATAATCAGCAAATATAGCATTCATGCATCTTTGAAAAGTAGCAGGCGCATTACATAAACCAAAAGGCAATGGATAATGGTCCTTACGAGTTGCTTTATTTAATTTTCTATAATCAATGCACATTCTATAAGCAACAACAGTACGTTGAGCAACAAGTTCATCATCTTTATTAGGAACCACAATAATTCCACCTTTCTTAGGAACACAATGAACAGGACTAACCCATTTACTATCAGCTATAGGATAAATAATACCAGCCTCTATGAGTCGAATTACCTCCTTTCTTACCACTTCCTTCATTTTTGGATGTAGACGGCGTTGGAAATCAACAACAGGTTTAGCATCTTCTTCCAAATTAATTTTATGCATACATAGAGCTTGACTTATGCCCTTAATGTCATCAAGAGAATAATCAATAGCCTTACGGTGGGCTTTAAGCACATCAAGTAATTTCTCTTCTTCCCCAGCTGAAAGGTTAGCACTAATAATAACAGGATATATATTTTTCTTATCCAAGTATGCATATTTCAGATTTTCAGGCAAAGGCTTTAATTCAAAACTAGGATCTCCTTTAGGAGGTGGGAGTACTCCTAGATTATCAGGTGGGATATGCAATTGTAATTGTGGAGGTTGCTGCCATAATATTTGTTCTAAATCTTCTTTTTCTGCATCATTAAATGGCTCTTCCTGATTAAGCATATAACGTTCCACCACGTCTGATGAAGCTACAGCTATATGAGCAAGAGTTTCAATTATATCTTTAGATTTTGGTTCTTTCTTAGCAGGTTTATCAGAAAATGTAGAAAAATTAAATTCAAGTTTCTCTCCAGCACATTCAATAAACACCCTTTCTCTAGGCAAATCAATGTCAGCACCAACAATATGTAAGAAAGGTCTACCAAATATAATAGGACAGAAAGAATCTTGTGGACAACCAAGCACAATAAAATCAGTAGGATACTTTATTTTCCCTACCAATACTTCAACATCTCTAACAATTCCAAAGGGACTAATATAATCTTTATTAGCAAGCTGAATGGTCATACCTGTTTCTTCCATGGTGATAGGATCAATATCAGGCTTAATTTAATGATAGAGAGAATATGGAATGACACTAATGCTTGCTCCAATATCACATAAACCATGATAACAAGAAGTCCCAATAGAGCATGATATAATTGGCTTACCAACTTTGGATGAATTCCCTTTAATAACTTTGGTAGCATCTTCACATAAATAAACATCAACATGATCTTCTTCATTTAATTGCTTAATAATAGAGACTTGGTTCTTGACTTCCACCTGTTCTTTAGGTTGAGAACATCTCTGTCTACTTTTGTCAGCAACAGCAATAAGCAAATTCTCTTTAACTTTTTGAGGATAGGGAGGTGGTTCAATATATTCTTCTATTACTACAGATGTCACTGGTGTTTCTTTAATAAATTTAGGGACAACAATAGAAGATTTAACAGGTTCAACATAATAATCAAAGCCACTTTTAGGAATTCGAATGTGCTCAGCAAATTTCTTAGCTATTTCAATTGCAACATATGGATCAAGACCAAAATCTTTAATAACATTCTTGAACAAAATAGAACTAGAGAAACTTTCTACACATGAATATCCATAATCAAAATAAGCTTCATTACCTTTGTCTAGGTCCCAATATTCAGAATTCTTCGAAATAATTTCCAATAAATTCCAAGCTTCTTCTGCAGTATTATTTGTAAAGCTTCCACCAGATGAACCATCCAAATATTAATTTAGCCTATCAGGTAGTCTCACATAAAAGTTTATCAATATAAGTTTATTTGTGAGATCGTGACAAGGATTCTTACGAAGGAGGTCCTTAAGCCTCCCCCAAGCTTGAGTAATACTTTCTCCAAGGTGTGGCCAAAAATTAAATATAAAGAAACGGTTCTCATAAGCCTCTTTAGGAGTAAAATATTTAAGAAAGAAAACCTTCATAAAAGTATCCCAATTATGTGTAATTTCTTCATCCAGGGACATATACCATTTTCGAGCATCACCAGTTAAGGACTGGTACAATAACTTTCATTTTACCTCCTCCTCAGAAATAGCCTTGAGCCTAATTAGCCCACATATATCGTCAATAGCCCGTATGTGATCACTTGCAGCCTTTGTTCCATCCCCTGCAAAATACTCATTCCTAACAGCTTTAACAAATTCAAGGGGAATAATATAACCATCATCATGAGGTGCTTTTTCAACAACTTTTGGTTTAATAGCATAAGCACTCTCATATAAAGCAAGTTTCAGCGAAGCATCTCTCATAAAAGCCATAATAATAACAGGATGCAACAGCAAGTAAAATTCAGCTTTCAAGTTTCCTTACCAAACTTCTTACCAATAGCGCTACGCTCCCCCTCAACGGCGCCAAAAAGTGTCTTGATGGCTCCCAAGTGCAGGACATCAATTTTAGTACTTTTCGAATTAGAAAGGTTGTCGAACCCACGAGGAGCAGAAGGAACTGGTAAGTAGAATAGCAAAGGAATAATAAAAGCAACAGGTGTTTTTGTGTTTTAATTGTGTAGTGCAAATAAAGTAAAATGCGGAAAGTAAATTGCAGCAAGTAGTAGGTATCAATGAGATACAAAGCCCAATCCTCTAATGCGCAAGAGGACAAGCTCAAGTGTGTGTTTGTGTCTTATATTTGGAAAACGTTCCCGAGGGCTGCACGAATTTAGCTGGCATAGTGATTCATTTTATACCATGTTTGTATATCTTGTCTAGTTTTAATCTTCTTCGGACGGAGCCACAGATAGGAATAGCTAAATAAATAAACTATCACCCCTCATGATGGATCACGTGGCCAATTAAATGACAACACGAGAATTATTAATACATGATGTCCCACCATAGCCTTATGCTCTAAGGTCCCCGATACAAGTACCCTCATAATGCAATTCTACTCTGTCTCAAGTTCCTGTCACCTAAAGACATCATCACGTCACTACACTACGGTGTTCTCCTATGAGCCCATGTAGGTGAAGTGTTGTACAGTCGACGTTCGTACAACACCATCATAGAATCACATAAAAGATAAATACTAGACCAAATAACAACTCATCTCATGTAACAAGTCATTGCCAATTCATCCTATGCCCTCAGGAACATGCAGGAACTACTCACAACGTGCAAACATGATCATGTACGCTGACATAAGTGGTACAACACAATCTGAAACAATGGATCCACCACCAAATAATGACAAGTACTCAATCCCAAACATGCAACGGAGTACAATAACACGTATCTAGGGTGTAGCAATGATCAAACTATGAGGGGAACGGAGTGGATCACGGTGATGGTGATGGTGGAGATGCAGGTGCTGGTGAGGATGGTGATGGAGATGCCTCCTCCCACGCCAAGGAGGAGATGGGGATGATTTCCCCTTCTCCGGAGCTCCGGAGCAGTAGGATCTGTCTCCCCCGCGGAGAGTTTCGAGAGTTTTTGGGGCCCTTCTCCGGAGCCCTGGCGTCTCCATCTCGTCTCGGGAAAATTAGGGTGTTCGTTTTCGGAGAAGACGGAGTCGTCAGCAAAAAGACCTCGAGGAGGAGGTGATGTGGGCCCATTTGGGGGCCCCACACGCGGCCAGGGAATCTGGCCGCGTGGGCTACCCCCTTTTGGGCCTCCTGGCCCTCCTCATTTGTGTCTTGTGCCCACGGCCTTTCTCCCGAAGAAAAACTGACATGGTTTCTTTCCTTTCGCAATTTGGATACCTGTCGTTCCTGAAACATCAAAAACACGAAAACAGGTGTTTTCTGACACCCAGAAATTAAATTTCTAAAATAGGGACTTTGTAGGAAAGTCCCATAAAATCATCTAAAACATGCAAAAAAATGACATAACATTGATAAAACATCCCAATAATGCCTATATGGAGGGTATAAGTGATGATATAAAATGCACGTATCACCCACCGGTCCCAACAGCGAAGGCGATCCGATGCGGACACTGGAACCACCGGCGCTGCACGAAGGGGAACTATATGTTGAATAAATCCAAAGGAATTGAAAAGGTGGAATCGAAAATAAGGAAGAAGAACTGTTGAAACAAATACCTTGTTGCAGTAGAAGACGACATCGTCGGTGGCGACGAGCAGAAAGGCACGAACGAGCGGTGGAGGGACAACTGATTTCACTTCGAGGAGAAGAACTGCTGGTTTCTAGGGAAGAAATGTACAAACGAGCGGAGAGAGGAGAAAACCCTAAATAGAGCGGGGCGGGTCATACGAAGAGGTGGGGGGGGGAGACGAGGAATCAACCCACGAACCCATGCACGCAGCGGTACGTTGCCACGAACTGCACGCATGCACCGGTACGTTGGCACGTACGCAACGTATGTGCGTTGCCACGTAGGTAATATTCGTTGTGTGTACGTGCACAACCGGCACGGATTCTCTGACCATCCTCTGGCCGGACTTTTCCTTGACTTTGAGTCAGTGACAGCTGGATCCCACGTCTCATGGGATGCATCCACGACCAATGCATGCAAGCAAGCTGCATGCACAGTTGGCTTCTTTCTAATTTAACTCGTGGGAACCTCTCCATGGAATTTTTTGTACGTTCAAAAAACAAAATCTGAAAAACCAAAATTTGCCTCGGTCACAAACTTCAATATTTGACGGCTGTACACACTTAGTCTTAATTAAACTGAAATAAAATCATAACACAAATACTACCTGGGACAAGCCCCAAACACGCAAACGCAGGAGCAAATCGATTTAGATCTGGCCGGGCTCCCCTGCTTCCTTGGCCAGCACTTCGATCTCACCGCGGATGTGATCAGCTTCCTGGTCTTGCATCTGAATCTTTTCCAGAGTTTTTCCGTCTTCCTACCCAAGTCATGGTGGACCGGCAGAATCTCAACCATGGTTTTAGCATCCCGCAAAGCTCTCTGCTTCTGCTCCAGCTCGAGTGCATAATATTTCATCTCCCGCTTGGAATTCGCGAAGATCTCTTTCGCGGTCCTGGCTATGTCCTTGTTCCGGATTTCGATCTGCCCCATGGTGTTCCTGGCATATAGAAGCTGCCTCAGAAGGAAAGTGTGGTCCAGGACTAAACCAGGTTTCTCAGTGGAACAACCGAACATGTAGGAACTTTTGTAAGAAGATGCATGAAAAAATCCAAAAGGTGGAATCAAAAAGTACGTTGAAACAAATACCCGGCTGCTAGGGAATCCTCGGTCCTCCTCTTCTTAGACGCAGGGGAGATCGGTGAAGACGACATCTTGGTGAGAAAGTGAGGAGGAAGCGAACAGATTTTGGCGTGGGGAACGAGAGGGGGAAGAAGAGATAAAATGCAGGCGTGTGAAAGTGGCGATATTAACTCACTTGCAACTGCACCACTCACACGCGTGCGGAAGTGGAGACGGCAAACTTCATTCACTCCTCCCACGCGTGGGATTAGCCCACCTTTTCAACATGTACTATACGTTGCATTGGCAGCACTTTTTTTTGCGGGTTGTATTGTATTGTATTGGCAGCTTGGCACGTTCAAGTTGTGTTGACATAAAGGCACATTTGAGGGGTACGTACAAGGACGGCATTCGAAGGAACATCACATGGTATGCCAAGGGACTAGGGTTTTTCCGGAGAGGGGCTCCGGAGCGTCTGAATGCCACCACGTCACATGGTATGCAATATCATGTGTGTTAGAGTGTGGCACGGCTCTTGGATGCCAAATATTCACTCACCCTCTGTGTTAGTGCTTCACCAGCGTTGGATTCTCTCTAGCGGGTTCCACGACTAATTAGAGCCTGAAACTCCCGGATCTGACAGAACGGGGGAAATCTTGCCAACAGGTTGGCCGTACCATTGACTTGGGTGTTCCTTGGGCCTAATATAACACAACCAAGCAATTGGTTCCACCTTGCTAGCCACTTCCGGCTCACGTAGAGGAGCCAGAATGACAGTTCCGTCTTTTTCCACAAGGGGCTATGGTTTCTCTGAAGAGGGGCTCCGGAGCGTCTAAATGCGAGCACATATGACATACCATGTGTGATATTGAGTGTGTAAAGTTTCTTGGATGACCAATATTCCCTCATTCTCTTTGTTAGTGCTTAATCGGCGTCGGGTTCTCTCTAGCGGGTTCCAGGACTACTTAGAGCCAAAACTCCCGGATCTGGAGGGGGGAACTCTTGCCAAGAGGTGGCCCCTACCATTTACTTTGGTGTTCCTTTGGCCTAACCTAACACAACCAAGAAATCGGTTCCACTTTGCTACCCCCTTCCGACTCATGTACGCGGAGAGGCTAGAACGGTGGTTCCGTCTTTTCCCCAATGGAGCTAGGGTTTCCCCGGACAGGGACTCCAGAGCGTATGAATGCCAACGCAACACATGGTATGCCATACCATATGTGTTAGAGTGTGGGATGGGTATTGGATGCCAAACATTTCCTCACTCTCTATGTTAGGGCTTCACCGGCGTCGGATTCTCTCTAACGGGTTCAACGACTACTTAGAGCCTAAAACTCCCGAATCTGACAGAACGAGGTAAATCTTGCAAATTGGTTGTCCCTACCATTTACTTGGGTGTTCCTTGGGCCTAATATAACACAACCAAGCAATTGGTTCCACCTTTCTACCCCCTTCTGGCTCACATAGAGGGGCCAGAACAGCAGTTCCGTCCTTTGCCCAAGGGGCTATGGTTTCTCCGAAGAGGGGCTCTGGAGCGTCTGAATGCCAGCACATGGTTTTCCATACCATGTGTGATATGGGGTGTGGAAAGTGTATTTGATGACCAAGATTCCCTCATTCTCTTTGTTAGGTCTTCATCGGCATCCGGTTCTCTCTGGCGGGTTCCAGGACTACTTAGAGCCGAAACTCCCGGATCTGGCGAACGAGGGCAATCATGCCAAGAGGTGGCCCCTACCATTGACTTTGGTGTTCCTTGGAACTATCCTAAAACAATAAAGCAATCAGTTCCACTTTGCTACCCACTTCCGGCTCATGTATGCAGAGAGGCTATAGAATGACGGTTCCGTCTTTTTCCCCAGCGGATCTAGGGTTTCTTCGGAGAGGGACTCTAGAGCGTCTGAATGCCACCACAGCACATGGTATGCGATATCATGTGTGTTAGAGTGTGGCATGGGTCTTGGATTCCAAATATTCCCTCACTCTCTGTGTTAGAGCTTCACAAGGGTCGGAATTTCTCTAGCGGGTTCCACGACTACTTAGAGCCCAAAACTCCCGAATCTGACAGAACGGGGATATCTTGCCAACAGGTTGGCCCTACCATTGACTTGGGTGTTCCTCGGGCCTAATATAACACAACCAAGAAATTGGTTCCACCGTGCTACTCCCTTCCTGCTCACATAGAGAGGCCAGAATGGCAATTCCGTCTTTTCCCCAAGGGGCTATGGTTTCTCTAAAGAGGGGCTCTGGAGCGTCTGAATGCCACTAGAGAACATGGTATGGCATAACATGTGTGTTAACATACCATGTGTTATATACAGTGTGGCAAGTGTCTTGAATGACCAAGATTCCTCACTCTCTGTGTCATGGCTTCACCAACGTCAGATTCTATCTGGCGGGTTCCAGGACTACTTAGAGTCGAAACTCCCGGATCTGGCGGAACGGGGGTAATCTTGCCAAGAGGTGGGCCCTAACATTGTATTTTGTGTTCCTTGGAGACCTAACCTAACACAACCAAGCAATCGGTTCCACTTTGCTACCCCCTTCCGGCTCATGTACGCAGTTTGTCTTTTTCCCCAACGGGGCGAGGGTTTCCCCGGAGAGGGACTCCGGAGCGTATGAATGACACCAAAGCACATGTTATTCCATACCATATGTGTTAGAGTGTTGCATGGGTCTTGGATTCCAAACATTCCCTCACTCTCTGTGTTACGACTTCACCGGCGTCGGATTCTCTCTAGGAGGTTCCACGACTACTTAGAGCCTGAAACTCCCGGATCTGACAGGGGAAATCTTGCCAAGAGGTTGTCCCTACCATTGACTTGGGTGTACCTTGGGAATAATATAATACAACCAAGCAAATGGTTCCACCTTGCGACCCCCTTCCGGCTAACGTAGAGGGGCCAGAACGGCAGTTCCGTCTTTTTCCCCAAGGGCCATGGTCTCTCCGAAGAGGGGCTTCGGATCGTCTGAATGCCAGCTCATGGTATGCCATACCATGTGTAATATGGAGTGTGGAAAGTGACTTGGATGGCCAAGATTCCCTCATTCTCTTTGTTAGGGCTTCATCGGCGTCGGGTTCTCTCTGGCGGGTTCCAGGACTACTTAGAGCCGAAACTCCTGGATCTGGCGGATCGGGGGAAATATTGATGATAGGTGGCCCCTACCATTTACTTTGGTGTTCCTTGGACCTAACCTAACACAACGAAGCAATAAGTTCCACTATGCTACCCCCTTCCGGCTCATGTACGCGGAGAAGTCTTTTTCCCCAATGGGGCTAGGGTTTCCCCGGAGAGGGACTCCGGAGCGTATGAATTCCACCACAGCACATGGTATGCCATACCATATGTGTTAGAGTGTGGGATGGGTATTGGATTCCAGACATTCCCTTACTCTATGTGTTAGGGCTTCACCGGCGTCGGATTCTCTCTAACGGGTTCCACGACTACTTAGAGCCTGAAACTCCCGTATCTGACAGAACGAGGGAGATCTTGGCAAGAGGGTTGTCCCTGCCATCGACTTGGGTGTTCCTTGGGCCTAATATAACACAACCAAGAAAATGGTTTCACCTTGCTACCTCCTTCCGGCTCACGTAGAGTGGCCAGAACGGCAGTTCCGTCTTTTTCCCCAAGGGGCTATGGTTTCTCCGAAGAGGGCTCCGGAGCGTCTGAATGCCAGCACATGGTATGCCATACCATGTGTGATATGGAGTGTGGCAAGTGTCTTGGATGACCAAGATTCCCTCATTCTCTTTGTTAGGGCTTCATCGGCGTCGGGTTCTCCCTGGCGCGTTCCAGGACTACTTAGAGCCGAAACTCCCGGATCTGGCGGAACGGGGGGAATCTTGCCAAGAGGTGGCCCCTACCATTTACTTTGGTGTTCCTTGGAACTAACCCAACACAACCAAGCAATCGGTTCCACTTTGCTACCCCCTTCCGTCTCATGTACGCGGAGAGGTCTTTTTCCCCAATGGGGCTTGGTTTTCAGCTTTACGGCGAAGGTTAGATTGCCAGCTGGTTGCTCTGGCCGTATGCTCGATACGCCTATTTATAGATATTCATGGATAAGAGTATTCACCCCCTCTTGATTTGGATAAGATGCTCTACCTCTTGATTTGAATATATTCAATTCTACTCCCTCCGTTCAACAATAGATGATTTGCATTTGTCTACATATAGATGTATCTACACAGTAAACATATCTAGATACATCCATATCTAGATAAGTGGAAGTCATCTATTTATAGATACTCATGGATACGAGGTGAATATTCTAAATTCGATTGCCAATCTTTCAAGGATATAAGAGGTGAATATATGCCATTAATTACAATTTATGGGCATGCTTATCGTAATCAAATCAAGGATACGGTCATGTTGAAAACAAAGATCAACAACGAGCTGTCACTTTTAGATTGTCAAAATCTTTATCTCTTCAACTCTCAATTCGATTCCGAATCCTTGATGAAAATAATAAGTGAATCTAATATATTCACTACTATTGATTACAATCCATGGGATCTTCATATGTGTATATGTGTGGCGGAAATGATGAAAATTCATTACACAAGTTTGAAGTTGTATACCTCCTTCAAAAACAGACTGTACCGCTAGAAGATTCTAGAATCGTGGTACAAACCGCCCCCTCCCCCCACCACCACCACTTCAGGCGCGCAACTCTTGCTAGAACATGGATTTTTTTTAGGTTAGTTCACGCTCCTATGCACAGAAAATAGTAAAATCTAATGAAACCTCCTTTGTATTAAAAAATTGGTGGTACACATGGCGGGGCCAACTATAAAGGAGAACCCAAAAAATCTTTCAGGAATCATCAGAAACCATAGATTATCGGAATGGTGTACTAATATGGGAATATTAGTGTGGTGTAAATTATGAAAATCCAATACAAAATTTTCAAGTTGCACCTCCTTAAGACACATGACTATATACCCCATGAGAGTTCTCGACCCTTGGTGTAAAACTACTGGTTTGGGGAGACCGGCCCCATTATTATGAGAACATTGAATTTTGGGTTAGCTCTAGATCCGATGACCTAATCTAAGACAAATAAAAATGTAAAGTCACATGAACCCTTACTTTGGATGAAATATAGGGGTGGATTCTACGAGGACCATCAGCAAGGGGGGCACATGAAATCACGACAGTAACGGTTAGAACCCTATAGTTCTGGGAATCGGTCCTCATATCGGTACACGGTGTGGTAAAAATTATGAAAATCGAGTACACAACTTTTAATTTGCACCTCTTTCACAAAGAATACCATCCGTAGAAAAGTTCTCTACCCGTTGTGTGAAACTCCGATTTCCGGGCGACCGACACAACTCAAGTGAGAGAACTTGATTTTTTCGATTAAGATAGACAAGACAATATGTCCTCAAGCCCCTAAGCAAACATAATATAGGGGCGTTTGTACATCGGGGTCCCCTTGGAGATACATACTCTTATATTGTTATCGCACTTGCCTTTTTTCATAAAGAAAATAATTTAATCCTAAGAACATCCTCTTGTGTAATGTGAGTCTCAAAAAAAACTTATGAATTCGTACCCAAATAAAATTTAAGCCAAATTTGACCGTACCACGCATATATTAACCGAAAAAACATAGAGGCTACTATTCGCCCTATATATAACCTTATTGGTAACACGTGGTCAGATTAATTTGAACTCCGGACTTAAATCCTACTAGCTAGTAGTACATAAATTTTGCATGCTTACAAAAGACACATATTTTAAACCAAGATCCAACGTGGATTGTCGTATGCATGCCTGGTTGTACGGACAAGCATTGGAAGTTTTATAATACGCTGGGGCCCACACAAGATGCAAGTCCGTCGATCATCAGTTGATCTAGGTAGCTACCTTTGTGATGCCAGGTTTCAACTGCTAGCTAACACGTCCATGTTCACTGTTAATAGCTAGCTAGTCCAACATGTACGTCCATGGTATTAAAAAGCTGCCCACTCAGCCTAAATCAATCCCGGCCACTCGCTCGGTCTAAACGCCGGATCATCCAATTAAGATTCCATGGTATTCAAATACACGTTTACGTACGTACGTTGCTCAGCTGATGGATGCGTGTGCGCATGGAATCTAGGGATGTGCACAACTTTGATTGGTACGGTATACACAACTTTGAGGTACACACTCAAAGTTGTGTAGGATATTGATCCACTACACCTATATACCCATATGAACCTAACCTAACACCAAAGGCTCCATTTTCTCACAAGAGTAGGGTTTGTCACCCCGAACAGAATTTTGCACCACGTGTGTAGAATCTTCCTATGCCATAGTCATGCGTGTGAAGGAGGTGCAAATTAAACGACGTGTAATGTATTTTACTACTTTACCACAATCATACACCTAGATAAGGACCCCATGTTTAAACTAACCTAGTTTTTTACCGTTCCTTGTCACTAGTAGAAAACGGGCCATAGGATTTCACCTTTAGTATATGTTCAGTTAAGGAGGGTGCCAGGGCAGGGCTAATACCGGTTTGAACCTCACCTTTGTTACCGGTTGGTGGCTAGAACCGGTATCAAAGGTGTGTGGCAACCGTTCTCTTGGTGCGGGCCTATTTGGTACCGGTTGGTGGCTAGAACCGGTACCAAATGGGTGTGGCAGGGGCACTGTGGCAAAGTTTTGCCTGGCGCTAGGCAACTTTTGTACCGGTTGGTGGCACAAACCGGTACCAAAGGTCGAAGGGAGTATGGTAGTAAATATTGGTCAAATGTATATAATATGGAAATATATCTTATCATGATTTTAATGGTAACAAAATTATATTTGAGATGTTGCTATTTTATCCTATATATTTGGTCAAACTTCAAAAAGTTTGACTTCAACTAAACCTATAAAGCAAAGTAATTGTGATTGGAGTGAATACCTATCCGAGACAAATGATGGTCATGGCACAAACAGACTCGTGCACATGCCGTATTATTTATTTGCATAAGAAAGACATTACTAAGCTAGATACTAGGACGGGCAGAATTATAATGCGTAACAATCAGGAGCCAAGACGTTGTGGATGGAGACTTGAAGGCGCCATCTTGAGTGGTGCTTCAACGGCTCGGATGGTATAGGTGCACCGGCAGGCGTGGCCGGGCATGCAGCACCAGCGGGTTGGCCATTAAAAGGGCATGCTTTGACTCGGCGAGATCAATGACTGACACCCCAGCTGGTTTGGCCCAGGTAAATCCCTGCAGGAGCCTGCCAAAAAGCATGATGATTATAGCGGTCCCTAGTGTGGCCCCCATGCAGCTACGGCGGCCGGTGCTGAAGGAGATGAACCGTAGCTCGTTCTCTGTGAGGGCGACGTCGATGTCATCTCCCATGTGTCGCTCCGGCTTGAAGACGAGAGGGTCGTCCCAGACGGCTGGGTTCCGCCCCAGTTCATGCCTGCTGAGGAGGACGTGGCTTCCCTCTGGAACGCGGTAGCCCGCGACGGTAGTGTCGGCGATCGCGATATGCGGCACATTGAAGGGGGCAATAGGGTGCAGCCTGAACGCCTCGCGTATGCACGCCTAGACGTAGTTCAGCCGCGGGATGTCCGACTCCTGCACTAACCGCTCCCAGCCGGCTACCCGGTAAAACTCCTCCATCGCCTTGGCCAGCAGCTCTGGCTTGGTCACAATCTCTGCCAGTGCCCACTCCGCGGCATTTGATGGGTTATCAAGGGCTGCAAATATTATGTCCTGCATGGATTTCCATGAATATGTACACATCCATTTTTTGACTAAATATACACATCCATTTGGAAGTAGTTTATGATTGATTACTCAAAGTGTTTGCTTACCTCGCACTGTGCTTTCACCTCCTCGATGGTAAGCAACGGGTTGCCATGTCCATCTTTCAGCGTGATGAGTACGTCTAGCAAGTCTTGGTGCTCGTCAACTGGACTCTGACAGCCCTTCCACCGTCTCCACCTCTTGTCGATGACCATGTCATGCAGTCTATTCACCGTGCCGTTGGCCTCCTTCACCATCTTCACATGGCCGTCTAGGTCAAGACCAATGAGCCACGTCAGGTAGTCGCTTACTGAGAAGGAGAAGACGAGCCCCAATGATTCAAAGCAAGCGTCCAGGTGTTCCACCTCCAGCGGCCCCGGGCTGCCGTCGGGCTTAGGGTCCCCGAAGTACCTACTTCCGAAGACAATCCGGCGGATGACATTGCTGCAGTAATGCCGTGCGACATGCCTGACATCGACGTTGTCCAACCCCCTTGTGACAAGGTTGTAAACGTAGTGTGTCAGGTTGTCAGCCTCGTTTGCGCGCTTGTCATGCTGCCACTTGTGGCGGGAAGGGCTGACGATCTCAGAGGTGATCACGCGACGCATCCGCATCCATTGACCACCGAATGGAGCGAGCACCTGTGTCCTTGTACCCATAGCTGATCGCACCGGAGGCAATGCTGAGTGGCCGGGACATGAAGTTGCTGTCTTGCGTCTTCAACACCTCCCTTGCTATCTTGGGGCAGGTGATAGGGACGACATTGACACCAACGAGGCGGAAGCATGCAATGTCGGTGCCCATATCCTCCATCACACGATGGATCCAATGGAATGCAGGCTTGTTGATCATCATCTCAGGAAGGTTACCCACCACCGGCCACCGAAATGGCCCCGGTGGAAGGGGAACCATGGCTGATATGCATTTGTCATTACCGATCTTTCTCTTGGGACCTAATCGGTTGATGAGGTATCGGGATCTTATTACTGCGAGCAGGATGGATAGAATAACGCAAGAAGGTTCCTAGCATTATGGAGAACTCTTCTAGATTCAGTGTGACTTTTCGTTAGTACCCCAAATTCCTAGCTTGAAAGATCTCAGCACGCAGGCGGGCTTGGTTTTCAGCTTTACGGTGAAGGTTAGATTGCCAGCTGGTTGCTCTGGCCATATGCTCGATACGCCTATTTATAGATATTCATGGATAAGAGGTATATTCACCCCCTCTTGATTTGGATAAGATGCTCTACCTATTTATTTGAATATATTCAATTCTACTCCCTCCGTTCAACAATAGTTGAGTTGCATTTGTCTACATATAGATGTATCTAGACATTAAACATGTCTAGATACATCCATATCTAGATAAGTGGAAGTCATCTATTTATAGATACTCATGGATAAGAGCTGAATATTCTAAATTCGATTGAGAATCTTTCATGGATATAAGAGGTGAATATATGCTATTAATTACAATTTATGGGCATGCTTATCGTAATCAAATCAAGGATACGGTCATGTTGAAAACAAAGATCAACAACGACCTGTCACTTGTAGATTGTGAAAATCTTTTATCTCTTCAACTCTCAATTCGATTTCGAATCCTTGATGAAAATAACAAGTGAATCTAATATATTCACTACTATTGATTACAATCCATGGGATCTTCATATGTGTATATGTGTGGTGGAAATGATGAAGATTCATTACAAAAGTTTGAAGTTGTATAGCTCCTTCAAAAACAGATTGTACCGCTAGAAGATTCTAGACTCGTGGTACAAACCGCCCCTCCCCCCACCACCACCACTTCAGGCGCGCAACTCTTCCTAGAACATGGATTTTTTTTTGGTTAGATCACGGTCCTATGCCATAATCTAACAGAAAATAGTAAAATTTAATGAAACCTCCTTTGGATGAAAAAATTGGTGGTACACATGGCGGGGCCAACTATAAAGGATAACCCAGGAAATCTTTCAGGAATCGTCGGAAACCATAGATTATCGGAATGGTGTACTAATATGGGAATATTAGTGTGGTGTAAATTATGAAAATCCAATAAAAAAATTTGAAGTTGCACCTCCTTAAGAAACATGACTATATACCACATGAGAGTTCTCGACGCTTGATGTAAAACCCCGATTTTGGGGAGACCGGCCCCAGTATTATAAGAACAATGAATTTTGGGTTAGTTCCTGATCCGATGACCTAATCTAAGACAAGTAAAAATGTAAAGTCACATGAACCATTACTTTGGATTAAATATAGGGGTGGATTCTACGAGGACCGTCAGAAAGGGGTGCACATGAAATCACGACAGTAAGGGTTAGAACCCTATAGTTCTGGGAATCGGTCCTCATATCGGTACACGGTGTGGTAAAAATTATGAGAATCGAGTACACAACTTCTAATTTGCACCTCTTTCACAAAGAATACTATCCGTAGAAATCTTCGCTACTCGTTGTGGGAAGCTTCGATTTCCGGGCGACATACACAACTCAAGTGAGAGAACTTGATTTTTTCGATTAAGATAGACTTACACAAAAAAAGTGGAAATTACTAAGAAACCCTGACTTTAAATGAAAATCTAGAGGGTTGACGCTAGATGGCCCTCAAGATATGGGAAATCACGCCAGGAACAGTCAAAACCCTAGATTTTGGTGCACATGGTCCTCATATTGGTATATAAGTGTGATCACAATGATATAATTCTATCACAAAAATTTTAACTTACACTTCCTTCACAAACATGTTACAATAAGGTTATGGACTTTAGGGTGCAAATCTCTCGCTTCAAAGCAACCGAACCAAATTTGGTAACGCCTTGTCCTAGTTTTGAATTTCTATTGTTCCAATTCCCAAACAATGAGGAAACTCACATAAAACCGCATCTTCGTATAAAAAGCATTTCTACCCTTTGGCCCGTGGAATAAGGGGACACGTGGAATCATGGAAAAATGACAAAAAACACTAGGTTTTCATCATGGGGTGCTAATATGAGTATAGAAGGTTGGTGACAAAAAACACCCTGCGATATTTCGCGTGTTGTTAGGCTTATTACTTTATGCTAGGTGATTGCTATTGTCGTTCTTGTTATTATGGTCATTATTTGATGCTACGAACTATCTATGGAATTAATCCTACTATTAAATTGAAAACAATTATGATTTTTCGAATAACAAAGGTACCACATAACAAGAGTTATCATCGAATGAAACATAAAATGATATCCAATTATTACCTCGTACGAAAAAAATAATATAACTAAAGTACTCACTCCATTTCTAAATGTAAGATGTTTTTGCTTTTGTCTAATTCAGGTGATTCAAATGTATATAGATGCATTTAGTGTGTATAATCACTCATGCTGCTCTGATATGCAGTCTATATTGAAATATCCAAAGCATTTTATATTTTGAAACAGACAGAGTACCATGCAAACAAGAAGAATTTTAACTAACTACACGATAACTAATCAGTCCCGCACCAATAACGTATCATAATATTCCACAATAATCTAACTGAAAGCACCATAAGAAGGACAATTAATACTATGTTTGGCGACACTCTAGCGAATACTACATGGAACAGGCATTATCAAGTTTGCGACCATAAACATGCGTATCGACAATTATAATGCGCATAAAATAATAGACATTAACAACGATATAACACACTTTTATCGGTGAATGCACTAAAGTTATAAGAGGGATCAAGAAATAAAATAGTAAATATGTCACATTCACCGCTTATTTTTAAAGCCTCCTTTGCCCTCTAATTATTTCTTAAATTTAGTCCCATAATCATTCTCATATTGACGGTCAACCTCCAAACCCACCCTCCTTGCGATAGCGGTGCCCACCTAGACTCTAGGTCTAACGTTTTGTTTCTTTTGCACATGCAATATTTGGCACTAACCATACCGTAGCTCTGTGATATGTCAGAAAACATTATTTAGGACTTTCTAGGGCGTATGTAAGCTTTTTTTGCTACAACTCCGGAAGAAATTTTATTCACTAAAATTTGAATTATTTGGAAATGGATTTTGAATTTTAAACCGGACAAACATCAGGAGATTAATTAGGCCAAATATGGCCACCTAGGCCGATAAAGGTTATTGATAACTCAACCCCACATGAGCTTCCACTACCACTCTCGTCTCGAGAGCTCCCACCTACGGCGATCCTACCACGCTATGAGCCACCAAAGCCCCTCCGCTGGCACGTCTTCTTCCGAACCACAGAACCCTTTGTTGGAGGTATGCCCTAAATACAATAATATACAGTTATTATTCTATATCCTTGGTGCGCCCACCTTCTTGGTGGATGAGGATTGGTGCAACTCTCCCCCTCCTCCAACAATAAAATGACCACAAGGCATTGAGAGAAATCACTTCTATTTTCTCGTGCATCTCTCTAGTTGATTAACGGGTCAAAATAGAGCATCTAATTAGAGCCCCCTAATTGAACTAGTGTTAGGGATGTGCCCTATAGACAATAATGTCCTGTTACTATTTTGGCCCCAAATTTAGAATTATGTTTATTTCATCATGCTACAACTGCTATAACTCTTGAAATGTGATTTTTCAAAGAAAAATCTTTGTGCGGGTGTGAAGACATAAACAAATAAGAGTTCCTAATATTAGATTATTGTTTGTGAGATGGTCACATTTTCATGATCATGTAATTAATTAAAGTCTAACAAAACAAAAGAGTTTATTGTTAGGGTAACAATTGTAATGTATTTAGCAAAGTACATTTGGAGTTGTCATTGACTCTAAGTCCTATCATATGAGAATATCTAGTGACCGCATAATCGAAAGTTATGCTTTGGATGTCTTCAACCATCCACCATAACAGGGAATCATAAATGTTGACGTGTGGGCATAATTTAGAGCATATATTGGAACTGAGATTGTTCAAAATTAGGAATAAGATAATAACCATTTTATTATTGCCTCTCGGGAATATTCCCTTCAAAAATTAACCGTGCGTTGGATTTTCATCATTTACACATATATACCCCTGAGGACCTAACACACAAAGCTCTGGGGTTTCTAACCATTCCTAGCGTGATTTCATGAATTCTCTATCCGACAGCCTCCATAGTTCCACCACAACGTTTACTTTAGCCTTTTGATCATACTTCCTTCTTCAAATAAAATTCATTAAGATCTCATGCATGGTTCGAAAATGAATTTCCACCCAAACATTTCATCCAAAATGGTGGTTTCACATTACTGGCCTCCTCCATCGTTGATCTTGTTGACCCCGCCTCTCCTCCAACAACACCCGCAACTCGATGGACCATCGCCATTGTGGAGGATAGCTACGCCCATCACGGATGTGGGTTCCAGGCTTCCACCAGCGTAAATGGAAGCAACGAATAGAGCGGAGCCTCCCACGGTCTGGCGGGGCCCTTCCTAGGCACCACAAAGGAGAGCCACGCCGACAGCAGGCTTGGTTGCACCGGCTCTATTTGACTAGACAATATGTCCTCAAGCCCCTAAGCAAACATAATATAGAGGCGTTTGTCCATCGGGGTCCCCTTGGAGATACATACTCTTATATCGTTATCACACTTGCCTTTTTTCACAAAGAAAATAATTTAATCCTAAGAACATCCTCTTGCGTAATCTGAGTCTCAAAAAAAACTTATGAATTGGTACCCAAATAAAATTTAAGCCAAATTTGACCGTACCACGCATATATTGACCTTATTGGTAACACGTGGTCACATTAATTTGAACTCCGGACTTAAACCCTACTAGCTAGTAGTACATAAATTTTGCATGGTTACAAAAGACACATATTTTAAAGCAAGATCCAACATGGACTGTGGCATGCATGCGTGGTTGTACGGCCAAGCATTGGAAGTTTTATAATACGCTGGGGCCCACACAAGATGCAAGTCCATCGATCATCAGTTGATCTAGGTAGCTAGCTTTGTGATGCCAGGTTTCAGCTACTAGCTAACACGTCCATGTTCATTCTTAATAGCTAGCTAGTCCAACATGTACGTCCATGGTATTAGAAAGCTGGCCACTCAGTCTAAATCAATCCCGGCCACTCGCTCGGTCTAAACGCCGGATAATCCATTTTAAGATTCCATGGTATTCAAATACACGTTTACGTACGTACGTTGCTCAGCTGATGGATGCGTGTGCGCATGGAATCTAGGGATGTGCACAACTTTGATTGGAACGGTATACACAACTTTGAGGTAGACACTCAAAGTTGTGTAGGATATTGATCCACTACACCTATATACCCATATGAACCTAACCTAACACCAAAGGCTCCATTTTCTCACAAGAGTAGGGTTTGTCACCCCGAACAGAATTTTGCACCACGTATGTAGAATCTTCCTATGCGTGTGAAGGAGGTGCAACTTAAACATCGTGTAATCTATTTTACTACTTTGTTGTTCCTTGGTCCTAACCTAACACAACCAAGAAATCGGTTCCACTTTGCTACCACCTTCCGACTCATGTACGAGGAGAGGCTAGAACGGTGGTTCCGTCTTTTCCCCAGCGGGGCTAGGGTTTCCCCGGACAGGGACTCCAGAGCGTATGAATGCCAAAGCAACACATGGTATGCCATACCATATGTGTTAGAGTGTTTCATGGGTATTGGATGCCAAACATTTCCTCACTCTCTATGTTAGGGCTTCACCGGCGTCGATTCTCTCTAGCGGGTTCCACGACTACTTAGAGCCCAAAACTCCCGAATCTGACAGAACGAGGTAAATCTTGCAAATTGGTTGTCCCTACCATTTACTTGGGTGTTCCTTGGGCCTAATATAACACAACGAAGCAATTGGTTCCACCTTTCTACCCCCTTCCGGCTCACGTAGAGGGGCCAGAACAGCAGTTCCGTCCTTTGCCCAAGGGGCTATGGTTTCTCCGAAGAGGGGCTCTGGAGCGTCTAAATGCCAGCACATGGTATGCCATACCATGTGTGATATGGAGTGTGTAAAGTTTCTTTGATGACCAAGATTCCCTCATTCTCTTTGTTAGGGCTTCATCGGCGTCAGGCTCTCTCTAGCGGGTTCCAGGACTACTTAGAGCCGAAAACTCCCGGATCTGGCGGAACGGGGGAAATATTGCCAACAGGTGGCCCCTACCATTGACTTTGGTGTTCCTTGGAACTAACATAACACAAGAAACCAATCGATACCACTTTGCTACCCCCTTCCGGCTCATGTACGCGGAGAGGCTATAGAACGGCGGTTCCGTCTTTTTTCCCAACGGGGCTAGGGTTTCCCCGGAGAGGGACTCTGGAGCGTCTCAATGCCACCACAACACATGGTATGCGATATCACGTGTGTTAGAGTGTGGCATGGGTCCTGGATTCCAAATATTCCCTCACTCTCTGTGTTAGGGCTTCACCAGCGTCGGATTCTCTCTAGCGGGTTCCACGACTACTTAGAGCCCAAAACTCCCGAATCTGACAGAACGGGGATATCTTGCCAACAGGTTGGCCCTACCATTGACTTGGGTGTTCCTTGGGCCTAATATAACACAACCAAGAAATTGGTTCCACCGTGCTACTCCCTTCCTGCTCACATAGAGAGGCCAGAATGGCAATTCCGTCTTTTCCCCAAGGGGCTATGGTTTCTCCAAAGAGGGGCTCTGGAGCGTCTGAATGCCACCAGAGCACATGGTATGGCATAACATGTGTGTTAACATACCATGTCTTATATACAGTGTGGCAAGTGTCTTGAATGACCAAGATTCCTCACTCTCTGTGTCATGGCTTCACCAGCGTCGGATTCTATCTAGCGGGTTCCAGGACTACTTAGAGTCGAAACTCCCGGATCTGGCGGAACGGGGGTAATCTTGCCAAGAGGTGGGCCCTAACATTGTATTTTGTGTTCCTTGGAGACCTAACCTAACACAACCAAGCAATCGGTTCCACTTTGCTACCCCCTTCCGGCTCATGTACGCGGTTCGTCTTTTTCCCCAACGGGGCTAGGGTTTCCCCGAAGAGGGACTCCGGAGCGTATGAATGACACCACATCACATGGTATTCCATACCACATGTGTTAGAGTGTCGCATGGGTCTTGGATTCCAAACATTCCCGAACTCTCTGTGTTACGACTTCACCGGCGTCGGATTCTCTCTAGGAGGTTCCACGACTAATTAGAGCTTGAAACTCCCAGATCTGACAGGGGAAATCTTGCCAAGAGGTTGTCCCTACCATTGACTTGGGTGTACCTTGGGAATAATATAATACAACCAAGAAAATGGTTCCACCTTGCTACCCCCTTCCGGCTAACGTAGAGGGGCCAGAACGGCAGTTCTGTCTTTTTCCCCAAGGGGCCATGGTTTCTCCGAAGAGGGGATCTGGAGCGTCTGAATGCCAGCTCATGGTATGCCATACCATTTGTGATATGGAGCGTGGAAAGTGTCTTGGATGGCCAAGATTCCCTCATTCTCTCTGTTAGGGCTTCATCGGCGTCGGGTTCTGTCTGGCGGGTCCAGGACTACTTAGAGCCGAAACTCCTGGATCTGGCGGATCGGGGGAAATATTGATAATAGGTGGCCCCTACCATTTACTTTGGTGTTCCTTGGACCTAACCTAACACAACGAAGCAATAAGTTCCACTATGCTACCCCCTTCCGGCTCATGTACGCGGAGAAGTCTTTTTCCCCAATGGGGCTAGGGTTTCCCCGGAGAGGGACTCTGGAGCGTATGAATTCGACCACAGCACATGGTATGCCATACCATATGTGTTAGAGTGTGGGATGGGTATTGGATGCCAAACATTCCCTTACTCTCTGTGTTAGGGCTTCACCGGGGTCGGATTCTCTCTAACGGTTTCACGACTACTTAGAGCCTGAAACTCTCGTATCTGACAGAACGAGGGAGATCTTGACAAGAGGGTTGTCCCTACCATTGATTTGGGTGTAACTAGGGCCTAATATAACACAACCAAGCAATTGGTTCCACCTTTCTACCCCCTTCCGGCTCACGTAGAGGGGCCCGAACAGCAGTTCCGTCTTTTTCCCCAAGGGGCTATGGTTTCTCTGAAGAGGGGCTCCGGAGCTTCTGAATGCCAGCACATGGTTTGCCATACCATGTGTGATATGGGGTGTGGAAAGTGTCTTGGATCTCCAAGATTCCCTCATTCTCTTTGTTAGGGCTTCATCGGCGTCAGATTCTCTCTGGCGGATTCCAGGACTACTTAGAGCCGAAACTCCCGGATCTGGCAAAATGAGGGCAATCTTGCCAAGAGGTGGCCCCTACCATTGAATTTGGTGTTCCTTGGAACAATCCTAAAACAATCAAGCAATCAGTTCCACTTTGCTACCCACTTCCGGCTTATGTATGCAGAGAGGCTATAGAACGGCGGTTCCGTCTTTGTCCCAAACGGATCTAGGGTTTCTCCGGAGAGGGGCTCTAGAGCGTCTGAATGCCACCACAACACATGGTATGCGATATCATGTGTGTTAGAGTGTGGCATGGGTATTGGATTCCAAATATTCCCTCACTCTCTATGTTAGGGCTTCACGAGGGTCGGAATCTCTCTAGCTGGTTCCACGACTACTTAGAGCCCGAAACTCCCGGATCTGACAGAACAGGGGAAATCTTGCCAACAAGGTGGACCTGCCATCGACTTGGGTGTACCTTGGGCCTAATATAACACAACCAAGAAAATGGTTTCACCTTGCTACCTCCTTCCGGCTCACGTAGACTGGCCAGAACGGCAGTTCCGTCTTTTTCCCCAAGGGGCTACGGTTTCTCCGAAGAGGGCTCCGGAGCGTCTGAATGCCAGCACATGGTATGCGATACCATGTGTGATATGGAGTGTGGCAAGTGTCTTGGATGACCAAGATTACCTCATTCTCTTTGTTAGGGCTTCATCGGCGTCGGTTTCTCTCTGGCGGGTTCCAGGACTACTTAGAGCCGAAACTCCCGGATCTGGCAGAACGGGGGGAATCTTGCTAAGAGGTGGCCCCTACTATTTACTTTGGTGTTCCTTGGAACTAACCCAACACAACCAAGCAATCGGTTCCACTTTGCTACCCCCTTCCGGCTCATGTACGCGGATAGGTCTTTTTCCCCAATGGGGCTTGGTTTTCAGCTTTACGGCGAAAGTTAGATTGCCAGCTGGTTGCTCTGGCCGTATGCTCGATACGCCTATTTATATATATTCATGGATAAGAGTATATTCACCCCCTCTTAATTTGGATAAGATTCTCTACCTCTTGATTTGAATATATTCAATTCTAATCCCTCCGTTCAACAATAGATGATTTGCATTTGTCTACATATAGATGTATCTACACAGTAAACATATCTAGATAAGTGGAAGTCATCTATTTATAGATACTCATAGATAAGAGGTGAATATTCTAAATTCGATTGCCAATCTTTCAAGGATATAAGAGGTGAATATATGCCATTAATTACAATTTATGGTCATGCTTATCGTAATCAAATCAAGGATACGGTCATGTTGAAAACGAAGATCAACAACGACCTGTCAGTTTTAGATTGTCAAAATCTTTTATCTCTTCAACTCTCAATTCGATTCCGAATCCTTGATGAAAATAATAAGTGAATCTAATATATTAACTACTATTGATTACAATCCATGGGATCTTCATATGTGTATATGTGTCGCAGAAAGGATGAAAACTCATTACACAAGTTTGAAGTTGTATACCTCCTTCAAAAACAGACTGTACCGCTAGAAGATTCTAGAATCGTGGTACAAACCGCCCCCTCCCCCCACCACCACCACTTCAGGCGCGCAACTCTTGCTAGAACATGGATTTTTTTTGGTTAGTTCACGCTCCTATGCCATAATCTAACAGAAAATAGTAAAATCTAATGAAACCTTCTTTGGATTACAAACTTGGTGGTACACATGGCGGGGCCAACTACAAAGAGAACCCAAAAAATCTTTCAGGAATCATCGGAAACCATAGATTATCGGAATGGTGTACTAATATGGGAATATTAGTGTGGTGTAAATTATGAAAATCCAATACAAAATTTTGAAGTTGCACCTCCTGAAGACACATGACTATATACCCCATGAGAGTTCTCGACCCTTGGTGTAAAACTCCGGTTTTGGGGAGACCGGCCCCAGTATTATGAGAACATTGAATTTTGGGTTAGCTCCAGATCCGACCTAATCTAAGACAAAAAAAATGTAAAGTCACATGAACCCTTACTTTGGATGAAATATAGGGGTGGATTTTACGAGGACCATCAGAAAGGGGGGCACATGAAATCACGTCAGTAAGGGTTAGAACCCTATAGTTCTGGGAATCGGTCCTCATATCGGTACACGGTGTGGTAAAAATTATGAAAATCGAGTACACAACTTTTAATTTGCACCTCTTTCACAAAGAATACCATCCGTAGAAAAGTTCTCTACCCGTTGTGTGAAACTCCGATTTCCGGGCGACCGACACAACTCATGTGGGAGAACTAGATTTTTTTCGATTAAGATCGACTAACACAAAAAAAAGTGGAAATTACTAAGAAACCCTGACTTTAAATGAAAATATGGAGGGTGGACGCTAGATGGCCCTCAAGCAATGGGAAATCACGCCAGGAACTGTCAAAACCCTAGATTTTGGTGCACATGGTCCTCATATTGGTATATAAGGGTGATCACAATGTATAATTCTATCACACAAATTTTAACTTACACTTCCTTCACAAACATGTTACAATAAGGTTATGGACTTTAGGGTGCAAATCTCTCGCTTCAATAGCCTGGATCCAACAACACTGAAGCCAAAAAGGATGAGGAAAATTAAATCTGTTGCCCAAAGAGGGTCACAACCTTCTCCTGCGGCTGCTCCCGACACTCCGGTCGCAGCTGCGGAGGTGAATGTGGTTGCTAGGGAGGAAGAACCCTTGCAGTCCAGCCAGCCTTTTGCGTCCGAGCCGGACGCGAGGGAAAGTACGGTACCAGAGACGGGTCGAACCTCTTATGCAGCTTAAGAAACGCCCATTCCGTCTTTCGACAAAGAATTCAGGGTAAAAGGAGAACTATTTGATGAACTCGGATATATTCATCCGTGGGCTACCAAGTTCTTCGCACTAGCGCCTCGAATCCCTCCTCGGCCGCAAGGAGGGCTAATTGTAAGGAATAACTTCGTATTTTCACCTCGGCAGGTCATCCAGGATGGCCTCTGCAACGTCGGGATTCTTTTTGCAGACTATGCAAACGAATTCAACGAAAACCTGGCGAACTTGACTAGGATGAGCCAGGTAATATCTCCAGCCTCCAAGTAATAAGCTGAATTTATAATTTCTTTTCATTGTTATGCTTGTTTTGAACTAAAGAATTCTTTCTTTCTTTCCCGTGTTTCAGCAAACTGCTGAAAATATCAACGTGGAGGTTTTCGACAAACTTACCATCAAGAATAACGAGGTTAAAACCCTTCTTAAAATTCTTGAAGATAAGGAGGCGGATCTTGCATCTACTCAGCAACAGCTGAGTGAACTAGCAGGTATTTAACTTTTCTCTGCTTTCATTCGCAAATTTTTCTAAGTATTTTTCCGAGTTTCTAACTCTTCTCTTTACTTGCTTTTCAGCTTCTTTGGCGAAAGCCAAACAAGTTGCTGAAGATACCGGCAACGCCGAAAACCTCCTCCACGAGAACCTGGATCTTCACAAGCTCAATATGAAGCTGTAGCAGGACCTGGAGGCCAGCCAACTAGCTGTTGGCATTGCCGAATCTGAGACCTCCAACCAGGCTTCAAAAGACAAGGCCACCATCCGGGATCTGGAGAATGCCTTGAACTAGCGCTTGGAGGAAGGCACCGAGATGGACCATATTCTCGGTAAGTACTTTTTCTTTTACCGGATTTTCCATGTTCCATCTTCTTCTATTTTTTCTAACACTTGTGTGTTTTACTGAAACAGGAGGCTAACCCGGATTGAACAAATCCGGGCTTTCAGGAAGGTATTCACCGCGATCAAGGCTGCGGGAATGTTGCTTGTCAACAAGTGCCTTCCTGCTAGGTCTGGGGAGTTCTCGGAAGTTGAAAAACTTTCTGAAGCTATCATGGAGGTGGCGGAATCCAAGGAGTCCCTTCTCCATTCCGCGGCTCGCGGTGGTGCACGCATGGCTCTTGGGCTCATGCGCATGCACTACCCAACTGCCAAATCTTGGCGTGTGGCGTACGGCATCCCTCAAGGATACACGGAGGCGTTATGGGACAAAATCTTTGATGAAATCAAAGGTCACGCCACCAAGATTGCCAACATGGTGAACATCTCCACCTTCTACCCGGAGGAAGCAATTCCGGAAACTCCCGAGGAATCCAGCAGCAAATATGACGACTCTGATGCCTGAAGAGTTGTCTGGTCCTGGGTAGAGATAGGAAAAATAGAAGTATTATTGTTCTTACAATGTAAAACTTATTGTAATTCTTTCTATTTCTTTGTATAAACAAGTACTCCGCTTTTGCAGTTATATTTATTAAGTCTTTGCAATTTTTCTGGGTTTTTATTCATTTATCTTCTAAGTTCTCTGGTTTAGATGACTTAACCGTCCTTAGTGTTTGAAATGGCTCAATAGTATTTAATCTTCATGCGAAGTGACTGGGCATAACCAATCAGTCGAAACTCGGAAACATGGAGCATACTAAAGGCATTTTTACTTACTAGCTCTAGTGACCCAACATAAAAACAATCAGATAATACTTAGAGAAAAAATAAGGAATTTTGAATGAAACTCAGGCACGCAGGCACAATCTGGGTTTCCTTAAGCCACCTTAGGCTGAAAATCATTCAGTTTTTTTGAACTCCGAGCATGCAGGCACAATTCGGGTTAACATTGAGTATTTTGAAAGATCATTGGGAAATAGATAAGGCGGATTTATGCTCTGTACTATAATAAGCATGTAAGAACAAAGATATATGAATTCCGACAAATTTATTTCATGATCTCAAAGATGTTTACATAGAAATTGAACTAAGTGTAGAAGGGACGTAACTACTGGATGCTCTAGGGTCTTTTAGTCTCCCCTAGTTCGTCTTATATTGTTAGGGTAACAATTGTACTAGAACGATCAAGGTATATATATGATTTGCTAAAAAGAGACTAAACAATTGTAATGTATTTAGCAAAGTACATTTGGAGTTGTTATTGACTCTAAGTCCTATAATATGAGAATATATAGTGACCGCATAATCGAAAGTTATGCTTTGGATGTCTTCAACCATCCACCGTAACAGGGAATCATAAATGTTGACGTGTGGGCATAATTTAGAACATATATTGGAACTGAGATTGTTCAAAATTAGGAATAAGATAATAACAATTTTATTATTGCCTCTCGGGCATATTCCCTTCAAAAATTAACCGTGCGTTGGATTTTCATCATTTACACCTATAAACCCCTGAGGACCTAACACACAAAGCTCTGGGGTTTCTAACCCTTCCTAGCGTGATTTCATGAATTCTCTATCCGACAACCTCCATAGTTCCACCACAAAGTTTACTTTAGCCTTTCGGTCATACTTCCTTCTTCTAATAAAATTCATGAATATCTCATGCATGGTTCGAAAATGAATTTCCACCCAAACTTTTCATGCAAAATGGTGGTTTCATATTACTGGCCTCCTCCATCGTTGATCTTGTTGACCCCGCCTCTCCTCCCACAACACCCGCAACTCGATGGACCATCGCAATTGTGGAGGATAGCTACACCCATCACCGATGTGGCTTATGGCGTCCAGGCTTCCACCAGCGTAAATGGAAGCAACGAATAGAGCGGATGTGACGCCCCGAGCTCGGGCACTATGCAGATTTCAGCATTCCCGCCAAATCCGCATAATAACCGATTCCAGGTTGCCACTTGTGATAACATTACAACAGTTCACGAATATTCAACAACAACATAAGAGATTTATACAAGTCGACTCAAACGAGTCAAGAATACAACTGATACAATACAAAGATCCAAATAACAGCGGAAGAAACAACATAGTGTCCGACTACGGACAAGATACAAATTGGACTAAGAGTCCTGAAGATAACCGAGAGCGTCCAATCCCTGCCCAGGCCAACCCGGAGGGATTCCCAAGCTAACGTCGTCAGACTTCAAACCTGTTGACTGCAATGTGGAATATGCAGCTACGAACGGAGTCGTGGGTCAGTACGGTTAAGTACTGGCAAGTCATACTCACAAGATACCAGCGTAACCAATCATCACAAAATACAAATACTTTGGGTACCACGGAAAGGAAGGGATTATTGCAAAGAAGCGGCAGCGGCTGCACTAACTAACTACAGAGTCGCGCTACAACATCCGGCTAAAAGAAAGGGATAAGAGAGCGTATCAGAACCAACTACAACTACTCACCAAACAATACCCATCCAATGTTACCCCCTACTAAGGAGGCAACCCAAGGAAACTCACTCGGTTGATTAAGGTGACATTCATTGTTATGGTGGAGGTAATCTATATTACTAGTCAAGTTATCATCGTTAAGTGTAAGTTGTCTGAGTACTTGTTAGCCAGCACTTTCACCAAGTCATCAATAACCGCGGACAACACAGCTTCTCGAGAAGATTTAACCCTGCAGTGATGCACCAATTTGGCCATACACGTAAGAATATCCCGCCAGACGGGGCATCAACCCACCAAGCGAGGTACTCAACACAACCCAACTCTTCTTCGCATCAAGCCCAAAGAACCCCGTGCAGTTGAGCGCACGACTAATCGAGCCCCATGAAGAAAAGGGGACCCTAATAGCACTCTAAGAACGTGTCTCCTTAAATGCCGACTACAAAAGTTCCACCCTGGCGCCAAGGGTTCGCACCTGCATATGCATGCGGCAAATGGAAAATCCGAACTAAATGAGGCGATTTGGACGAGATGCGAATCGAATCAAAGTTGAGGGGGGCGCCCATACTCGCTTCCCACATGCGGTTAGTGCGCTCATCATGGATCAGTAGACAAGACTCTTTTCCTAATTAAGTTCGACACTAGCAGGCCTCAAAACCACGCCGGGCCTCCTGCCGGTGCCTTATCATCAAATTATTATTACCCAAAACAATAACATGTTGTTGATTAAGTTGAAACCCAACTATCAACTAAACAGGTGATATGAAAAAGGACAACAAGACCTGAGTGCAAACAACAATAAGCATGCAACTACGACATGAGGGCCAACAAGGTAAACAAGCAACAGTTAATAGGAAGTGGAAGGA
The DNA here is from genome assembly GCA_028641055.1 of Alopecurus myosuroides. Classification (NCBI taxonomy): domain Eukaryota; kingdom Viridiplantae; phylum Streptophyta; class Magnoliopsida; order Poales; family Poaceae; genus Alopecurus; species Alopecurus myosuroides. Next base: position 6,676,938 of record CM054058.1, on the reverse strand, counting down.
AAGGCTATATCATGGCTGCAAGGTAAACATATGATAGGATCGAGACACAAGCATCGAATCATAAGGCTAGCATAAAGACAACGGAAAGAATCGGTAACAAGTGAGGAAAGGCAACACGGGTAGCAAGTGAGTATACTTGCCTGAGATCCAGCAAGATCGAGATATGGATGCATGACAAGGTTAAGGATGCATCAAAGATAAACTAGTTGACATGGTAAAAATATTTAAATGGGCCCATATGCAATTTGGATTGCATATGGAAAAGCCCATGAATTAATGTTGAATTAATTGATCAACAAATAGTCATCCTGTGAAAGTTGATTAGAATGATGCATGGATGATGAAAATAACAAGAAAACAACAATAGCATTCAGTTTGATATGTTGTTTACCAAGTTTGGAATTTTTTTATTAAGTTATGAAATCTGGCTTCTTAAATGAGTTACACAAACATTTATTGTTTTCACCCATTTTAATTGTTCAAAACAGATAACAAAATTTATATTTGGAAAGAACACAAAATTTTAGATGGAATACGCATTTCATTTGTTGAATTTGGATTTTAGATGAGCAAGTTATTAATTTGACAATTTTAAATGCATTAATTAAGAAATAGTTGTTTTCAGCAATTTAATTTATTCAAAACATAAAACAAAGTTGATATTTGCAAAGTTCATGAAAAATGGGATGGAAACATATTTTACTTTTCAAATTTGGACTTAAAATGAATTAGTTATGATTTATACAATTAAATCAATTTAAATTGAGCCGGAAGCCCAACATTTAATTTAGGAGGTTCATGTTATTTATCTACCCATCAATATTAAGCGTTGAGTTAACATGGCGAGATAACATAAAGATGAGCTATGCAATTTTAAATGGAACCGGAACAATATTTAATTACCCCAACTCATTCCATATTTAATTATGTCGGGGGGTTACCCCCGAGTAGGGTAAAGGCAAGTGCTAAGGGCAAGATCAGAAGGAATGTTCAGCCGAGTAGCCATCTACCCGGAACTCGCTACCCGGTTGACTGCTACTCGGTCTCACACTAAAGATAACCAGAAGGACGAATCAAGGAAGTTATGTTCTCCCGAGTACAAGAGTTGGTCCGAGTAGAACTGGCGGGAACCTACTCGGGCCAGAAGTCAAAGGAGCCATTCTGACACAGGATACCGCGTATCCCGGGTCCGTACTTGGCACTATTCATGCCACTGTTCATCTAAGGATGGCGTGCCTGACAGCGACAGTGTGTCAGCAGGGCGTCGCAGGATAGGGGGGACCTACTCCGTGTTCGGCACAGTGATAACATACTGGTTACTTGGTTTTGCCCAACGACTTTCCGGACAGGACAAGGTTAGAAGCCAAAGCTGTCAGCGGGAGCTCGGAAGAAGGACGATGTGTACACAATGTCGACATCTGTTTGTATTTGGCTGTATCCGGCGGGGCATCGAGTATATAAGGTGCCTTGCCCCCTCCTGCGCGGGGGATGCTTACCCAGATTCGAGACTTGGTGCAGATTCTTGACCTAGTTCATCACGTAGAGAGAAGAGTCGCTACTCGGTAGCAAGAACACTTGTACTGTGGCTACTCGGTGAGACCTCAATACGTAAAAAGAAAAGGCAGGAGTAGGGGTTTTACCTCCTCACGAGGGCCCTGAACCTGGGTAGATCGTCTTGTTTGCAGTGGTTGATTCTTACTTCACGCGGCTACTCGTCGCGTGATCCCTCCCCGAGCACCTCCAGCGTCCATTGTTCCCACATCTTTAGCCATCCTATGGCATCTGCCGTGACACCACCACGACAGTTGGCGCCCACCGTGGGGCAACCAGCGGCGCTGGCTGGAGTTTCTGTTCGGACGGGATCTACCTCGGCGGAGCGCGTGGTCTGTGGCCTTGTCCACAGATTCGGCTCCTTCGACGTCGTCATCGACAACCCAGGCTACTTTGGCGGCAGGGTCATGCCGGAGGGCGGCACGGTGATCTCCTTCGGCTCGCACCTCGTCTACGTCGCCACCGCCATCGTCAGCGAGTTTCCGGAGGAGGTGCTGGTCGCAGAGGATCCTCCTGCTGTGATTGCTGCTCGCGGACGGCCTATGTCGCACCCTGATTTCTAGGGGATACTCATCGGGCCGAACTGGATAGCAGATGCTTGGATTATGGGGCATAACTTCTCCCACGTCCCAGCTTCCTGGTAGGCCTGCGCTTATGCGCGACAACACAAGCCCTGCTATTCCATCGTCGATGTAAACTATCCACTAGAGATCAACGACACTACTGTCGACGTACTTCATACCAATCACACATGGTACGTCAACAGCGTTAAACGAATGATAATCACAACATATCTCTAAGACACAAGAGATTGAAATAACTTGCAAATGGCTCTCATTAGAGCAGAGATAGCAAATACAATCATTCAGAGGGCACATGCCCCAACAATACATCGTTACAATACAGCGGAAGCAATCAACATGTCTGAGTACAGACAAGAACCAAATAGGCCTAAGAGGCCGGAAACGAAAAGACGGAGCCCATCCACGAAGTCTCGGATCCTGCCCGGGTCCGCTATCTACTCGTCAGCAGTCTCGTCATACTCCACGTAGTAGCCACCATGTAGATCTTCGGAAACGTAGGTCTGCGGAAACCACAGCCCCAAAGGGGTCAGTACATAAACGTACTGGCAAGCAAGACTCACATTTCACCAAAGTGTAACCCGTCAACACCAAGCACAGATGCTTTGGGTTCAACGGAAGAGAGGGGATATAAAAGATGCGGCAACTGGCTGCACTAACCAACTACAGAGATTCTACCACTTCCGGCTAACAGAAAGGGGATAAGATCGAGGATTGTAACCAACTGAAAGATAACTTCAAGCAAACCCATCCTGGATCTCGCCCCTTATCCAAAGAAGCAATCCGAGGATAACTCACACAGTTGAGTTAATGATGGTTCATATTATTGTGTCAATAAGCCTATTACTAGTCAAGTTGTTAATCATTGGGTGTAAGGTTGTTAATCGTTAGGTTTAAGTTGTCCTGAGTACTTGTTAGCCAGTACTTTCACCAAGTAATCCATAACCGCGGAAAACACGGCTTCTCGAGAAGATTATCCCTGCAGGGTTGCACCAATTTGGCCGTACACGCATGAATAACCCGCCAGATGGAAAGGCCCTTCCACCAAGCGGGGCACTCAACACAACTCGACTCTTCTTCGCATCAAGCCCAAAGCACCACGTGCTGTGCGTGCGCGGCTAATCGAGCCCCACGAAGAAAAGGGGACCCTCATAGCACTGGAAGACCACGCCGCCCTAAATGCCGACTACAAAAGTTCCACCCGGGATCCAAGGGCTCGGAAGATCATGCATGCAGCAAATGGAAAGCCCGAACTACGTGTGGCGATTTGGACGAGATGCGAATCGAATCAAATTGAGGGGGGCGCCCATACTCGCTTCCCACATGCGGGTAGTGCGCTCATCATGGATCAGTAGACAAGACCCTTTTCCTATTAGGGTCGACACTAGCAGGCCTCAAAACCACCCTGGGCCTCCTGCCGGTGCCTTATCATCAAATTATTATTTAACAATATCATTAGCATGATTGATTGATTAAACATCGAGCCCCCAGAACATAATAACAATATAGTAACTGAAAGTAACGGGTAACAGACTCGAGCAAAACAACCTAAGCATGCTAGTAAGACACTGGCTCAATCAAAGGGGTTGTAGGAGTGGAGGTGAGGCAATATCAAGGTTAAGGGATTCATGTGATGGGTTCGTAACAGAAACAACTACTACTAAGGCTAGCAGAAAAGAACAACGGAAAGTATCGGTAACCAATGTTGAAAGGAACACAGTGGTTCATGTGAGTGATAACTTGCCTGCAAAACCCAGTAGCCTGGTACTGAGCTAGATCCTTAGAAGGGGTGTCGTAAGTATCGTCGGTCTCACGTCGTCGTGTATACGAGAAGAAGCAAACAAACAAGACAGAAATATAAACAATCAATAACATGGCATAGTGCACAAACATGGGATGATGCATGATGGTTCAATTGATGCATCCAAAAATAAACTAGTTGACAAGATAGAAACAGGATTAAATGGACCCACATGCAATTGGATTGCATATGGAAAGCCCATGATTTCTGGTTGAATTAATTGTTTTACAACTAAGCAACATGTGAAAGTGGATTAGCATGATGCATGGATGAGGAAAACAGCAAAATAACAACAATATGAGCAAATGGAAATAAGGGTTAACAAGTTTGGAAATTCATTTATTAAGTTAGGAAATTTTGGTTACTTAAAGGTGTTGCTCAAGCAATTGTTGTTTTCACCAATTTTAATTGTTCAAAATAGATAACAAAATTCATATTTGAAAAGGTTATGCTTTTATGGTGTGAAAACATATTTTATTTGTGGAAATTGGATTTAAAATGAGCAAGTTATTATTTTGGCAATTTTAAATGCATTAAACAAGAAACAGTTGTTTTCAGCAATTTAAATTATTCAAAACAGCAAACAAAATTTATATTTGGAAAGTACATGAAAAGTTGATTGGAAAACATATTTGGTTTGTTGAATTTGGAATTTTTATGAACAAGTTATGAATTTTGCAAGTTTAAGTAATTTAAAGAAGAATTCAAATATTGCACCGATTTAAAAATATTCAAAACAGTAACAAATTGCATTGAAAGGGTTGAAAACATGTAGCAAAGGATTCATTGAACATTTTGGGCTATCAAACATAATTTTTGGGTGATTATTGAATTTATTATGCCATTTTCCATAAATAGTTTTATTCTGCCCTTTTTAGTAAACGGAGGAAAACATGTTCAAAATTAATTCCATTGTGCCCAAATAAAATACCAATGTGTAGAGTTTGTTAAGACAAATTTTTAGAGTGCAAATTTGCTTAAATTGGATGAGCCAAACTCAAGTTATGAAATTCCAAAGTTTCCACTTTTTATGGCATTTTCAGTAATTAATTATTTAGGGCAAAAAGAATTACAGAAACATGTTGCAATTTTGTTACTAGTAGAAAGAGCACAAAAATTTGAATCCACAGAAACTTGAATCATTCAATTTGGAGCAAGATTCAATTTTTAATGGATTTTACAAGTAATGTTTCATATCTGCTTTTCTGAATTTCGAGCAGCAAAGAAAAAAAACAGCAGAAAATAAAAGATGGGGCTTGGGGTTCGAACCCAGCACCCCTTGCTGCGTGCACAAGTTCAGGAACCAGTGGGCTATGCTGCGTTGTGTAGACAGATAAGGGGGACTCGGGGGTAAGAGGTGTTGAGCGCGCGCTGTTCTGAATCTGAAAGATGCAGTTCGCTGGTTCCAGTTCCTGTAACGCAACAGCCAACGGAGGCAGGCAGCGACCTGCTCGCCGGAGGGGGCGCCGGGTGGCCGTGGCGGTGGGCTGCTGTGGGGAGTGCGGAGGGGAGTAGAGGAGGCGAGAGGAAGGGGAGAAGAGGAGGTACCTTCGAGCGGAAGGCAGGGGGCGGTCGGGTGCAGTTCGGTCGGGGCGGACAGGGTGAGGTCGCCGGCGTGGAGCGGACGGCGGCGGCGGCTCGACGCGTCCCGGGCCTGGCCGAGGGCACAGGGGCGTAGAGGACACCGGCCCGGTTCCATTCCCGTGGAGATCCCGCCCGGAGGACGCCCATAGTCCCCGCGCCTTCGCCTTCAAATTCCGGCCAGAGGTGGTCTTGTTGGGGTTCAGTTAGATACAGAGAAAGAATACAGAGAGGAGAAAGGTGGGAGGAAGAGGAAGAAGAATGGCGGCGCTCGAGGGTGAAGGCTAGAGGTCTAGGGTTAGGCTAGGGCAGAGGGGGAAGGCTAGGTCTTAAGGGGAAGGGGGAGGGCTGCTGTCCGTTCTTTCTCTGCCATTGCTACGTGGATGCAGGGATCTCCTGCCGTACGAAGAAGACGATGGGGAACGGGTACCAGGCCTGGGGGAAACGTTTTTGGGCTGGGCCTAGTGCTCTCTCTCTCTCCCTCTGTTTTATTCTTTTTGTTCCATTTTTTTTGGCTGAATCGACAAATGAAGAAAAGGAGGGGTCTAGGGTTAGGAAAGTTTAGGAGAAAAATTGTGGATGAGTTATTTAGGGCAACAACAACATGTGTAACTTTTATTTTTCTAAAAGATTTGAAATCATTTGATATTTGCCACTTGTTTGAAAATGAATGGAATTTGTTATTGAATGAATTGTTAAGAGGACCCCTTTGAATATTGTGAACCCTATTGATTAAAATAGAACAAATGATTATAATTTGGTTGTTACTTTTATAACTTTCACATTTGGTGCTGTTTTGTGATTGCTTTGAATTTGGAAACAATTGGGAATTAATTGATTGAAATAAAAGCACCATTTTATTAGTCGATCAACATGGAATAAAATGAGAACAACTGGTTGTTTTTATTTGAAATAACATTTTGGAAATTGTAACATCACAAGGATGAAACAAAAGGTTTGAAGTTTTGGTTTGAAATTCAAATAGAAAACAAAGGAAAACAAATGAAAACAGTTGGAAAACAACTGAAAACAGAGGAAAACAAAAGGAAAAACAAGCAAAACAAATGCAATCAACATGATGCCATGATGCAAAACATAAAATAACAGAGAGCAAACATTCTAAAGGCTGTTTTTCAGACTTGGGATGTTACAAAACGCCCCCCCTTGAAGGAATCGCGCCCCGAGATTCCTACTGAGAAAAGAAAAGGTCCGGATACTTCTTGCGAAGATCCTCGTGAGCTGTGACACGTGAAACACATCGTGCACCCTGGATAGACGTCAGGGAATTTGCAAACCACCGGAACATTTTCAAGTAAAGGGAGAGGTTTTGTATTGAGGGTGTATAGTTGAACAGAACTTGATTCATTTGGTGAATAGACTATCTGGAATGTGGTGCTTCAGGAACGCTTCCTCGGAACAACCCCAGGTGATAGGAATGCCAGCTTTCATAGCCTGGTAGTTTTGGAAACAACAACAACCTTTCTGGCCAGATAGACTTGATATTTGGGAAGTTTTGATTAGACGCCGGTAGAAGAACTGAAATGGAAAACAACAACAAGATTTCAACGGACGAAAAGGATGTTGAGAAGAACAGGATATCAACATCGAGGAAAACGAGAACAAAACTCCTGAGGTACTACGGAAAAAACCATCCGGGCTTCTAAAGGATCAATATCTACTGCTTAAGGAATAGAGGATTTGCTTCCGGGGCTTACACGCCTCCGTTCTCAATCGTGAGTAGGCAACATGATAAATCATGTCACAACCACCTCCATTCCTATGGTCTAGTAGATATAACCATCCTAGAGAAACCAGGATTCGTGAAATCCTAACTTGAAAGTTTAGATGAGAAGGGAAAACAACGTTGCACTTCCTTACCAGAAAAGGGAGGGTGGGTGGGGAAAGAAGAAAAATGGCAGAATTCCTACTCTCACGTTTCATTTTTCCTATATAGCTACAAAATAGTTTCTAGACTCAACTGCGACCAGTAAAAAGGGATCCTACAGGCAGACAGGCTCTGATACCATTTGTCGCACCCTGATTTCTAGGGGATACTCATCGGGCCGAACTGGATAGCAGATGCTTGGATTATGGGGCATAACTGCTCCCACGTCCCAGCTTCCTGGTAGGCCTGCGCTTATGCGCGACAACACAAGCCCTGCTATTCCATCGTCGATGTAAACTATCCACTAGAGATCAACGGCACTACTGTCGACGTACTTCATACCAATCACACATGGTACGTCAACAGCGTTAAACGAATGATAATCACAACATATCTCTAAGACACAAGAGATTGAAATAACTTGCAAATGGCTCTCATTAGAGCAGAGATAGCAAATACAATCATTCAGAGGGCACATGCCCCAACAATACATCGTTACAATACAGCGGAAGCAATCAACATGTCTGAGTACAGACAAGAACCAAATAGGCCTAAGAGGCCGGAAACGAAAAGACGGAGCCCATCCACGAAGTCTCGGATCCTGCCCGGGTCCGCTATCTACTCGTCAGCAGTCTCGTCATACTCCACGTAGTAGCCACCATGTAGATCTTCGGAAACGTAGGTCTGCGGAAACCACAGCCCCAAAGGGGTCAGTACATAAACGTACTGGCAAGCAAGACTCACATTTCACCAAAGTGTAACCCGTCAACACCAAGCACAGATGCTTTGGGTTCAACGGAAGAGAGGGGATATAAAAGATGCGGCAACTGGCTGCACTAACCAACTACAGAGATTCTACCACTTCCGGCTAACAGAAAGGGATAAGATCGAGGATTGTAACCAACTGAAAGATAACTTCAAGCAAACCCATCCTGGATCTCGCCCCTTATCCAAAGAAGCAATCCGAGGATAACTCACACAGTTGAGTTAATGATGGTTCATATTATTGTGTCAATAAGCCTATTACTAGTCAAGTTGTTAATCATTGGGTGTAAGGTTGTTAATCGTTAGGTTTAAGTTGTCCTGAGTACTTGTTAGCCAGTACTTTCACCAAGTAATCCATAACCGCGGAAAACACGGCTTCTCGAGAAGATTATCCCTGCAGGGTTGCACCAATTTGGCCGTACACGCATGAATAACCCGCCAGATGGAAAGGCCCTTCCACCAAGCGGGGCACTCAACACAACTCGACTCTTCTTCGCATCAAGCCCAAAGCACCACGTGCTGTGCGTGCGCGGCTAATCGAGCCCCACGAAGAAAAGGGGACCCTCATAGCACTGGAAGACCACGCCGCCCTAAATGCCGACTACAAAAGTTCCACCCGGGATCCAAGGGCTCGGAAGATCATGCATGCAGCAAATGGAAAGCCCGAACTACGTGTGGCGATTTGGACGAGATGCGAATCGAATCAAATTGAGGGGGGGCGCCCATACTCGCTTCCCACATGCGGGTAGTGCGCTCATCATGGATCAGTAGACAAGACCCTTTTCCTATTAGGGTCGACACTAGCAGGCCTCAAAACCACCCTGGGCCTCCTGCCGGTGCCTTATCATCAAATTATTATTTAACAATATCATTAGCATGATTGATTGATTAAACATCGAGCCCCCAGAACATAATAACAATATAGTAACTGAAAGTAACGGGTAACAGACTCGAGCAAAACAACCTAAGCATGCTAGTAAGACACTGGCTCAATCAAAGGGGTTGTAGGAGTGGAGGTGAGGCAATATCAAGGTTAAGGGATTCATGTGATCGGTTCGTAACAGAAACAACTACTACTAAGGCTAGCAGAAAAGAACAACGGAAAGTATCGGTAACCAATGTTGAAAGGAACACAGTGGTTCATGAGAGTGATAACTTGCATGCAAAACCCAGTAGCCTGGTACTGAGCTAGATCCTTAGAAGGGGTGTCGTAAGTATCGTCGGTCTCACGTCGTCGTGTATCCGAGAAGAAGCAAACAAACAAGACAGAAATATAAACAATCAATAACATGGCATAGTGCACAAACATGGGATGATGCATGATGGTTCAATTGATGCATCCAAAATAAACTAGTTGACAAGATAGAAACAGGATTAAATGGACCCACATGCAATTGGATTGCATATGGAAAGCCCATGATTTCTGGTTGAATTAATTGTTTTACAACTAAGCAACATGTGAAAGTGGATTAGCATGATGCATGGATGAGGAAAAAAGCAAAATAACAACAATATGAGCAAATGGAAATAAGGGTTAACAAGTTTGGAAATTCATTTATTAAGTTAGGAAATTTTGGTTACTTAAAGGTGTTGCTCAAGCAATTGTTGTTTTCACCAAATTTTAATTGTTCAAAATAGATAACAAAATTCATATTTGAAAAGGTTATGCTTTTATGGTTTGAAAACATATTTTATTTGTGGAATTGGATTTAAAATGAGCAAGTTATTATTTTGGCAATTTTAAATGCATTAACAAGAAACAGTTGTTTTCAGCAATTTAAATTATTCAAAACAGCAAACAAAATTTATATTTGGAAAGTACATGAAAAGTTGATTGGAAAACATATTTGGTTTGTTGAATTTGGAATTTTTATGAACAAGTTATGAATTTTGCAAGTTTAAGTAATTTAAAGAAGAATTCAAATATTGCACCGATTTAAAAATATTCAAAACAGTAACAAATTGCATTGAAAGGGTTGAAAACATGTAGCAAAGGATTCATTGAACATTTTGGGCTATCAAACATAATTTTTGGGTGATTATTGAATTTATTATGCCATTTTCCATAAATAGTTTTATTCTGCCCTTTTTAGTAAACAGAGGAAAACATGTTCAAAATTAATTCCATTGTGCCCAAATAAAATACCAATGTGTAGAGTTTGTTAAGACAAATTTTTAGAGTGCAAATTTGCTTAAATTGGATGAGCCAAACTCAAGTTATGAAATTCCAAAGTTTCCACTTTTTATGGCATTTTCAGTAATTAATTATTTAGGGCAAAAAGAATTACAGAAACATGTTGCAATTTTGTTACTAGTAGAAAGAGCACAAAAATTTGAATCCACAGAAACTTGAATCATTCAATTTTGAGCAAGATTCAATTTTTAATGGATTTTACAAGTAATGTTTCAGATCTGCTTTTCTGAATTTCGAGCAGAAAAGAAAAAAAAACAGCAGAAAATAAAAGATGGGGCTTGGGGTTCGAACCCAGCACCCCTTGCTGCGTGCACAAGTTCAGGAACCAGTGGGCTATGCTGCGTTGTGTAGACAGATAAGGGGGACTCGGGGGTAAGAGGTGTTGGGCGCGCGCTGTTCTGAATCTGAAAGATGCAGTTCGCTGGTTCCAGTTCCTGTAACGCAACAGCCAACGGAGGCAGGCAGCGACCTGCTCGCCGGAGGGGGCGCCGGGTGGCCGTGGCGGTGGGCTGCTGTGGGGAGTGCGGAGGGGAGTAGAGGAGGCGAGAGGAAGGGGAGAAGAGGAGGTACCTTCGAGCGGAAGGCAGGGGGCGGTCGGGTGCAGTTCGGTCGGGGCGGACAGGGTGAGGTCGCCGGCGTGGAGCGGACGGCGGCGGCGGCTCGACGCGTCCCGGGCCTGGCCGAGGGCACAAGGGCGTAGAGGACACCGGCCCGGTTCCATTCCCGTGGAGATCCCGCCCGGAGGACGCCCATAGTCCCCGCGCCTTCGCCTTCAAATTCCGGCCAGAGGTGGTCTTGTTGGGGTTCAGTTAGATACAGAGAAAGAATACAGAGAGGAGAAAGGTGGGAGGAAGAGGAAGAAGAATGGCGGCGCTCGAGGGTAATGGGTAGAGGTCTAGGGTTAGGCTAGGGCAGAGGGGGAAGGCTAGGTCTTAAGGGGAAGGGGGAGGGCTGCTGTCCGTTCTTTCTCTGCCATTGCTACATGGATGCAGGGATCTCCTGCCGTACGAAGAAGACGATGGGGAAGGGGTACCAGGCCTGGGGGAAACGTTTTTGGGCTGGGCCTAGTGCTCTCTCTCTCTCCCTCTGTTTTATTCTTTTTGTTCCATTTTTTTTTGGCTGAATCGACAAATGAAGAAAAGGAGGGGTCTAGGGTTAGGAAAGTTTAGGAGAAAAATTGTGGATGAGTTATTTAGGGCAACAACAACATGTGTAACTTTTATTTTTCTAAAAGATTTATAATCATTTGATATTTGCCACTTGTTTGAAAATGAATGGAATTTGTTATTGAATGAATTGTTAAGAGGACCCCTTTGAATAGTGTGAACCCTATTGATTAAAATAGAACAAATGATTATAATTTGGTTGTTACTTTTATAACTTTCACATTTGGTGCTGTTTTGTGATTGCTTTGAATTTGGAAACAATTGGGAATTAATTGATTGAAATAAAAGCACCATTTTATTAGTCGATCAACATGGAATAAAATGAGAACAACTGGTTGTTTTTATTTGAAATAACATTTTGGAAATTGTAACATCACAAGGATGAAACAAAAGGTTTGAAGTTTTGGTTTGAAATTCAAATAGAAAACAAAGGAAAACAAATGAAAACAGTTGGAAAACAACTGAAAACAGAGGAAAACAAAAGGAAAAACAAGCAAAACAAATGCAATCAACATGATGCCATGATGCAAAACATAAAATAACAGAGAGCAAACATTCTAAAGGCTGTTTTTCAGACTTGGGATGTTACAGCCTACGGGCTGTTCTGCGGACAGCGTAGAGGTGATGGTGGCTGGCCTGGCTGCAGATGCCGGCAAGGGCGCGGCTGGCGCCGCGAGCGTCATCGAGGATCTCGCTGGCTCGAGCGCTGGCGGGAAGACCCACAAGCCCTACGAGAAGGACTGCAACCTCCCCATCTCCACTACTCCGACCATTCCTTCATCAGCTGCGCGAACTGGCATGCCGCCTCCCACTGACATCGAGCTCCTGACTATGAAGTCGCAGCTCAACCGGCAGCGGCAGGAACTGCTCGTCGAGCAGGCGGAGTTGGAGAAGATCAGGCTAGAGCTTAGCCTAGATCAGAACGAGTACAACAAGGCTCATGGTTTCACGCCAGTTGCTAGGAGGGCTAGCAAAGTAGGCGCCACGCGGAGCAACTTAGGTGCCGAGATGGCGACTGTTGTAGAGGCTCCTAGCCAATCCGCCACCGCAAACACCTCCACTAGGCCTAGGTACAGCACCCCCGCCAAAACACTTAGAGCTGCTGAGGCCGTAGCCGCCGAGTTGCCGCATCTCGACGGCGACGCGCGCGTTAGGCAGCAAGAAAGGCTCAACGAGTTAGTGCTAGAGGCTGCTAGGCAGAACGAGGAGTTCCGGAAAGCCAACCCGGGTGCTGGCAGCTCGCAGGTGGTGCATTCGCATGCGGCCAGATCTAACGATCAGGCCTCATCTCCGCACCCCAGCCGCGAGAGGGATCGCAGTGGCTATTCGGGAAGAAACAGGCAAATGCAGGTGTACGATCCGACTGTCACCGCGAAACAGCTCGCTGTGCCGCGACAGTCCGGCCACAAACACAACTCTGCTGGAGCAGGCTTGCAAGCCCATAAAGCTCATAGCCAAACGCGAGGTGGAGATCGCCCGAGTCCTTCTCGGCAACAGGTTGCTCAGCCTGCTCGGCGGAGGTCTCACCAGGCAGCTGCGGCCCAGCCACGTGCGGCTGACCGAGTAGCCATGGAGGTGGACAGATACGACGATGGCTACTCGGCCATGGGGCTGGCTGGGTATGACATTTTGGATCGCGTGGGTGAGCGCGTGCTGGAGCCCACTGATGTTCGTTACAAGTTGGACCGGATCAGTCTGTCCGCGCGGCTCGAGAACACGGGGCCTCCCGGCCCCGAGTGCTTCGGCCCGCGCATCATGAATGAGCCGTCCGTGAGGAACTTCCAGCTCGCAAGGGGCACCAAGAGCTACAATGGCAGCACCAAGCCGGAAGACGGGCTCAACGATTATGTCACTGCGGTTCATATCGCGAACGGCAATCGGAGATGGGCAGTGCGGTACGTTCCGCAGATGCTAGAGGGTCCAGCTCGCACTTGGCTCAACAATTTGCCCAAGAACAGCATCAATTGCTGGCTGGATTTCTCGGAAGCCTTCATCAGCAACTTCACAAGCACTTACAAGAGGCCGAATAGACCGCAGCAGTTGTCAGCCTGCAAGCAGCGAGAAGACGAGACGGATCGCGAATATCTTACTCGGTGGAGCACGCTGCGGAACACCTGCGAACGTGTGAACGAGGCGCAGGCCATCACTTGGTTTGCGCAGGGTTGCAAGCACGGCAACATGTTGTGGCAAAGGTTGCAGAGGGAGATGCCGAACACACTGGCGGAGACCATCAAGATTGCGGATCAGTACGCGCTTGGTGATCCTACTCAGCCACTGATGGACTCCTCCGAGCCGAGAAGAAACTTCAGCAACAAGCGCATGGGTGACCGAATAGATACTCGGTACGACCCTGACGAGGTGAATGCTGTGGGTGTTGGAGCTGGGAGTAGCCAAAGGCAAAAACCTGCTGGAGCCTAGTACGGGCGCAACCAGAACCAGGGCCAAGGCAACAAGAAGCCATACCGAGCTCCTCAGCCGGGTAGCGGCAACTCGGAACCGGCTAAGAAGTTCGTCTTTGACGACATGAAGGATGGCCCGTGCAGTTTCAACACTCAGCACCCCTCGAGGCCAGCAAACCACACTAACCGGCCGTGCGAGTGGTGGGATCTGATCAAGAACGAAGGCTTGCCTCCTCCTCCTCCTCTGCCAGCTGCAAATGCCAATGTGCAACCTGCCCGCGCAACCGCAGCTCGGCCTCCGGCGTTCCCGAGAAGAGAAAATGTGAATCAAGTGGCTTTAGGAGCCAACCGCTACTTCAACAACGAGGCTTACAGCAGCAACAACAACAACCGCAACAACAACAGAGGCAACAATGGCTACCAGGGCAACAACAATGGTAAAAATGATGATGGGGGCCGCAACCAGTACCAAGAGCACCACGAGAGCTACATGATCTTCACCTCTGAGCCTGTCGACAAGCAGTCGCAGCATAGGCGTGCCATGGAGGTCAATGCTGTGATCCCTGCCGTTCCTCATTACATGCACTGGTGCAATGTAGAGATCACTTGGTCCCGAGCTGACCATCCCAAGGTGATGCCCAACCCGGGTAGCTACGCCTTGGTGCTGGACCCTACTTTCTTGGGTCCCGAGAAGAATGTGAGGTTCAGCAAGGTGCTAATCGACAACGGCAGCAGCATCAACATCGTCTACAAGGACACGTTCGAGAAGCTCGGGATTGGCGAGAACATGCTGCTACCCAGCAAGACCACCTTCCATGGCATTGTGCCGGGAATTTCTTGTTCTCCAATGGGCAGGGTGTGGATAGACGTGCTATTCGGTACCAGGGAGAACTGCCGCACAGAGAGGCTGCAGTTCGAGGTGGTTGATCATCAAAGCCCTTACCACGCCCTACTCGGCAGGCCCGCTCTGAGCAAGTTCATGGCTTCCACCCACGCTGCATATCTGAAGATGAAGATCCCTCGTCCCAATGGTGTGATTACCATCTCTGGTGATTACAAGAAGTCCATGGAGTGTGCCTCTGCTGGTTCTCAGCTAGCGGAGTCGATGGTGATTGCTGCCGAGAAGAAGAAGATACATGAGGTGGTGGCTATGGCGCAGGCGGCACAAGGCGTTGCGCCTGGGATGCCGAGCTCCCAGTACGGGACTGGATTCCAGGCATCCCAGGAAACGAAGAAGGTCCAGGTTGACCCTGAGTTCCCCGACCGAGTTGCCATCATCGGCTCCGGGTTGGCGGAGAAATAGGAAGGCGAGCTCATCCACTTCCTCCGTGAGAATCGGGACGTGTTTGCCTGGTCCAATGAAGACCTGCCAGGTGTCCCGAGGGAGTTGGTTGAGCACTCGTTACATGTGCGTCCTGACGCCAAGCCAGTGAAGCAGGCTATGCGCCGCTTTGGAGATGAGAGAAGGAAAGCTATCGGTGTCAGATCACCAAGCTACTGATAAGAAATTTCATCATGGAGGTGCTGCATCCGGATTGGCTAGCCAACCCGGTCATGGTCGAGAAGAAGAAGGAGGATCCTAAGGACGCTACCGCATGGCGCATGTGCGTCGACTACACCGACTTGAACAAAGCCTGCCCCAAGGATCCTTTTACACTACCTCGCATTGATCAGGTTATCGATTCCACTGCCGGTTGCGAGCTCCTGTCTTTCATAGATGCGTACTCGGGTTTTCATCAGATAGCTCTCAACCCTGCTGATCAAATAAAGACTGCTTTCATTACCCCATACGGGGCTTATTGCTATCGTGTCATGTGTTTCGGGTTGCGGAATGCGGGTGCTACCTATCAGAGATGCATGCAGAAATGCTTGCATGATCAGCTCGGCAAGAATGTGCAGGTGTACGTAGATGACATTGTCATCAAAACGAATAAAACACATACTCTGCTTGCCGACCTTGAGGAAACCTTTGCTAACCTGCGCAAGTATAAAATGAAGTTGAATCCGAGTAAGTGCACTTTTGGCGTCCCGACTGGCAAGCTACTCGGCTTCCTGGTGTCTAGTCGGGGCATTGAAGCCAATCCTTCAAAGATAAAAGCTATCGAGAGCATGTATTTGCCAAGATCTTTGAAGGATGTGCAAAAGTTTACCGGTTGCTTGGCATCTCTGAGCCGTTTTCTGGGCAGGATGGGCGAGAAGGCCTTGCCTTTGTACCAACTGATGAAGAAAAGTGACAAGTTCGTCTGGACGCCGCAAGCGGACGTGGCGTTCAACGAGCTAAAGGCGATGCTGGGTAGCGCTCCCATCTTGGCTAGTCCGCTACCCAAGGAGCCAATGCTGCTGTATATCGCTGCTACTAACCGAGTAGTCAGCGTGGTGATTGTGGTGGAGCGAGAAGAGGAAGGCAAAAGTGTGCAGCGCCCAGTATACTACCTCAGCGAAGTGTTGTCCAGCTCCAAGCAGAATTACCCGCACTACCAGAAAATGACTTACGGCGTGTACCTGGGCGCCAAGAAACTGAAGCATTATTTCCAAGAGCATCCCATCACTGTCGTGAGCTCCGCTCCCATCTCGGATATCATGGGCAACCAGGAGGCGAGTGGCCGAGTAGCCAAGTGGGCGATCGAGCTGGCTGCGTACGCTCCCGCGTATGCGAGAAGAGAAGCCATCAAGTCGCAAATTCTGGCGGAGTTTCTTGTCGGTTGGGCTGAGGTACAGTACGAACCTCCTGCTCCAGTTTCCAATTACTGGAAGATGCACTTTGATGGCTCGAAGGTGAAGGAAGGACTTGGTGCTAGCGTAGTGCTTACGTCACCCAAGCGAGATCAACTCAAGTACGTGCTGCAGATTCATTTAAAGGCGTCCAACAATGTTGCAGAGTACGAGGCCGTGGTGCATGGCTTGCGAGTAGCCAAGGAGGTTGGTGTGCAGCGCATTATATGCTATGGTGATTCCGATCTGGTGGTGCAGCAAGTTTGTGGCACTTGGGATGCCTTGGATGCCAACATGGCATCGTATCGCTTCCTGGTGCAGTCTATGACTGGATTCTTTGAAGGCTGCGAGTTTCAGCATATCCACCGAGCAGAAAATGAAGCAGCGACGAGCTGTCCAAGTTGGGGTTTTCTCGGCAGTAGATCCCGGCTGGGATTGCCTTGGAGCATTTGAGAAAGCCATCCATCAAGCCATCCCCCAACTCGGAATCCATATTCGTCCCTTCTCTGCCAAGTGAAGAAGCTGTTCCCATGGAGATTGAGTGGGAGAACGCAGCAGAGAAACCGGGGACAGCAGCCTCCATCCGGGGGACTGGCGTCTGCAACTCGGGGACTGCCGCTCCCTACTCGGGGACTACCACTCCCTACTCGGGGACTGTTGTTCCTTACTCGGGGACTGCCGTCCTCAACCCGGGGCTTGTCGCATTCATTGAGGAGGTTCTCGCAAACCGTTCAGGACTTCAAAGAAATGCTCCCAACCCTAAAGAGCAGACAGCGGTACCCATCCCTATGTAAGTGGACGAACCAGTGTTTCCTACACGGGAGACACCGAGTTGGGCTATGCCCATATTATCCTTTCTAAAGGACGGTACCCTGCCAGAAGATGAGGTTGCTGCAAGACAGATTCAGAGAAGGTCCAAGGGATACACCATCTTCCGAGAAGTGTTACACAAGAGAAGTGCTACCGGCGTGCTGCAGCGCTGTGTGGAACCAGAAGAAGGAGAAGAGATTCTGGTAGAGTTACACCAAGGAGAATGTGGGCACCACGCCTCTTCTCGGGCGTTGGTCAAGAAGGCTTTCCGGCATGGTTTCTATTGGCTCACTGCCTTGAAGCAAGCTGAGGACATCGTAAGGAAGTGCAATGGCTGCCAGAGATTTGCAAGTAAGACCCACTTGCCTGCCTCCGAGTTGAAAACCATTCCCATTACTTGGCCATTTGCTGTTTGGTGCTTGGATATGGTTGGTCCCTTCAAGCCGGCTAGAGGCAACATGACTCACATCCTGGTCATGGTTGATAAATTCACCAAGTGGATAGAAGTGACGCCTATTCGGAAGTGCGATGGAGCCACAGCTGTGAGTTTCTTGAAGGATGTGATCCCGAGATACGGCTACCCGCACAGCATCATCACGGACAATGGCACAAATTTTGCTGAAGGAGCAATGGTGCGATTCTGCAGAGATAAGCATATCCGACTAGACGTTGCGTCTGTCGCGCATCCCGCCTCTAACGGGCAAGTTGAAAGAGAAAATGGCATGGTGCTAGCTGGCATAAAGCCAAGGATGATTGAGCCGCTGTTGAAAACGCCTGGGTGTTGGCTAGACGAGTTACCAGCGGTGTTGTGGAGTCTAAGGACTACCCCTAACCGGTCAACCGGCTACACGCCATTCTTCTTGGTATACGGGGCTGAGGCCGTGTTGCCAATAGACCTAGAGCATGACTCCCCCTGAGTAACCCTCTACACTGAGGTGGAGGCAAGAGAAGCTCGAGAAGACGACGTTGACCTGCTCGAAGAAGCAAGAGAGCTTACTCTGTCACGTTCGGCTATCTACCAGCAAAACCTGCGGCGTTATCATAGCCGAAAGGTGAACCCAAGGGTTTTCCGAGAAGGCGACATGGTCCTTAGGCTTGTGCAGCGCACAGCCGGGATGCACAAGTTGTCTCCTCCTTGGGAAGGGCCCTTCATTGTGAGCAAAGCTTTTCACAATGATGCCTATTATCTTGTGGACGTGCGTCCATCACAGGAGAACATGGTAGATAAAGCTGGAGAGGAACCTAAGCGTCCCTGGTATGTAGCTCTACTTCGTCGCTTTCATTCGTGAGCAAAAATGTGTATGTACTCTCTTATCCGAGTTAAAATTCTACTCTGCAATCGGAAATTGAACTCGGGGACTGCCCTCGTCCAAAATTGCTCTATGTGTTTCTACTCGGCTTCACTCTTTTGTCTATTCGGTTGCTCTGCTTCAAATTTCATAAGTACATTGAGTATTGTGTTTAAACCTACATGCCAACTATTCGACTCTGCTGCTGTCCGAAACCCGGCTTCATGGCAAGCAAGAGAACAAGCAAAAGGTCAATGAGCACAAGAAAAATTGCTAAGGAAAGAAAGAGTGCAGGAACCGAGTAGGGTGCCTTTATTACTGTTTTTTGTTAACTCTGTTCGGCTAGATGGTGGGCTGCGTTACTATGAGTGTTTCTAAGTGGCTAAGTATTTGCAACTCTAACTTTGAACTCTTGAGACTCGAATACCAAAAAAGCAACAAGTTGCGGGTAAGAGCTAAGATGAAAAGGAAGAGCGAATAAGAAATGCAACTCGGGGACTTGCATGATAACGCAACCCGGCATCAAGCCAAGGCTGTTCAAATTGGCTAAGTTAAAAATATCAAGTGTGAATAAAACTGAGTAGCAAACAAACAAGCATAAGTATTTCGATACATCTGCACCCGGCATCCCGGGGATCTGATAAAAGTTTGGAGGATAAAAGCTGCAGGAGGAGATCAGGTAGAGGCAGCGTTGTTCTCGGTGTTGGCCTTGGCAGCCTCAGCTTCAGCGTCGGCGGTGGCAGCATCAGCCTCCGAGCTGGCGACGACGGTCTTCGCAGCATCCGCATCTGGCTCGGGGGCAGCCTGGTCAGAAGTGGCCGTGGCCACCGAGGCGAGTTCTGTCGCCGAGGAGGAAGCAGCCGATTGAGCACGGAGACGAGCCGTGTCGTCGAGGGCCGCACCTGATGAAGTGTCGAACTCGAGCGCCGCGGTGTCGATTGTCATCTTCTCGCTCTCGGCTTCATCTTCGCTGTCCGCGACAACTGCGGCCTTCCTCTTCCCGGTCTTGGTATTAGGGCTGTCGAAGAAGCTCAAGTTTTCGGACTCCTCGTCCTCGCCTTCATCCTCGCCCTCGTCCACCTCGGTATCAGGCTCTGTGAGACCTTCAATGAAGCGCGCGGTGTCCGCGTACTAGGCGACCTCGTACGCGACTGTCTGGCGGCAAGCCACGCAGTCGGAATCCGTCTCCCACTTGGAGTCCTCGCGCATCTCGCGAATGACGTCCAAGTTGAGGTTCTCGTACCAACTGCATATGAACAGCAGCAGCATGTCAGCGCCGGCCCGAGCTCCAGACGCCCGCCATTTCTTCAGCTCGGCCTTCACGCTGTTCAGCTTCTCGGCAAGTCCGCGGATAGTTGATGGCGTGGAGTCTCGAGGCCATAACAGGTCATGGAGCTTGAAGGCGGTACGCACCAGATCGGTGCCCACACCCCTTAGCCGCTGGAGCTGCCCTTGCATGTTTGTGAGGCTGTCTTCGATAGAGGCCTTAGTATCCATGGGCTGGCCCTTCTCGACTCGAGATGCTTGGGCCTTTTCCAGAGCAGGTTTGCAGGATGAGCAGAGATCTGGGAATATTTCTGAAAGAGCTATCAAGAAGATTAGAAATAGAGACAAGGAGCAGCAAGCCGAGTTGACAAGAAGAAGAGGAGGCAGAAAGACAAAAGCAGAGAAGGGGTACTTACTGTTCAACTCGCAGAGTAGCGACTGCAGCTGTTTCTGCCAAGACTCCTCATCGGCAGTGTGCCTCTCCTCGATCTTGCGGAGCCCGTTTAGCTGGAGCATGAGTTCGGCATTGCTCTTCTTCAGCACCTCGCACTCCATCTCGAGGGCCTTCTGCTTGGCTGTGGCTGCTGCCTCGATCTTGTTTTTCTCGGCAGCTATCTTGTTCTTCTCGCCGGCTATCTTTATGGCATCCTGAAGAGCATGCCTCAAGTGAACCTGCAGCGGCTCCAGCTCGGTGGCGTGTTTCTTAGCGAGCTCGATGGCCTGGCTCTCTAGTTGTTGCTGCACCTCATCAGGCTTAAGGTAATCCAAGTGCTCCTCAACAAACTTTTTATGGTCTTCTGCGAAGGGAGGAACAAGGTTAGCGGAGTAGCGAAGAAAAAAGAAGAAAGTTAAGCCGAGAAGACGGCATCTTACCCTCCAGCTTCTTGATCGTGGCCTGACCACTCTCAACGAAAGCGCGGCAGTTCATGTGCTCCTCGGCCAGGGCTTTCAACTTGCCTGCAGGAAAGAATCGATTAGAAGCAGAAAGCAGAAGCGGGCGTAAACACCAAACGCAGAAACCGCGTAGCTAAAGGCTTACTTTCGACTTCAGAAATCTTAAGGGCGCTATCCATGACCTCCTTCTCCGCCACCTCGTCGGTCTTGCGCTCTCTCTCTAGGGCATCAAGGCGCCTCCTAGCGATGCTGTGGTTCCAGAGCAGCCGACGGTACAAGTTGGTTCTCTTCAAAAGGCTATTCTGAGAGGCAGAAGGAAAAAGAATCAGACAAAGTTGTAAAGATTCAACCCGAGAAGGCGGCAACTCGGTTGAGTATCCGCCTACTCGGCCAGAATCTCAGGGACTGGGTGATGGATAAGAAGAAGGAGAAGAATAAAAGAGAAGGAAAATGCAACTCGGGACGGATGAGCAAGGCTTACTGCATAAGTTTGTTCAAGATCTTCTGCGGCCTTGCGGTGGACGAACATCTTGGCGGCGAGCGTGCTGGTCTTGGACGAGATGGTCATAGGTTTGTAACCCATGTCCGCCTTGTTCCAGTCAACGCGCATGTGATCCAAGTCGCCCAAGGCCAGGCCTTCCCAATTCGGGTTGCCAAGGACTTCGCTATCCCACTCAGCGTCAATAAATCCAACTCGATCGATCATTTGCTCGAGGCCCATGGACGTCACCTCGGCTTCCTGGACCTCGCGCGAAGAGATCGAGACGGACCTGTCTTTGTTCCTGGCTGGAGGTTTGGAGTCCACTGCCGTGGCCTGCTTGCCTCTCTTGATGGCGAGTTTCTTCTCGGCGTTGGTTACTGGGATGTCGTTCTGATTGCTTATCTTCACCAAGTAAGGCGGGAAGCTGGGCGGATCCGGCAAGCTGGATCCTGCGGCGGCGTCAGCAGCCGCTCCAGGTTCGCGGATGGTGAGCTGGCCGGGCTTCGCAGTTGGTTTTGGTGGCGGCATCGAGGCAGTGTCCTACGCACCGCCACGGGAAGGATTCCTGCGGACGGTGGCGTCGGGCTGGTCAGCTGGCTTCTCGGCGGCCTTCTTCTCGGCGGCCTTCTTCTCGGAGGCCTTCTTCTCGCCGGCCTTCTTCTCAGCATCTTCCTTCTTGGTGTTAGCATCGGGAGCAATCTTCTTCACAGGCTGCTTAGCAGGAGGGCTGTATGTTGTCTTGGTCTTCTGCACTGGTGGGGGATTTGGTGCGGTTGAGGAGGTACCCTGCTGGGTAGGCGGCGCCAAGGGTGTGCCACCCGGCGCAGCGTCCGGCTGCGCGTGGCTTTGCAGATCCTGCTCCATCTCGTCAACTACTTCAACCCGCTGCTCGGCAGCGGGGTCTTTCTGTGTGGCGTCTTGTCCTTCTACCCGCGGCTGGGCCGCGGGGTCGTCTTGTTCAGCAGCCCTTGTCGCTGGCTGCTCCTGGTTTTCTTCCTGCCGCACAAGGGCGGCGTCGTCGTGATGCTCGGGGTTCTGTTCTAAGTTCTCCTCGGCCGTGGTGGCTGGAGGAGAAGGGGGCCTCTTATTGCGAGCAGCATCCTGCGTTTCCTGTTCTGCGCGGGCATGCTGCTCCTGCTCGGTGTCATGGGCGTCGGTGTCCATGTACAGGGCGTCGTCTGAGTCTTCTCCTTTCAAAGGAGAGGACGCACGCGCCCTGTCTCGCGCCGCAATCTCGTCTTCATCGGAGAGGTTGATGAGGTTGTCAACGTCGATGGCGGACTTTTTCTTGGTCTTGGTGGGTGCGACGGCTGCATTAGCGTCTAAGGGGGCGCTGAAGAAAGAAGAGTGTTCAGAAAAGAGAGAAGGGCGGAGGAAATCAAGAAGCAACAGCGAAGTAAGAGAATTGGGAAACAGCGGGGAAACAGCGGCAACAGAGATGTGCAGCTTGGGAGAAAATTGCTTACCCTTTACGGGAAGGGGGTAGCCGTCGCCCTTTCGCCACGGCTCCTTTGGTCTTCTTCACGGCCGTCTTCGTCTTCTTGGCGGGGGGGCTCCTGAGCACCGCTTCCCGTCCTCTTGCGAGTGACGGGAGCGGCAACTGCGAGCGGATCGACCTCAAGGGCGTCCTCGCCCTCGTCCTCGTCTTCGCCCTCCTCTTCGGCGTCGACATCGGCGTCGGCATTTTCTGTGGGGTTGAGAAGAAGAGACCAGTTGAGAAACAGGAAGAAATTGGGGCGCGCTACTCGCGACCAGGCAAGGTGAACTCAATTACCTTCGTCGTCGTCCTCGGACCAGTCGCGGACAGACGCATCAACATGATGCTTTTCCGGCTGAGCGGCGTGAGGAAGATTGAGTTTGTCCGTAGTGTCGTAGGAGACCTCGTCGTCCTCCTCACGGTCATCTTCCCAGTTAGCCTCGAAGAGTTCCATGCTTTCCGCGAGCTGGCGAGCAAGGACCTGGATCATAGGCAAGCATCACGGATTAGTCGAGTAGCATAAAGGCATCCTACTCGACAAGGCGTGCAAACACAAAGCACAGTAAGCCTAGAGAGTGCCGCTAAGCGTGCTACTCGGCAAGGCGTGCAAACACCAAGCACAGTAAGCCTAGAAAAAACGGCTAAGTGCCCTACTCGGCGCAGAATACAGATACCAGGCACAACAAGTTAAGAAGGCTATCTACTCGGAGTATGTATGCAGGAAACAAGATAAGAAGTACTAACCCGCTCGATTGGTTTCGTGCGGCTGAACGACATGAAGCCGTACTGCCAGTGGTCCCTGAGGCCAGTGCTCATGATGGAGCGCGCCCAAGTGGCAACGTCGGCGTTGCTGAGCTCGAACGTGGTCGTCCGAGTGCAGTAGCGGGGGCCGCCCATGTAGCACATGAGGTGGACACGGTGCTGGAGCGGCAGCACTCGCCTGGATATCCAGCAGGCGATTGGGTCATCGCTCTTGATCCCTTCCGAGATCAACTGGGCGAGGCGCTCATCCATCTGCTTCAGGTTGCTGTCGAGGGACGGCTTGGTCCGCCAGTTCTGCCCGGTGGGAGCTCTGTTGGTCCAGCGGGGCAGATTGATTCGATCCTCCACCTTGGCTCCCTTCTCGGCGGGGATGTTCTTCACGTAGAGGAAGGTCCTCTGCCACTTGCGGACAGAGTCCAACCCCTTGATGCGCGGGTGGTTGGTTCCACCATGCTGCACCATCATGGCGCTGCCCGTCTCCGTCATCCCGCGGCTGGTCTCCGCGCCATCTTTCTTACCCTTACTCTGCTTCCGGAAGAAGAAGTATCTGGACCAGGTAGTCGTGGTGGGCCGCACGCCAAGGAATGCCTCACATACCACGGCATGGTATGAGACCATGACGACGACGTTCGGCGGAAGGTGGTATGGCTGGAGGCCATAGTGGTCGAGGAACGACCGGAAGAAAGCGGACACCGGGAGCCCAAATCCTCGCGCGAAGTGCGCGAGGAATACGCCGTGCTCGCCCTCCTGCGGAGCCGAGACGTGTTGGGAATATGCCCTAGAGGCAATCATGTATGATGTAATTCCCACTGTATTCATAAAGTTATTAAGCTGTCCTTGTTTTGAACATCTGATACATGTCATTGAATATGTGATTCGATTGTGGAACTATGTATTCATGTTGTTCATACTAGATTGTCCTTAGTCTTTTAGGTTGTGCTGGACACACACCCTAGACTAATGTGAGTGTTGGCTGATGACACGGTTCCACTTGTCATGGGCATGGTGATGCCATTCCAACGTTCACGGACTTGGCTAAAGAGTTTAGCAAGTCGGACTGACCCACATTGAGATGCAACGATCAAGTCGTCATTTGCATGTCT
Source organism: Alopecurus myosuroides (assembly GCA_028641055.1). NCBI lineage: Eukaryota > Viridiplantae > Streptophyta > Magnoliopsida > Poales > Poaceae > Alopecurus > Alopecurus myosuroides. The sequence goes on along the minus strand of CM054058.1, from coordinate 6,652,221 downwards.
CAATCAATGTAATCCTCAGACCTGAGGTTGTCGCACAATCCGAGTTGTGGATCACCGACTTAGGTTCTGTCAAACGTTGTTCTGTGACAAGGCAACTATAAAGGCAGAGTTCGGGTCGAATGAGAAGCAAGCTGCGTGATGTGGATAATCAAGATGGGATATTGCCCCTCCGAATGGAGAGATATTCTCTGGGCCCTCTCGAGTGATATGATTCAGGAAGCATGGCCATGCGCAACTCAGTTAAGTGTTAACTGTGTTGGTTGACTAAGAGTTAGTCAGATGAATCACATATCACGGATCGAGAAGAGAGTTGAACTATTAAAGGGATGACGATAAATCGCCTATAGTTCGACAAGGTATATCGTGAGGCAAAAAGGACTAAGATGAATATCACATTGAAAGGTATGTCGTCATGACTCAATGGGACTTGGGAGTCGGCACGTTCTGCTAGGAGCCGCTACCGATTGATCGATTGGGAGTAGGACTCCAATCGTTGTCCATGTCGCCATGAGCCTGCAGGGTCACACACTTAAGAGCGGGAGCAAGTATTGGTTGGGTTGGACCCGAACCGGAAATGGACTGAGTTAGTGAGTCGGACTCACAGAGGGAATGGGCCACAAGTGTTGTGCAGCCCATTACCGTACGCTATATAAAGAGGGGCGCAGGTTGCCCAGCGGGCACGTTAGTCCACTCTCCCATGCGTTGGGAACCCTAGCCCCCACTCAGTCTCCAGCCGCCGCACCCGGACCTAGCAGTCCGCCGTCGGAAGCTCCTCTCGTACGTGGTGGATACGGCAGAGGTGCCTGTAACGTCAGCACTACGACGTTTCGAGGATGGATCGGGCCGGAGCGAATCGTCGGGACTGCCCTGCCCCGACCGACGCGCTACAACGATAATCCGACCACTCTGCTCGTCTAGTGGTAATCACTCGTGGCCTTCTACTCTGCTAGATCTTGGGAAGTACGCGTAGGAAAAGTTTTTCGTTATCTCTACGCGCCCAACAGTGGTGATCAGAGCCGGATTTAGCTTTGGTATTAGGCCGAGAGATCCGAACATATGTGCTATGTAGTTAGCGTTAGATGTGACTAATTGCTGTTTTGGATGGTCGGTCTATGAGATAGATCGGTTTAGTACAAGGTTGCTTGGAATCCATCGATACTCGGTGGTTAATGGATGATCTGGTTTCCGTTGATCATACTGCTAAGGTCGTGGAAACCAACTTACCCTACGGCTCGGTTTCCGCCATCGGGGTATACCGTGACACATAAATCCAGTTGCGGTGATCGAAGATCAAAGAGTTTGGTCGAATCGGAATACGGATCAGATTCGGGTAAAATCGTTTTATCCGATGAAGAAATCCATGATCGGAATGCAGATGGGACCGCCGTCGTCCTGTCGTAGCGCCTTAGATGTCGTTGCGAGTTTCTCAACGCCGGTAGATATCGTATCTATGCATAACTTGTTTTTGCAGGAAGTTGTGAATGGTATGGCTTATGTGCATGTGATGTGTGTAATCCATACATGATCTGCGTATCATGTTTTTTGTCAGCCGGCTGGAGCCTAGGTGCTGTCATATTATTGTATACCGGCCTGCGTGTCGGATTCTCTATGTAAATTTAATTTACTTAGCTAGTGTAGCTTGTTGGAGAACCCGGGAGGCATGCAAGTCGATGTACAAGTCGGCTACATGGAGTAAGATGGCACGTGACAAGAGTTGGCACGAGTCGACTTACAAGCTTCGTGGAGATGGAGATCACCATGAAGAGAGCCATACCATTTCACATTATAATTGCTTTATGTGTGTTATTGTTATGTCTCTATTTACCTCTATGTAGATAGTTGGTAGATTCTTTAATCCCTCAAAGAAGGTCTAGTCGGTCGCCCCGCCAGTGCTGCACCATCACAAGTCGGACATTCTTGGTAGTGGGCTCATGAAATTGAGGTGCTACCAATTCTTTCCGGTTAGGTGGGTTCGAGTCGGACTCTTACAAGCAGAAGCACTTGGTAATCTAGACGAGTCCATCACAACGGTTGTGGGGCTCGGGGCGAGGTAGGTTGGGAGCCGGGGCATGTGATGTCACCCAACTAACAGGAGTCGTATAGAGATACGATTGGCAAGGTGTTGCCTACCTAGATCACTTGACGGCTAGCGGTGATGCTAAAGCTCACTAGTCGGCTTGCTTATTTGGGGTCCTGAATCACTTAGCAACCATCGGAGGGATGTTGGTTCTAGTGGGAGCATAAGTATTAAAGCGTTTAATATGCTTGCTCTTTTATGAATACATGTCTTAAGTGTTTTTGCGTATTTTCTGTTGTAGATCAATGGCACCTAGCAACCTTCCTCAGTTGTCCGCGTTTGCGTTGAGGTCAATCTTAGAGAAAGATAAGCTAAATGGAACTAATTTCACCAACTGGTATCGTAATCTGAGGATAGTCCTCAAGCATGACAAGAAAGAACATGTTCTAGAAACTCCACTTCCAGATGAGCCTGATGACGATGCGACTGTCGCTGTCATGAATGCCTACCGTAAGGCTAGAGATGAGTCTACGGAAATCAGTTGTCTTATGCTTGCACACATGGAACCGGACTTGCAGCAGCAGTTCGAAAATGTTGAGGCCTACGATATGATCGAAAGCCTCAAAAGTATGTTCCAGGCTCAAGCAAAGACTGAGAGGTATCAAGTCTCTCAAGCTTTGCTTGGCTGTAAGCTGAAAGACGGTGATCCACTGAGTCCGCATGTAATCAAGATGATTGGTTACATACAGTCTCTGGATCGGCTGGGCTTCCCCATTAACGAAGAGTTCGCTACTGATATAATTCTGAACTCTCTTCCTAGTGCGTATGGTCCGTTCATCTCGAACTACCATATGCATGGTATGGATAAGAGTATCACTGAATTACATGGGATGCTCAAAACGGCAGAGGCTGATATCAAGAAAGGCACCAGTCAAGTGTTGATGGTGCAGAATAAGGCTAAGTTCAAGAAGAGTTCTTGGACTAAGAAGAAGAAGGATAAGTCAGGAGGTAGCGCCCATGGCCCTGTCCAGATTGCTCCCTCAAAGACTAAGCCTTCTCCTACAGCCGGAGCCAATTGCTTCTATTGCAAGCAAGATGGCCACTGGAAGAGGAATTGCACCAAGTATTTGGCTGACAGAGCCAAGAGTGGAGGTGTGACTTCCAACTCAGGTACGCTTGTGTGCAATGTTATAGACATTTATCTTGCTGATGCGCCTAATAGTTCTTGGGTATATGATACCGGATCAGTCATTCACATTTGCAACTCGTTGCAGGGGCTGGTAAGAACTAGGAGCGTGGCAAGAGGAGAGGTTGATATTCGGGTCGGCAACAAGGCGAGAGTCGCTGCGTTGGAAGTCGGCACGATGCAACTTCATTTACCTTCAGGATTTATTTTGGAACTAAATAATTGTTATTATGTTCCAGCGCTTAGTCGAAACATTATTTCCGCCTCATGTTTGATGAGACAAGGTTATGAGTCGAATATTAAGAATAATGGTTGTTCTTTATATTTGAAAGATATGTTTCATGGCTTTGCACCCGTTCAGAACGGGTTATTTATTTTAAATCTTGATAGTGAATCGGTCTATAACATAAATGTTAAAAGGTTGAAACCAAATGATCTGAATATGACTTACTTTTGGCACTGTCGGCTTGGTCATATAAGTTGGAAGCGCATGAAGAAGCTCCATGATGATGGACTTCTAACTTCGTTTGACTTAGAGTCATTCGAGACATGCGAATCATGCCTACTAGGCAAGATGACCAAGACACCTTTTGCAAGGAGTTGTGAAAGGGCGTCCGACTTGTTGGAACTAATACATAGTGATGTATGTGGACCAATGAGCACGACAGCCAGAGGTGGTTATGAGTACTTCATTACCTTCACTGATGATTTGAGTAGGTATGGATATATCTATTTAATGAAACACAAGTCGGAAGCCTTTGAAAAGTTCAAGGAATTCCAGAATGAGGTACAAAATCAGCTCGGCAAGAAAATAAAGTTTCTACGGTCGGACCGTGGAGGCGAGTACATGAGCCATGAGTTTGATGACCATCTAAAGAGTTGTGGAATAGTTCCTCAACTCACTCCGCCGGGTACACCGCAGAGAAACGGTGTATCGGAACGGAGAAATCGGACCTTGTTGGACATGGTACGATCAATGATGAGTCGGACAGATCTACCTTTATCATTTTGGGGTTATTGTCTAGAAACTGCAGCGTTCACACTAAACAGAGTACCATCAAAGTCAGTAGAGAAGACACCACATGAGATGTGGACGGGCAAGAAGCCAAGTTTGTCTTTTCTAAAGATTTGGGGTTGTGAAGCATTTGTCAAGCGACTTCAGTCGGACAAGCTCACGCCCAAGTCGGATAAGTGTATTTTCGTGGGGTATCCGAGGGAAACCTTGGGGTACTACTTCTACAACCGGGAAGAGGGCAAAGTGTTTGTCGCTCGGAATGGTGTCTTCCTTGAGAAAGAGTTTCTCAGTCGGGAAGTCAGTGGGAGCACAGTGCAACTCGAAGAAATTCGAGAGGAACCGGCTAGAGGCGAGTCGGCGAAAGCCTTGGAGGCTGAGCCGGTCGTGGTACCTACACCGGTAACAGCACCTGAACCACGGAGATCTGCCAGATTACAGAGTGCTCGAGATGTTTTACTGTTAGACAGTAACGAGCCGGCAACTTATTCGGAAGCGATGGTGGGATCTGATTCCGAGTCATGGCTTGGAGCCATGAGATCCGAGTTAAAGTCCATGGATGAAAACCAAGTTTGGAATTTGGTTGATCTGCCTGACGGTGCAAGACCCGTCGAGTGCAAATGGATCTTTAAGAAGAAAATTGATATGGATGGAAATATTTCCGTCTATAAAGCACGACTTGTCGCGAAGGGGTTCCGACAGGTTCAAGGAGTTGACTACGACGAGACATTCTCGCCTGTAGCGATGCTTAAATCAATTCGGATCATGTTAGCCATAGCAGCCTATTTCGACTATGAGATATGGCAGATGGATGTCAAGACGGCTTTCCTTAATGGAAATTTAACTGAGGACGTGTATATGATATAGCCCGAAGGTTTTGTCGATCCAGCTAATGCTGACAAGGTATGCAAACTTCAGAAATCCATTTATGGGTTGAAGCAAGCATCTCGGAGTTGGAACATTCGCTTTGATGAGGTAGTCAAATCGTTTGGCTTCATCAAGAGCGATCATGATTCTTGTTTATACAAGAAGTTTAGTGGGAGCAAAGTAAATTTTCTAATCTTATATGTGGATGACATATTGCTGATTGGAAATGATGTCATGATGTTGCAAGAAACCAAAGAGTCATTGGAAAGGAGTTTCTCAATGAAGGATTTGGGTGAGGCAACTTACATATTAGGAATCAGGATCTATAGAGATAGATCCAGGCGGCTCATTGGATTGAGTCAGAGTACTTATCTGGACAAGGTTTTGAAGAAATTCAAAATGGAAGAGTCCAAGAAGGGATTCTTACCGATGTCCCATGGCATAAAACTTAGCAAGACTCAGTGTCCTTCGACAACTGATGAGCGAAGTCGGATGAGTGTGATCCCGTATGCTTCGGCAATCGGATCCATCATGTATGCCATGATTTGTACTAGGCCAGATGTTTCCTATGCTCTAAGTGTTACGAGCAGATACCAGGCTGACCCTGGCGAAGCCCACTGGGCAGCGGTTAAAAACATCCTTAAGTATTTGAGAAATACTAAGGAAATGTTCCTAGTTTATGGAGGTGATGAGGAATTCAGTGTAAAGGGTTACACGGATGCGAGTTATCTCACCGACTCAGATGATTCTCGTTCGCAATCGGGATACGTGTTCGTAATGAACGGAGGAGCTGTGAGCTGGAAGAGTTCCAAGCAAGATACGGTGTCTGCATCTACAACAGAGGCTGAGTATATTGCTGCCTCAGAGGCGGCAAAGGAAGCTGTTTGGATCAGGAACCTCCTGATTGATCTTGGTGTGGTTCAGGGCGCGTCCAATCCTTTGGACGTATATTGTGACAACAATGGTGCTATCGCACAGGCCAAGGAACCTAGACAACACCAGAAGAACAAACATATACTCATGCGGTACCACCTCATTCGCCAGTTTGTCGAACAAGGTGATATCAAGTTATGCAAAGTACACACGGATGCAAACGTTGCAGATCCGTTGACAAAGGCGCTACCACAGCCTAAGCATGAGGCGCACACGAGAGGTATGGGCATTAGATGCCTAGGCATATGATGCCAAGATGATTGACTCTAGTGCAAGTGGGAGACTGTTGGGAATATGCCCTAGAGGCAATCATGTATGATGTAATTCCCACTGTATTCATAAAGTTATTAAGCTGTCCTTGTTTTGAACATCTGATACATGTCATTGAATATGTGATTCGATTGTGGAACTATGTATTCATGTTGTTCATACTAGATTGTCCTTAGTCTTTTAGGTTGTGCTGGACACACACCCTAGACTAATGTGAGTGTTGGCTGATGACACGGTTCCACTTGTCATGGGCATGGTGATGCCATTCCAACGTTCACGGACTTGGCTAAAGAGTTTAGCAAGTCGGACTGACCCACATTGAGATGCAACGATCAAGTCGTCATTTGCATGTCTCAATCAATGTAATCCTCAGACCTGAGGTTGTCGCACAATCCGAGTTGTGGATCACCGACTTAGGTTCTGTCAAACGTTGTTCTGTGACAAGGCAACTATAAAGGCAGAGTTCGGGTCGAATGAGAAGCAAGCTGCGTGATGTGGATAATCAAGATGGGATTTTGCCCCTCCGAATGGAGAGATATTCTCTGGGCCCTCTCGAGTGATATGATTCAGGAAGCATGGCCATGCGCAACTCAGTTAAGTGTTAACTGTGTTGGTTGACTAAGAGTTAGTCAGATGAATCACATATCACGGATCGAGAAGAGAGTTGAACTATTAAAGGGATGACGATAAATCGCCTATAGTTCGACAAGGTATATCGTGAGGCAAAAAGGACTAAGATGAATATCACATTGAAAGGTATGTCGTCATGACTCAATGGGACTTGGGAGTCGGCACGTTCTGCTAGGAGCCGCTACCGATTGATCGATTGAGAGTAGGACTCCAATCGTGTCCATGTCGCCATGAGCCTGCAGGGTCACACACTTAAGAGCGGGAGCAAGTATTGGTTGGGTTGGACCCGAACCGGAAATGGACTGAGTTAGTGAGTCGGACTCACAGAGGGAATGGGCCACAAGTGTTGTGCAGCCCATTACCGTACGCTATATAAAGAGGGGCGCAGGTTGCCCAGCGGGCACGTTAGTCCACTCTCCCATGCGTTGGGAACCCTAGCCCCACTCAGTCCAGCCGCCGCACCGGACCTAGCAGTCCGCCGTCGGAGCTCCTCCTCGTACGTGTGGATACCGGCAGAGGTGCTGTACGTTCAGCACTTCGACGTTCGAGGGATTGGATCGGCCGGAGCGGATCGTGGGACTGCACTGCCCCGACCCGACGCGCTACATCGATAATCCGCACCTGCGCGTCTAGTGGTAATACTCGTGGCCTTCTACCTCGGCTAGATCTTGGGAGTACCGCGTAGGAAAAGTTTTTCGTTTATCTCTACGCGCCCCAACAAGACGAGCTCGCTGCCAGGTTGCCGGCAGCGAACACCGGGAGGAACTCTCCGGGTGTTCACGAGCCACTGGCACTCCTCGGCAGTGACCTCAGATCCGGCCCAGCCGGCGCGAGCGTCGTCATCGCGAGCCATTGCGGTGAGGAAGAGATTGGCGGAAAGATTGGTGGGTTCAGGTGGAAGAACTCGCGGCGGCGCGGTGAAGTGCGCGGTGGCGAGATGCTCTGCGGCGGCGGAGAAACGAGGAGGCATATGGGAAAGTGCGAGCGGAAGAAAAAGAAGGAGTTACCAGGAGGGTATTTATACCGCTCCTCGGACTACCGTTACGAGTTGAGGAAGTGGGATCGATCGTGGTAGTAATCGTGCGGCGTGAGATGTGCAGGCCGGTTAGAAACGCACACAGCGCGGAACGCGCGCGTAACGGCCGCATTAGATCCCACGGCGAGATCGTGGGCAATTACTGCGCGTGATGGGACGTAACTGGCTAGTGGGCCCAGGACGTAAAAACCGGGCGCGTGGCCTGTCAGATCCTGGGCACCGAGGCGTCGGGGTCGTGGATGCGTGACACGTGCCCAGTTGCAACACGGAAAGCCGGATTGTGCTCTGCCACGTAGAGATTCTGTTTGGAAAATTCACCAAGTCTTTTTACTCGGTTACAGAGAAGAGAAGTGATTCTATTCGTAGGATAAGAAACTCAAAGGTATTTTCCAGAGTGCTACTCGGAGGGTTTACTCTGCATCTCAAGGATCAAGGGCAAATTCGCCAAGGTTGGTTTAAAGCTGGCAGAGCCCAGTGAACAAGTTCGCAGGACTCTACCAGCTTCGGGGACTAATGTCGGGGGGTTACCCCCGAGTAGGGTAAAGGCAAGTGCTAAGGGCAAGATCAGAAGGAATGTTCAGCCGAGTAGCCATCTACCCGGTACTCGCTACCCGGTTAACTGCTACTCGGTCTCACACTAAAGTAACCAGAAGGACGAATCAAGGAAGTTATGTTCTCCCGAGTAGAAGAGTTGGTCCGAGTAGAACTGGCGGGAACCTACTCGGGCCAGAAGTCAAAGGAGCCGTTCTGACACAGGATCCCGCGTATCCCGGGTCCATACTTGGCACTATTCATGCCACTGTTCATCTGAGCACAGCGTGCCTGACAGCGACAGTGTGTCAGCAGGGCGTCGCAGGATAGGGGGGACCTACTCCGTGTTCGGCACAGTGATAACAGACTGGTTACTTGGTTTTGCCCAACGACTTTCCGGACAGGACAAGGTTAGAAGACAAAGCTGTCAGCGGGAGCTCGGAAGAAGGACGATGTGTACACAATGTCGACATCTGTTTGTATTTGGCTGTATCCGGCGGGGCATCGAGTATATAAGGTGCCTTGCCCCCTCCTGCGCGGGGGATGCTGACCCAGATTCGAGACTTGGTGCAGATTCTTGACCTAGTTCATCACGTAGAGAGAAGAGTCGCTACTCGGTAGCAAGAACACTTGTACTGTGGCTACTCGGTGAGACCTCAATACGTAAAAAGAAAGGCAGGAGTAGGGGTTTTACCTCCTCACGAGGGCCCTGAACCTGGGTAGATCGTCTTGTTTGCAGTGGTTGATTCTTACTTCACGCGGCTACTCGTCGCGTGATCCCTCCCCGAGCACCTCCAGCGTCCATCATAACCACATCTTTAGCCATCCTATGGCATCTGCCGTGACACCACCACGACAAATTATAAGGCGACAATACTATACCCCGAACCCACAAGATGCAATGCAACATGATGATATGATATTTATAAAATATATTGCATGTTGTAGAAAATAGGGCGTATAGGTATAGGGGATTTAGGGTTTGGGTTCGCACGTGTGGAGAGGATCTTCGGGTTCGGCGCCGGTGTCTTCGGGGTGTAGGGGAAGTATAAGAAGAGGAGGAAGTAGAGGACGTAGTCGACATAGAGGAAGGAGTGGAAGTAGTCGTAGCAGGGGAAGTAGTCGTCATCGAGGACGTAGTCGTTCCAGGGTCATCGTCGTGGAGGTAGTCGTTCACGCCGTAGAGGAAGTAGTCGTTCTCGAATCACGCGGTCATCGTCGTCGAAGTAGTCGTAGTAGTCGTGGGCGATCCGCAACATCGTTGTCTTCGAGGTTGGTGGCGGACATGTCGGTCCCAATCTTCACGGCACGCACGAAGGCGTCCAACGCAAAGCGAACACGACGAAGGCGATGTAGTCGTTCACGGTTCGTCGAGGGAGTAGTCGTGGTCGAGGTGCTTGTCGCATCGGATAGGAATCTTGGCGGTTCCGGTGCTCGGACTTGGCGACGAGGTACGGGTCGGGGTCGATCTTGGCGGCGTCACGGTCATCCACGACACGGGCGCGAAGGCCTCGGCCACAACAACTGTAACATGAGCACGAATGGCTGCCACAAGGAGCCCGCCTCTTGTGGTACTTGCGTCGAACACCTGTGGTGCGTCCATCGCATACAGAGCGAGAAGGGGCCATGGAAGACGAGCCGAGGCGGGAATCCTAAAACTGCAACATCACAACAACGACCACAACAAGGTACAGAGGACGCCAGCGAAAAGCTCGGGCACACGGACACGAGGTCCCTGGCGACGACCCAAGGAGGAGCATAGCACGGGACGGGGCGGGGCATCACGCCGGAGTGGAGGAATCCGACGGCCAGACTGCCTCTAGGGAGAGAGAGGGAGGAGGCGACAAGGATGGGATGAGCGAGGGGATAGGGCGACAAGGAGGCTCGCTGGCCGGAGCTCACGGAGATGGAGGCGTTGGGCGGAGGATGAGGGGATGGGGATCGATGCGGGGGGGTGGCGTTGCGGGCTTGGAGGAGGAGACGGGGAGAAGGGGTTGGGGGAGGCGCTAGGTGAGGGGGAGCCGGAGGCCATCGAGGCAGGAGGCGCTTCTGGTGGCGGCGTTCGGTGGAGAGGTCGAGCGAAGGAGAAGGGGAGGTTTTCTCTCGTGCGTACGGTGTGCGTGGGTTGCGGTTGGGATGGGGAATGGTAGGTGGGCTGGCTGGCCCATTGCGGCAAGCTGGCCTGCCTCTTCCCCAAAACGTTTTTTTTTTTGTTTACAAAACTGCTTAATAGGGAAAAAAAATAGTTTTTGGGACACAAACCAATTTCAGAAAATTTAGAAAAACAAATGTTATGCAACTTTAATTATTTCACCAATTTTTAAAATGCACAATGATGCAGATGCTATGACATGACGACATGCAAACAAGCAGGCAAATTCTAGTTGGGAAAAAGAAAACCCCGGGCGTTACAGCTGACACCACTAACAAGGGATTGTGCCCTCGCAATCCACCCAAGGCAAGGGGAAGAGAGGTTTCAACTACGGAGTCTTCGTGCTGCGGTTGATTTCCCGGGTCAGTGGGCGGATCTCTTCTTCTCGACACCACTAACAACAGTTTCTCGACACCACTAACAAGGGATTCTTGCTCGGAGTGACGACGATGTTCTTCCACCAGGAATCTTCCGATGATCGAACCTACTAGGTTAAAGGCTCAGAAAACGTCCACCCACGTAGGATCCTAACACTTTGAAAGATAGACAAGGGAGGAGACTCCAAAACAAATGAGATGGGAGGGGAAATAGAATAGAGATAAGGAGAAAACAAGAATCCTATTGAGCTGTTTCCAAAATAGTTTAGCAGAAATAGTTTTTAACACTCTAGAAACAACGACCGTTAGCGAGGTTATCCTACAGGCTTTGCGGACCCGTTGCTTCGATAACCATTCGTATCGAGACAATATCGGGAATCGGAAACCTGGCTCTGATACCATTTGTGACGCCCCGAGATCGGGCACTATGAAGATTTCAGCATACCCGCCAAATCCGCATAATAACCGATTCCAGGTTGCCACTTGTGATAACATTACAACTGTTGACGAATATTCCGCAACAACAGAAGAGATTTATACAAGACGACTCAAACGAGTCAAGAATACAACTTATACAATACAAAGATCCAAATAACAGCGGAAGAAACAACATAGTGTCCGACTACGGACAAGATACAAATTGGACTAAGAGTCCTGAAGTTAACCGAGAGCGTCCAATCCCTGCCCAGGCCAAGCCGGAGGGATTCCCAAGCTAACGTCGTCAGACTTCAAACCTGTTGACTGCAATGTGGAATATGCAGCCACGAACGGAGTCGTGGGTCAGTAGGTTAAGTACTGGCAAGTCATACTCACAAGATACCAGCGTAACCAATCATCACAAGATACAAATACTTTGGGTACCACGGAAAGGAAGGGATTATTGCAAAGAAGCGGCAGCGGCTGCACTAACTAACTACAGAGACGCGCTACAACATCCGGCTAAAAGAAAGGGATAAGAGAGTGTATCAGAACCAACTACAACTACTCACCAAACAATACCAATCCAATGTTACCCCCTACTAAGGAGGCAACCCAAGGAAACTCACGCGGTTGATTAAGGTGACATTCATTGTTATGGTGGAGGTAATCTATATTACTAGTCAAGTTATCATCGTTAAGTGTAAGTTGTCTGAGTACTTGTTAGCCAGCACTTTCACCAAGTCATCCATAACCGCGGACAACACGGCTTCTCGAGAAGATTTAACCCTACAGGGATGCACCAATTTGGCCGTACACGTAAGAATATCCCGCCAGACGGGGGATCAACCCACCGAGCGAGGTACTCAACACAACCCAACTCTTCTTCGCATCAAGCCCAAAGAACCACGTGCAGTTGAGCGCACGACTAATCGAGCCCCACGAAGAAAAGGGGACCCTAATAGCACTCTAAGAACGTGTCTCCCTAAATGCCGACTACAAAAGTTCCACCCTGGCGCCAAGGGTTCGCACCTGCATATGCATGCGGCAAATGGAAAACCCGAACTAAATGAGGCGATTTGGACGAGATGCGAATCGAATCAAAGTTGAGGGGGGCGCCCATACTCGCTTCCCACATGCGGTTAGTGCGCTCATCATGGATCAGTAGACAAGACTCTTTTCCTAATTAAGTTCGACACTAGCAGGCCTCAAAACCACGTCGGGCCTCCTGCCGGTGCCTTATCATCAAATTATTATTACCCAAAACAATAACATGTTGTTGATTAAGTTGAAACCCAACTATCAACTAAACAGGTGATATGAAAAAGGACAACAAGACCTGAGCGCAAACAACAATAAGCATGCAACTACGACACGAGGGCCAACAAGGTAAACAAGCAACAATTAATAGGAAGTGGAAGGAAAGGCTATATCATGGCTGCAAGGTAAACATATGATAGGATCGAGACACAAGCATCGAATCATAAGGCTAGCATAAAGACAACGGAAAGAATCGGTAACAAGTGAGGAAAGGCAACACGGGTAGCAAGTGAGTATACTTGCCTGAGATCCAGCAAGATCGAGATATGGATGCATGACAAGGTTAAGGATGCATCAAAGATAAACTAGTTGACATGGTAAACATATTTAAATGGGCCCATATGCAATTTGGATTGCATATGGAAAATCCCATGAATTAATGTTGAATTAATTGATCTACAAATAGTCATCCTGTGAAAGTTGATTAGAATGATGCATGGATGATGAAAACAACAAGAAAACAACAATAGCATTAAGTTTGATATGTTGTTTACCAAGTTTGGAATTTTATTTATTAAGTTATTAAATTTGGCTTCTTAAATGAGATACACAAACATTTATTGTTTTCACCCATTTTAATTGTTCAAAACAGATAACAAAATTTATATTTGGAAAGAACACACAATTTTAGATGGAATACATATTTCATTTGTTGAATTTGGATTTTATATGAGAAAGTTATTAATTTGACAATTTTAAATGCATTAATTAAGAAATAGTTGTTTTCAGCAATTTAATTTATTCAAAACATAAAACAAAGTTGATATTTGCAAAGTTCATGAAAAATGGGATGGAAAACATATTTTACTTTTCAAATTTGGAGTTAAAATGAATTAGTTATTATTTATGCAATTAAATCTATTTAAATTGAGCCGGAAGCCCAACATTTAATTTAGGAGGTTCATGTTATTTATCTACCCATCAATATTAAGCGTTGAGTTAACATGGCGAGATAACATAAAGATGAGCTATGCAATTTTAAATGGAACCGGAACAATAATTAATTATCCCAACTCATTCCATATTTAATTATTAGGTGACAATACTATACCCCGAACCCACAAGATGCAATGCAACATGATGATATGATATTTATAAAATAGATTGCATGTTGTAGAAAATAGGGCGTATAGGTATAGGGGATTTAGGGTTTGGGTTCGCACGTGTGGAGAGGATCTTCGGGTTCGGCGCCGGTGTCTTCGGGGTGTAGGGGAAGTAGAAGAAGAGGAGGAAGTAGAGGACGTAGTCGACATAGAGGAAGGAGTGGAAGTAGTCGTAGCAGGGGAAGTAGTCGACATCGAGGACGTAGTCGTTCCAGGGTCATCGTCGTGGAGGTAGTCGTTCACGCCGTAGAGGAAGTAGTCGTTCTCGAATCACGCGGTCATCGTCGTCGAAGTAGTCGTAGTAGTCATGGGCGATCCGCAACATCGTTGTCTTCGAGGTTGGTGGCGGACATGTCGGTCCCAATCTCCACGGCACGCACGAAGGCGGCCAACGCAAAGCGAACACGACGAAGGCGATGTAGTCGTTCACGGTTCGTCGAGGGAGTAGTCGTGGTTGAGGTGCTTGTCGCATCGGATAGGAATCTTGGCGGTTCCGGTGCTCGGACTTAGCGACGAGGTACGAGTCGGGGTCGATCTTGGCGGCGTCACGGTCATCCACGACACGGGCGCGAAGGCCTCGGCCACAACAACTGTAACATGAGCACGAATAGCTGCCGCAAGGAGCCCGCCTCTTGTGGTACTTGCGTCGAACACCTGTGGTGCGTCCATCGCATACAGAGCGAGAAGGGGCCATGGAAGACGAGCCGAGGCGGGGAATCCTAAAACTGCAACATCACAGATGGGAACAACATCACAACAACGACCACAACAAGGTACAGAGGACGCCAGCGAAAAGCTCGGGCGCGGTCTCGCGCACACGGACACGAGGTCCCTGGCGACGACCCAAGGAGGAGCATAGCACGGGACGGGGCGGGGCATCACGCCGGAGTGGAGGAATCCGACGGCCAGTCCGCCAAGGCGGGGTGTGCTGCCTCTAGGGAGAGAGAGGGAGGAGGCGACAAGGATGGGATGAGCGAGGGGATAGGGCGACAAGGAGGCTCGCTGGCCGGAGCTCACGGAGATGGAGGCGTTGGGCGGAGGATGAGGGGATGGGGATCCATGCGGGGGGGGGGGGGGTGGCGTTGCGGGCTTGGAGGAGGAGACGGGGAGAAGGGGCTGGGGGAGGCGCTAGGTGAGGGGGAGCCGGAGGCCATCGAGGCAGGAGGCGCTTCTGGTGGCGGCGTTCGGTGCAGAGGTCGAGCGAAGGAGACGGGGAGGTTTTCTCCCGTGCGTACGGTGTGCGTGGGTTGCGGTTGGGATGGGGAATGGTAGGTGGGCTGGCTGGCCCATTGCGGCTAGCTGGCCTGCCTCATCCCCAAAACGTTTTTTTTTGTTTACAAAACTGCTTGATAGGAAAAAAAAATAGTTTTTGGGACACAAACCAATTTCAGAAAATTTAGAAAAACAAGATGTTATGCAACTTTAATTATTTCACCAATTTTTAAAATGCACAATGATGCAGATGCTATGACATGACGACAGGCAAACAAGCAGGCAAATTCTAGTTGGGAAAAGAAAACCCCGGGCGTTACAGCGGAGCCTCCCTCGGCCTGCCGGGGCCCTTCCTAGGAACCACAAAGGAGAGCCACGCCGACAGGAGGCTTGGTTGCACCGGCTCTATTTGACTAGACAATATGTCCTCAAGCCCCTAAGCAAACATAATATAGGGGCGTTTGTACATCGGGGTCCCCTTGGAGATACATACTCTTATATCGTTATCGCACTTTCCTTTTTTCACAAAGAAAATAATTTAATCCTAAGAACATCCTCTTGTGTAATGTGAGTCTCAAAAAAAACTTATGAATTGGTACCCAAATTAAATTTAAGCCAAATTTGACCGGTACCACGCATATATTAACCGAAAAAACATAGAGGCTACTATTCGCCCTATATATAACCTTATTGGTAACACGTTGTCAAATTAATTTGAACTCCTCACTTAAATCCTACTAGCTAGTAGTACATAAATTTTGCATGGTTACAAAAGACACATATTTTAAAGAAAATCCAACGTGGATTGTTGCATGCATGCGTGGTTGTACGGCCAAGCATTGGAAGTTTTATAATACGCTGGGGCCCACACAAGATGCAAGTCCATCGATCATCAGTTGATCTAGGTAGCTACCTTTCTGATGCCAGGTCTCATCTGCTAGCTAACACATCCATGTTCATTCTTAATAGCTAGCTAGTCCAACATGTACGTCCATGGTATTAAAAAGTTGGCCACTCAGCCTAAATCAATCCCGGCCACTCGCTCGGTCTAAACGCCGGATCATCCAATTAAGATTCCATGGTATTCAAATACACGTTTACGTACGTACGTTGCTCAGCTGATGGATGTGTGTGCGCATGGAATCTAGGGATGTGCACAACTTTTTGGTACAGTATACACAACATTGAGGTAGACAGTCAAAGTTGTGTAGGATATTGATCCACTACACCTATATACCCATATGAACCTAACCTAACACCAAAGGCTCCATTTTCTCACAAGAGTAGGGTTTGTCACCCCGAACAGAATTTTGCACCATGTGTGTAGAATCTTCCTATGCCATAGTCATGCGTGTGAAGGAGGTGCAACTTAAACGACGTGTAATGTATTTTACTACTTTACCACAATCATACACCTATATAAGGACCCCATGTTTAACCTAGTTTTTTACCGTTCCTTGTCACTAGTAGAAAACGGGCCATAGGATTTCACCTTTAGTATATGTTCAGTTAAGGAGGGTGCCGGGCAGGGCTAATACCGGTTTGAACCTCACATTTGCTACCGGTTGGTGGCTAGAACCGGTATCAAAGGTGTCTGGCAACCGTTCTCCTCATGCGGGCCTATTTGGTACCGGTTGGTGGCTAGAACCGGTACCAAATGGGTGTGGCAGGGGCACTGTGGCAAAGTTTCGCCTGGCGCTAGGCACCTTTTGTACCAGTTGGTGGCACAAACCGGTACGAAAGGTCGAAGGGAGTATGGTAGTAAATATTGGTCAAATGTATATAATATGGAAATATATCTTATCATGATTTTAATGGTACAAAAATTATATATGAGATGTTGCTATTTTATCCTATATATTTGGTCAAACTTCAAAAAGTTTGACTTCAACTAAACCTATAAAGAAAAGTAATTGTGATTGGAGTGAATACCTATCCGAGACAAATGATAAACGGTCATGGCACAAACAGACTCGTGCACATGCCGTATTATTTATTTGCATAAGAAAGACATAACTAAGCTAGATACTAGGACGGGCAGAATTATAATGTGTAACAATCAGGAGCCAAGACGTTGTGGATGGAGACTTGAAGGCGCCATCTTGAGTGGTGCTTCAACGGCTCGGATGGTACAGGTGCACCGGAAGGCGTCGCCGGGCATGCAGCACCAGCGGTTGGCCATGAAAAGGTCATGCTTTGACTCGGCGAGATCAATAACCGACACCCCAGCTGGTTTGGCCCAGGTAAATCCCTGCAGGAGCCTGCCAAAAAGCATGATGGTTATAGCGGTCCCTAGTGTGGCCCCCATGCAGCCATGGCGGCCGGTGCTGAAGGAGATGAACCGTAGCTCGTTCTCTATGAGGGCGACGTCGATGTCATCTCCCATGTGTCGCTCCGGCTTGGAGACGAGAGGGTCGTCCCAGACGGTTGGGTTCCGCCCCAGGCCATGCCTGCTCAGGAGGACGTGGCTTCCCTCTGGAACACGGTAGCCCGCGACGGTAGTGTCGGAGATCGCGACATGAAGCACATTGAAGGGGGCAATAGGGTGCAGCCTGAACGCCTCGCGTATGCACGCCTTGACGTAGTTCAGCCGCGGGATGTCCGATTCCTGCACTAACCGCTCCCGGCCGACTACCAGGTCCAACTCCTCCACCGCCTTGGCCAGCAGCTCTGGCTTGTTCACAATCTCTGCCAGTGCCCACTCCGCGGCATTTGATGGGTTATCAAGGGCTGCAAAAATTATGTCCTGCATGCATTTCCATGAATATATACACATGCATTTTTTTGACTAAAATATACACATCCATTTGGAAGTAGTTTATGATTGATTACTCAAAGTGTTTGCTTACCTTGCACTGTGCTTTCACCTCCTCGATGGTAAGCAACGGGTTGCCATGTCCATCTTTCAGCGTGATAAGTACGTCTAGCAAGTCTTGAGGCTCGTCATCTGGCCTCTGGCAGCCCTTCCACCGTCTCCACCTCTTGTCGATGACCATGTCATGCAGTCTATTCACCGTGCCGTTGGCCTCCTTCACCATCTTCACGTGGCCGTCTAGGTCAAGACCAATGAGCCACGGCAGGTAGTCGCTTACTGAGAAGGAGAAGACGAGCCCCAATGATTCGAAGCAAGCGTCCAGGTGTTCCATCTCCAGCGGCCCCGGGCTGCCGTCGGGCTCAGGGTCCCCAAAGTACCTACTTCCGAAGACAATCCGGCGGATGACGTTGCTGCAGTAATGTCGTGCGACATGCCTGACATCGATGTTGTCCAACCCCCTAGTGACAAGGTTGTAAACGTAGTGTGTCAGGTTGTCAGCCTCGTTTGCGCGCTTGTCATGCTGCCACTTGTGGCGGGAAGGGCTGACGATCTCAGAGGTGATCACGCGGCGCATCCGCATCCATTGACCACCGAATGGAGCGAGCACCGTGTCCTTGTACCCATAGCTGATGGCGCGGGAGGCAATGCTGAGTGGCCGGGACATGAAGTTGCTGTCTTGCATCTTCAACACCTCCCTTGCTATCTTGGGGCAGGTGATAGGGACGACGTTGACACCACCGAGGCGGAAGCATGCAATGTCGGTGCCCATATCCTCCATCACACGATGGATCCAACGGAATGCAGGCTTGTTGATCATCATCTCAGGAAGGTTACCCACCACCGGCCACCGAAATGGCCCCGGTGGAAGGTGAACCATGGCTGATATGCATTTGTCATTACCGATCTTTCTCTTGGGACCTAATTGGTTGATGAGGTATAGGAATGTTATTACTGCGAGCAGGATGGATAGAATAACGCAGAAGGTTCCTAGCATTATGGAGAACTCTTCTAGATTCACTGTGACTTTTCGTGAGTACCCCAAATTCCTAGCTTGAAAGATCTCAGCACGCAGGCGGGCTTGGTTTTCAGCTTTACGGCGAAGGTTAGATTGCCAGCTGGTTGCTCTGGCCATATGCTCGATACGCCTATTTATAGATATTCATGGATCAGAGGTATATTCACCCCCTCTTGATTTGGATAAGATGCTCTACCTCTTGATTTGAATATACTCAATTCTACTCCCTCCTTTCAACAATAGATGATTTGCATTTGTCTACATATAGATGTATCTAGACATTAAACATGTCTAGATACATCCATATCTAGATAAGTGGAAGTCATCTATTTATTGATACTCATGGATAAGAGGTGAATATTCTAAATTCGATTGCGAATCTTTCATGGATATAAGAGGTGAATATATGCTATTAATTAAATTTATGGGCATGCTTATCGTAATCAAATCAAGGATACGGTCATGTTGAAAACTGTAACACCCGGGGTTTTCCCCAACTAGAATTTGCTTGTTTGTTTTCTTTTTGTGCATATCATGTCATCATGCATCATGCCTTTCATTGCATTTTTGTTCAACCCTTAAAAAAATGTTTTTCTCTCAAAACTATTTTAAATGTCAACTCAAAATATCTTGGACTGCTTTCAAAATGTTCTGATGACTAAGTCACTGTTTTGTCCAAATTATTTTACACACATTGGTTTTCCTATTTAAAACCCTTGCCCAAACATCTCTCTTTTATAATCCCTAGGAAATAATAACAATCAGAGAAAAAGAAGAAAGAAAAAAAAAACACAGCTGTTTTTTTTTGGGCCAACCGACCAGGTCCAAGCCCAGCTACCAACCAGCCCACCCCCCACCTCGACCTTCTTCTCCGTACGACAGAGGAGGCACGCAGATCCCCTGTCGCTTTCCCCCTCCACCACCGCACCTGCTCCCTCCCTTTTCCCCTCATCTTAAAGCGAGCCTGGGATCCCCTTGGAAACCCTAGCCTTCCCCCTCCTACACCCGCCGCCACCGCTTCTCCTCGCTCCCGTCCTCCATCCCTCTCAGCTCTTTGTTTCTCTCCACCGAAAACCACAACGAGAACGCATGAAGTTCTTCATCGCGCCGCCGCCAAGGAGCACCAGGAGGCACGCGGAGCGCGGGAATGGAACCGCCTTCTCGTTCTCCGTCGACTACAACCAGGAGTCGGACCCGGGAGGGACGAGCAGCGCCGTGCCATCCTCGCCAAGGCTGATGTCCGCCCGTGTGGAACTCCACGGGCAAGACGTGATCTTCGTCTTCGATCGGCCCTCGACGCCGTCGCCAAGCCGCAGCTGCGCGCCATCCCACCCCTGGTGAGCCATCCGTCCTCTAGGACACCTTCCTACCCCTCCCCGTTCTGCTGTGTGTGTTCGTCGTCGAACGGCACCACGGTCGTGGCTGCAGGCGTTTCCATCGCGATTGCCTCTGGACCTGAACCTGGCTTCAGCTCTGTTGGCTAAATTCAGTTAACGCCGGACACTTTATTTCATCTTGGGCCAGATCCGTATGCATTCCAAAGGCGCACCACAGCCCAGCTGGTAGCACACCCTTTCCCGCACGCTGGAAGCCCGGGTTCGAATCCCCCCTCCCGCAGCAAAAACCACCCCTTTTCCTCCTTTTTTTCTTTTTTTCCTCGAATTTCAGAAAAGCAGATTTGAAACATTACTTGTAAAATCCATAGAAAATTGAATATTGCTCCAAATTCAACGATTCAAGTTTCTGTGGATTCAAAATCTTGTGCTCTTTCCATTAGTAACAAAATTGCAATATGTTTCTGTAATAATTTTTGCACTAAATAATTAATTACTGAAAATGCAATTAAAAGTTGAAACTTTGGAATTTCATAACTTGAGTTGTGCTCATCCAATTTAAGCAAACTTGAGCTATGAAAATTTGTCTTAACAAACTCTACACATTGGTATTTTATTTGGCCACAATTGAATTAATTTTGAACATGTTTCCCTCTGTTTACTAAAAGGGGCAGAATAAGAATGATTATGAAAAATTGCATAATAAATTCAATAATAACCCAAAAATTATGTTTAATAGCTCAAAATGTTCAGTGAAACATTTGCTACATGTTTTCAACCTTTTCAATGCAATTTGTTTACTGTTTTTTCCTAATTAAAAGTGGTGCAATAATTCAATGCTTTAATTAAACCTTTTAAATTGCAAAATTCATAACTTGGGCAATTCAAATCCAATTCCAACATATAAAATATGTTTTCCATCCCATTTTTCATGAACTTTGCAAATATCAACTTTGTTTTCTGTTTGGAATAATTTAAATTGCTGAAAACAACTGTTTCTTAATTAATGCATTTAAAATTGTCAATTTAATAACTTGCTCATCTAAAATCCAAACTCAACAAATGAAATATGTATTCCATCTAAAATTTTGTGTTCTTTCCAAATATAAATTTTGTTATCTGTTTTGAACATTTAAAATTGGTGAAAACAACAAATGTTTGTTTAAATCATTTAAAATGCCAAAGTTCATAACTTAATAAATAAAATTCCAAACTTGGTAAACAACATATCAAATTGAAGCTATTGTTGTTTTCTTATTGTTTTCATCATCCATGCATCATTCTAATCAACTTTCACATGATGGTTATTTGTAGATCATTTAATTCAACATTAATTCATGGGCTTTTCCATATGCAATCCAAATTGCATATGAGCCCATTTAAATATGCTTACCATGTCAACTAGTTTATCTTTGATGCATCCTTAAACTTGTCATGCATCCATATCTTGATCATGCTGGATCTTTTGCCGTAGAAGTAATTGTTGCATCCGGTGTTTGTCTAGCTCGTTGCTTCTTCGCGGATAGGACGTTGAGATGATGTGAGCAACGACAAGTTCTGCGAATGTACCTCTACTTGCTGGATCTCAGGCAAGTATACTCACTTGCTTCCAAATGGCTGCTTTTCATCACTTGTTACCGATTCTTTCCGTTGTTCTTATGCTAGCCTTATGATTCGATGCTTGAGTCTCGATCCTATCATATGTTTACCTTGCAGCCATGATATCGCCTTCCTTCCACTTCCTATTAACTGTTGTTTGTTTACCCTGTTGGCCCTTGTGTCGTAGTTGCATGCTTAGTGTTGTTTGCGCTCAAGTCTTGTTGTCCGTCTTATCACCTGTTTAGTTTGATAATTGGGTTTCAACTTAATCAACAACATGTTAATGTTTTGGGTATTAATAATTTGATGATAAGGCACCGGCAGGAGGCCCGGCGTGGTTTTGAGGCCTGCTAGTGTCGAACTTAATTAGGAAAAGGGTCTTGTCTACTGATCCATGATGAGCGCACTAACCGCATGTGGGAAGCGAGTATGGGCGCCCCCCGCAACTTTGATTCGATTCGCATCTCGTCAAATCGCCCCATTTAGTTCGGGTTTTCCATTTGCCGCATGCATATGCAGGTGCGAACCCTTGGCGCCAGGGTGGAAATTTTGTAGTCGGCATTTAGGGAGACACGTTCTTAGAGTGCTATGAGGGTCCCCTTTTCTTCGTGGGGCTTGATTAGCCGTGCGCTCAACTGCACGGGGTTCTTTGGGCTTGATGCGAAGAAGAGTTGGGTTGTGTTGAGTACCTCGCTTGGTGGGTTGATCCCCCGTCTGGCGGGTTATTCTTACGTGTACGGCCAAATTGGTGCATCCCTGCAGGGTTAAATCTTCTCGAGAAGCCGTGTTGTCCGCGGTTATTGATGACTTGGTGAAAGTGCTGGCTAACAAGTACTCAGACAACTTACACCTAATGATAATAACTTGACTAGTAATATAGTATTACCTTCACCATATAAATGAATGTCACCCTAATCAACAGTGTGAGTTTTCCTTGGGTTGCTTCCTTAGTAGGGGGTAACATTGGATGGGTATTGTTTGGTGAGTAGTTGTAGTTGGTTCTGATACGCTCTCTTATCCCTTTCTTTTAGCCGGAAGTTGTAGCGAGTCTCTGTAGTTAGTTAGTGCAGCCCGTTGCCGCTTCTTTGCAGTAATCCCTTCCGTTGTACCCAAAGTATTTGCATCTTGTGATGATTGGATACGCTGGTATCTTGTGAGTATGGGTTTATCCACTTGCCAGTACTTAACCGTACTGACCGACGAATCCTTTTCGTGGCTGCATATTCCACATTGCAGTCAACAGGTTTGAAGTCTGACGACGTTAGCTTGGGAATCCCTCCGGCTTGGCCTGGGCAGGGATTGGACGCCATCGGTTATCTTCAGGACTCTTAGTCCAATTTGTATCTTGTCCGTAGCCGGACGCTATGTTGTTTCTTCCGCTGTTATTTGGATTTTTGTATTGTATCAGTTGTATCCTTGACTCGTTTGAGTCGTCTTGTATATACCTCCTCTGTTGTTGTTGTGGATTATTCGTGAATTGTTGTAATGTTATCACCAATGGCAACCTGGAATCGGTTATTATGTGGATTTTGGCGGAAATGCTGAAATCTGCATAGTGCCCGATCTCGGGGCGTCACAAATGGTATCAGAGCATGGTTTCCGATTCCCAAAGTTGTTTCTATACGAATGGTTATCGAAGCAACGGGTCCGCAAAGCCTGTAGGATAACCTCGCTAACGGTCGTTGTTTCTAGAGTGTCAAAAACTATTTCTGCTAAACTATTTTTGAAACATCTCAATAGGATTCTTGTTTTCTTCTTATCTCTATTCTATTTCCCCTCCCATCTTATTTGTTTTGGAGTCTCTCTTCCTCTCTATCTTTCAAAGTTTTAGGATTCTACGTGGGTGGACGTTTTCTGAGCCTTTGACCTAATAGGTTCGTTCATCGGAAGATTCCTGGTGGAAGAAGATCGTCATCAACACGAGCAAGAACTCCTTGTTAGTGGTGTCGAGAAGTCTTGTTAGTGGTGTCGAGGAGATCAACAATATGGCCGAAGACTCGATAGATCTGACTTCTTCCCTCTCTCGTGGTTGTGAGTGGATTGCGAGGGCGCAATCCCTTGTTAGTGGTGTCGGCTGTAACACCCGGGGTTTTCCCCAACTAGATTTGCTTGTTTGTTTTTGTTTTTGTGCATATCATGTCATCATGCATCATGCCTTTCATTGCATTTTTGTTCAACCCTTAAAAAATGTTTTTCTCTCAAAACTATTTTAAATGTCAACTCAAAATATCTTGGACTGCTTTCAAAATGTTCTGATGACTAAGTCACTGTTTTGTCCAAATTATTTTACACACATTGGTTTTCCTATTTAAAACCCTTGCCCAAACATCTCTCTTTTATAATCCCTAGGAAATAATAACAATCAGAGAAAAAGAAGAAAGAAAAAAAAAGAAACACAGCTGTTTTATTTTTTTTGGGCCAACCGACCAGGTCCAAGCCCAGCTACCAACCAGCCCACCCCCCACCTCGACCTTCTTCTCCGTACGACAGAGGAGGCACGCAGATCCCCTGTCGCTTTCCCCCTCCACCACCGCACCTGCTCCCTCCCTTTTCCCCTCATCTTAAAGTGAGCCTCGGATCCCCTTGGAAACCCTAGCCTTCCCCCTCCTACACCCGCCGCCACCGCTTCTCCTCGCTACCGTCCTCCATCCCTCTCAGCTCTCTGTTTCTCTCCACCGAAAACCACAACGAGAACGCATGAAGTTCTTCATCGCGCCGCCGCCAAGGAGCACCAGGAGGCACGCAGAGCGCGGGAATGGAACCGCCTTCTCGTTCTCCGTCGACTACAACCAGGAGTCGGACCCGGGAGGGACGAGCAGCGCCGCGCCATCCTCGCCAAGGCTGCTGTCCGCCCGTGTGGAACTCCACGGGCACGCCGTGATCTTCGTCTTCGATCGGCCCTCGACGCCGTCGCCAAGCCGCAGTTGCGCGCCATCCCACCCCTGGTGAGCCATCCGTCCTCTAGGACACCTTCCTACCCCTCCCCGTTCTGCTGTGTGTGTTCGTCGTCGAACGGCACCACGGTCGTGGCTGCAGGCGTTTCCATCGCGATTGCCTCTGAACCTGAAGCTGGCTTCAGCTCTGTTGGCTAAATTCAGTTAACGCCGGACACTTTATTTCATCTTGGGCCAGATCCGTATGTATTCACAAAGCGCACCACAGCCCAGCTGGTAGCATACCCTTTCCCGCACGCTGGAAGCCCGGGTTCGAATCCCCCCTCCCGCAGCAAAAACCACCCCTTTTCCTCCTTTTTTCTTTTATTTCCTCGAATTTCAGAAAAGCAGATCTGAAACATTACTTGTAAAATCCATAGAAAATTGAATATTGCTCCAAATTGAACGATTCAAGTTTCTGTGGATTCAAAATCTTGTGCTCTTTCCATTAGTAACAAAATTGCAATATGTTTCTGTAATAATTTTTGCACCAAATAATTAATTACTGAAAATGCAATTAAAAGTTGAAACTTTGGAATTTCATAACTTGAGTTGTGCTCATCCAATTTAAGCAAACTTGAGCTCTAAAAATTTGTCTTAACAAACTCTACATATTGGTATTTTATTTGCCCACAATTGAATTAATTTTGAACATGTTTCCCTCTGTTTACTAAAAGGGGCAGAATAAGAATGATTATGAAAAATTGCATAATAAATTCAATAATAACCCAAAAATTATGTTTAATAGCTCAAAATGTTCAGTGAAACATTTGCTACATGTTTTCAACCTTTTCAATGCAATTTGTTTACTGTTTTTTCCTAATTAAAAGTGGTGCAATAATTCAATGCTTTAATTAAACCTTTTAAATTGCAAAATTCATAACTTGGGCAATTCAAATCCAATTCCAACATGTAAAATATGTTTTCCATCCCATTTTTCATGAACTTTGCAAATATCAACTTTTTTTCTGTTTGGAATAATTTAAATTGCTGAAAACAACTGTTTCTTAATTAATGCATTTAAAATTGTCAATTTAATAACTTGCTCATCTAAAATCCAAACTCAACAAATGAAATATGTATTCCATCTAAAATTTTGTGTTCTTTACAAATATGAATTTTGTTATCTGTTTTGAACATTTAAAATTAGTGAAAACAACAAATGTTTGTTAAAATCATTTAAAATGCCAAAGTTCATAACATAATAAATAAAATTCCAAACTTGGTAAACAACATATCAAATTGAAGCTATTGTTGTTTTATTATTGTTTTCATCATCCATGCATCATTCTAATCAACTTTCACATGATGGTTATTTATAGATTATTTAATTCAACATTAATTCATGGACTTTTCCATATGCAATCCAAATTGCATATGAGCCCATTTAAATATGCTTACCATGTCAACTAGTTTATCTTTGATGCATCCTTAAACTTGTCATGCATCCATATCTTGATCATGCTGGCTCTTTTGCCGTAGAAGTAATTGTTGCATCCGGTGTTTGTCTAGCTCGTTGCTTCTTCGCGGATAGGACGTTGAGATGATGTGATCAACGACAAGTTCTGCGGATGTACCTCTACTTGCTGGATCTCAGGCAAGTATGCTCACTTGCTGCCAAATGGATGCCTTTCATCACTTGTTACCGATTCTTTCCGTTGTTCTTATGCTAGCCTTATGATTCGATGCTTGAGTCTCGATCCTATCATATGTTTACCTTGCAGCCATGATATCGCCTTCCTTCCACTTCCTATTAACTGTTGTTTGTTTACCCTGTTGGCCCTTGTGTCGTAGTTGCATGCTTAGTGTTGTTTGCGCTCAGGTCTTGCTCTCCGTCTTATCACCTGTTTAGTTTGATAATTGGGTTTCAACTTAATCAACAACATGTTAATGTTCTGGGTATTAATAATTTGATGATAAGGCACCGGCAGGAGGCCCGGCGTGGTTTTGAGGCCTGCTAGTGTCGAACTTAGTTAGGAAAAGGGAATTGTCTACTGATCCATGATGAGCGCACTAACCGCATGTGGGAAGCGAGTATGGGCGCCCCCGGCAAATTTGATTCGATTCGCATCTCGTCCAAATCGCCCCATTTAGTTCGGGTTTTCCATTTGCCGCATGCATATGCAGGTACGAACCCTTGGCGCCAGGGTGGAACTTTTGTAGTCGGCATTTAGGGAGACACGTTCTTAGAGTGCTATGAGGGTCCCCTTTTCTTCGTGGGGCTTGATTAGCCGTGCGCTCAACTGCACGGGGTTCTTTGGGCTTGATGCAAAGAAGAGTTGGGTTGTGTTGAGTACCTCACTTGGTGGGTTGATCCCCCGTATGGCGGGTTATTCTTACGTGTACGGCCAAATTGGTGCATCCCTGCAGGGTTAAATCTTCTCGAGAAGCCGTGTTGTCCGCGGTTATGGATGACTTGGTGAAAGTGCTGGCTAACAAGTACTCAGACAACTTACACCTAATGATAATAACTTGACTAGTAATATAGTATTACCTTCACCATATAAATGAATGTCACCCTAATCAACAATGTGAGTTTTCCTTGGGTTGCTTCCTTAGTAGGGGGTAACATTGGATGGGTATTGTTTGGTGAGTAGTTGTAGTTGGTTCTGATACGCTCTCTTATCCCTTTCTTTTAGCCGGAAGTTGTAGCGAGTCTCTGTAGTTAGTTAGTGCAGCCCGTTGCCGCTTCTTTGCAGTAATCCCTTCCCTTCCGTTGTACCCAAAGTATTTGCATCTTGTGATGATTGGATACGCTGGTATCTTGTGAGTATGGGTTTATCCACTTGCCAGTACTTAACCGTACTGACCCACGAATCCTTTTCGTGGCTGCATATTCCACATTGCAGTCAACAGGTTTGAAGTCTAACGATGTTAGCTTGGGAATCCCTCCGGCTTGACCTGGGCAGGGATTGGACGCCATCGGTTATATTCAGGACTCTTAGTCCAATTTGTATCTTGTCCGTAGCCGGACGCTATGTTGTTTCTTCCGCTGTTATTTGGATTTTTGTATTGTATCAGTTGTATCCTTGACTCGTTTGAGTCGTCTTGTATATACCTCCTCTGTTGTTGTTGTGGATTATTCGTGAACTGTTGTAATGTTATCACAAATGGCAACCTGGAATCGGTTATTATGTGGATTTTGGCGGAAATGCTGAAATCTGCATAGTGACCGATCTCGGGGCGTCACAAAAACAAAGATCAACAACGACCTGCCACTTTTAGATTGTCAAAATCTTTTATCTCTTCAACTCTCAATTCGATTTCGAATCCTTGATGAACATAATAAGTGAATCTAATATATTCACTACTATTGATTACAATCCATGGGATCTTCATATGTGTATAAGTGTGGTGGAAATGATTAAAATTCATTACACGAGTTTGAAGTTGTATACCTCCTTCAAAAACAGATTGTACCGCTAGAAGATTCTAGAGTCGTGGTACAAACCGCCCCCTCCCCCCACCACCACCACTTCAGGCGCGCAACTCTTCCTATAACATGGATTTTTTTTGGTTAGGTCACAGTCCTATCACTACTAGGGAAAAGGCTACCGCAGGCGAACCAAATTAGGCTACCGCAGGCGAATATGTGTTTGCCTGGGACCACATCGCCAGCGGTAATGACTTACCGCAGGCGAACAGCAAAATGCGCCTGGGGTAGCTTGACATACCCCAGGCGAACATGCCTTGTGCGCCTGGGGTAAGCCTTTTACCTGAGGCGAACAGGCAATGTGCGCCTGGGGTACATTTTCGTCTGGGGTACGATTTCTTATTCGCCTGGGGTATGGTTTTGCTGTGTCAAAAAATAAAAGAAACGAAAATAACAGAATTACAACAAATTGACAGTAATAAATATGAAAATGACAGCAAAATAACAGAAATATTCTCGATCATCACCAAATAGTCGATCATCACCAAATAGTCTCGAAGCGAATAGTTTAGTTACAAGCATAGTTCAAACACTAGGAGTACATAGTCCAAACAAATCGATAGTTTAGTTATCTAGACAAGCCAAACAACAAGTAGCATCAACACTAGGAGTACAAGGAGTATAAGCACGGCGATGGCGAAGGTGGTCATCCGGGCCCTCGTCTTCTCCGTCTTCTCTCTCGCTAGGTAAGTGGCGTATCGAGCTTCCGCCTCCACCATGGTCTTGTACCCCTTGTAGCTGTTGCCGCTGAAACCGTGCACCTGTCTTCGGCATTGGTCCCAGTCGTCGTAGACTCCGGGAACCCTACCGACATACACAACATACCATGTCATCTGTGCATAGGACAAAAATACGAGTTTAGCATCAAAAGTGATAATAGACCGCAAATAACTATCAAAAAATAGAAGCATCAAGGTTTACGAATAAAACACGACAAATAAAGGTCTAAAAGTTATATGATGCAAGTGTATACTAACATTTTGTCAATCCTATAGTCTCGGCGGGAACGGATGAACGCCTTCTAGCGTGTTGAATGTTCGGGTGTCACGTTGCTCTCGTAGGTGTGCTTCTATGTCACGGTTGCTCGGTGGTGCGTGGCCGTGGAAGAACAAGCCACCCCGAGTGATGACATCCGACGAGAGTATCGTGCAGATCCTCCGCTGGATGCGACGAAACTCAGCCGCACATATTCATCGGGGGTGTTGGCCATCTTTGTGGTCAGGTCTCGGAGATCACTTGGTAGATGGGCCTGTTGGGCATCCTTTAAGTACTCCCTCATCTGAAAGATGACATACCAAGCTTCCAACTCAGATTCTTGCTCCGATTGCTTGAGGCAGGGGAAGTTTGTTACGTGGGTGCACACGTAGGCGCCTCGGACTATTTTCTCCTTTTTTAGGGGCTTGCCTAAATCGGCGGCGAAGCCGTTGAGGGCACTATTAAGAACAGCTCTTATGTCGGTGTAGTCCTTCTGCACCGCCCTACCCGCATCGAGATAAGTGCATTGTGACCAATGCGGTTCCATGACAATGAGTACGCATCCTCCGTTTCTGCGCAGAACATTTCGAACAAGCCATCAATATCATCAATCGGAATACTAAGGGGATTCTAGAAAGAATGTAACGACGTGAAGCGGAGAGGACTACTTACTTGGGAAAGTATGGCATGAGAATAGCGTTCTTATCCTTGTTATCTATCAAAAACCACGTTATGTAAGTCGTGATAAGAACTCGGTCCGCGTGTGACCGCATGTAGTCCTCATTCATGTAGTACGGGTCCATAATCGCGATGTGCGGGGTATTCTCTATGACCATATCGTGCGCCATGCTGAGCGATACCAGGCGGACAATGCTTCCGTCGATCTTACCCAAGTGGAAGACCCTGAATATGTCTTCGTATCTGATGAAGAACACCTCTGCGGGATTTGAATCCACAAAACCCACGGATCGGGGAACCTTGACCACGTATAGCGGGTAGGAGGGATGTTTCTCACGTAGAAGTTCATTCTCTTTCAACAAAATCCCGTCGTGGATGGTCCTCATGTCACCACCCATGACAGCGACAACCTCTGCCGGCAGCATCGGCTGACCCATCTCATGCACCTTCCTCCACGGGACAGCAGGCGGCAAACGGTCCAGGACTCGGGAGACCGCTGGCTGGCTACTAGAGGAGGCACCACCTTTCTTCTTGTTGCCCGACCTCTTCCGATTCTTCTTTGGCCTCAAGCAGATGGGAGTGCCGCTTTGTTTTACCGCCTCCGCGGCCGTAGCACGTAGTGTATTTGGGGTAACTAGCATAGGCTGTGGAGCCGTAAAGGCCATCTGCTCCTCGGGAGTTTCTTGGGAATAGGTTAGCTTCTTCTGGATATCTGGTTTTCTGGTGGGTAACTCAGAAGAACAGCCCTCTCTGCCATCTACCTTCTTCTGGATATCAAGAGTTCTGGCGGGTAACTCCGGAGGAACCAGCTTCTCGCCATCCAACTGATTTATGAAATCGTCAATGGGGGCAAGTTCAATATCCATGTAGTCGTCATGGGTCTCATGCTCGTGATGTTGCTCGTCATTGGACGTCTCGTGCTCGGAGGTGGAGAGAGGACATTGCCATGTTGGACCTTGTCTTGTTGGCTTGCCGCGGGCGCAACCGGTGTAGTGGTGACGGTCATGGCTTGGCTTGGCGCCGACCCTGACGTCGTGTTCAGCCGAATAAGGGCTTTCGGCCATAGCAAGATTTGATTGTCCAGTTGGCCGAGATTCAGCTCGCTGTCGGCATCGGCGGGTTGATTAGGAGGATACAAGTTCTCGAATCCCGGTAGCACCAGATCAACGCGAACCCGAAGCTCGTTGGCCGGTATATCTCTGCAGTGGTACTGGCGGGATAGTGGCTGCAAGATGCTCCCCTTTGCAACATCCTTCAACTCGCTGCACACTTTTGGCAGGAAGGTGCATCCCGTCGCGTCAGCCTGCGATAACATGCATGGATAGGTCAGAGAGTAGGGTTATATTGAACTGGCTACAGCTTGAGACGGTCAATAATTTACCGTGAGGGCATTGAGCTCGGCTAACGTCGACGGACCACAGGTGATGGTGGGCTCGTCGAGCAACGGGGTGGTGGCCGCGCCGGACACGGCCGACGATCCATCGGGGGCAGGCGCGTCGGGCACGGCCGACGGTCCATCGGGGGCAGGCGCGTCGGGCACGGAGGGGGCGACAGGCACGGCCGACGTCGACGGACCACCGGCGGCGGCCGCGGCTGGCACGACCAACATCGACGGTATGTTGAACATCGGTAAGGGCCCCTGTGAGCCCCCGGCGATGTAGCCACATATTTTTTCAAATACGGCGGGGATGAGCGCATTCATCTTTTCCCCCACCATTTTCTCAATCTTCTTCTCCATGTTTGTTTCCAAGTCATGGACCTTCTTCTTCAGCTCCTCCGTCTCCTTGCTCTTCTTCGCCGCCCGCGACTCCTTAGTGCTGGGCTCAGCCAAGCCATAGTTGGCGTGCTTCTTATTAAGTCTGCCGCCGGTGATACGGCCTAAGTGCGGCCTTTTCAGAGGGTCCTGGCTCTTTGCCTTGTTGTACCCCCTGATGAAAGGCTTATCCCACGCGACTTTGGTCGTCGACGTCTGGGACGAGGAAGATTCAAGTTGTTGTTCTTCTAGCTGCAGAAGCAACATATAAATGGTTTAGAATTGGTTTCGTACTAGAATGAAATCATGGACTTGATGATGATGAGTTGCATGAAATGGTAAATTTCTTACCACTAGCTTCTCAACATTCTTCACGCTATCATCCGTGACCAAAATAACACCCTCCACCATCTTCGGGTCCGAGACAAGTTCCCCGGTCGGAGTTACTTTTCTGTACCTCGACCTCATGAATTTCTGGAATTGCGGGTCATGGGCATACTTGGCGTAAGGGTTCTCAATCCCTTTTTCAATGTAGGTCTGGTCCTCTTTCGCCCAAACTGGCTCCTTCCCGTCGTAGCCACGACAACCGAGATTGTGGTGACCGATGTTCTTCGACGCTAGATCCTTCCCCCATTCCGTTTGATTCTTAGTGAAATCAAGCGACTCGTTATTTAGGAAAGTCTTTAAGTCATCGGGCGTAATCCGCGGGAAGTGGCGATGGATCTCTTCGAATGGTGTCGATTCCCTAATCATCGCCCTCACCATAGTGTTCTAATTGCTCAGGGCTTTGGTGAATCTAGTGAGGGCGAGTTTGTTCATGAGGTTGCCCTTCAGATTCTCGTTGTTGTAGGGGGGAGGGAACTCGTACCGCGCGTGCAGCCTCGAGATGAGTTGGGCGCGCAGAGTTGGCTTCTTCTTGAGAGTCGGCTCGTTGACATTGACGACGTCTCGAAGTATCGCGCCAAGTTGGAGGAAGTACCCCTTCACAAGGTCCAATGGCATCACAGGCGTGCCACTGGAAGGGTCCACCTCCGTGAATTTCTCTCGAACGGTGCCGACCTTGTTCGGAGCTCGCTTCCGACGCTTGTTTCCTGTCGAGCTGCTCCCTGAGGGACCCCCGGCGCCACTATCAGTGGTTTCCTCCTCGCCACCGGTGAGCCCGTCATCATTGTGGGGCTCGACATCATGGTCAGTTTGTGTCCGATCTTCCTCTTGCGACTCTCGGGCCATAAGGATGTAGTGGTCCAATAAAGCCGGATCCGTAGTAGAAGAAGACATGCCCTAGCTAGCAGTAGACAAAACGTATACTATAAATGGTCATGCCGGAGTGCCAGAAATTCGCCGGAACGGAAATGAATCAACGTTCCGACAAAACATTGGCACTCAATGTACCTGCAACATAAATTGAATGCACACATGCATGGCCACAAAAACAGTTCCTTGCATTGCTGTCATCACATGGCACAAAAACTCCCAGGAAATTCATATATCATGCCAAAAAAACCTCCATATATATTGATCAAAGTAAAATAGTGCACTTAATTAATAACAAATCACAGAGAATTCTAGCAGTGTCCAAAGCTTCAGTGTTCTATTCACATGTAATTAGTAGGTGATTCAGCTAGTGTAAGAAATATAGCATTTATACTATGAGCTGAACTACCAGAATCCAGAAATAGTGGTACATGATCAGATCCAGTTCTAGCTAAAGGATGTATGATGGAGTAGCAGCAGTAGTATGAGGGCGTTGGAAGAGGGGGGGAGGGCTGACCTGGGTTCGTCGTGGGCGTGGACGACGACGATGAGAGGGACTGCACGCGGCGTGCTCCCGCTCCTTCTCCCCTGCTGCTCCCGCTCCTCCTCCTGCTGCTGCTCCCGCTCCTCCTCCTCCTGCTCGACAACGACGACGGCGGCGTGCGATGAGAGAGGCGACGGCGGCGTGCGGTTTGGGATCGATATGAAACGAGAGTGATTATGCGGGTTGGGAGTTAGCAGATCGAGGACTTACAGGCGCACAACGAGTGATATGCGCCTGCGCTATCCTTTACCCCAGGCGAACATGGCGAAATGCGCCTGCGCTAATGTTCTTAGCGATTCGTTATGCGCGGGCCCACAGAGGCATACCCCAGGCGCGTACCCTAAAAAATGCTCCTGCGCTAAACATTAGAACCGGTTTGTATCAAACCGGTCCTAAAGGCCTGCGGCCATTTGCTGCAGGTAGCTAGGGGGGCCCAGGGGACAGACCCTTTAGAACCGGTTTGTGATACAAACCGGTTCTAATGTGCTTGGCTCGATGCCATGTTATGCGCGGGCCCACAGATCCTTACCGCAGGCGCATAGCCTATAAGATCGAGCAATACGAATGCTATTATATGGGGCTCCCCCACGTTGGTTTTCACTTCAAAATTACATACATATGAAAATTAACATGTGCAAAAATATTTAATGTCGCATCGACCGTAAATAGATTGATTTAGCGAGATACCGCAAGTGTTTCTCTCTGAAAACACATTGTACATAGTAGCTATTAGCATGTTATATCGCGAGTATTTCCCTCTCTCAACCTTTCGTCACAATCTTACTCTTGCCTTTCTTGGTCGATGTTGAATACGTGACCGCCTTATTGTGACTTCTTCTTGTGAATGGAAGACCTGCCCTAGGTAGTGTGGTCCTGCTTCTTCTTGTGGTGTATGGTGCATCGTCTTCACCGGGTTCTTCCATCATCGGGTCTCCGACTAAGCCGTCGAAGTCCTTCTCATCGGCGACTAGGCTTTCCTCTCCTTACGACAACACGACTAGGCTTTGCCGGGTCGGTTATGAAGAAGCATTGCTCCACGTGCTTAGCCAATACCCAGGGCTCATTTTGCGCGGTGGGGTTCTTGGACTTGGGTTTGTTGGCTTCATACATCGACATAGTGGTGAAATATTCGTCTTCTTTCGTGACGTTTGTAGCCCATCTGACATGGAACATCGGCAGCTTTACCCCAACGTAGTCAAGCTCCCAGATTTCCTCGATCTTTCCGTAGTATCTTCTAATCTCTTCGCCTGTGTAAGATTCCATCGTTATAGACGAGTTTTGATAGTCGCTACTTTTGTCTCTTTCCTCCGTGTAGAATGTGTACCCATTGATGTCGTATGCTTGATAAGTCATCAGATTGGGCGCGGGGCCATATGACAAGGCCAATACAATTTTATCTTTCTGACATGTCATTGGCGGGGGATCGGCGTCAATCTGCTTCTTGAACCATGTCGCGAAAGAAGAGTTGTGTGCTCTAAATATCTCATCTTCCGTCATCGGCCTGCGAGCACTGTTTTTTATCGCGGTTTTGTGCTCTTCTATCCAAGGGTCGACATCGTCGATGTGTTGTAACACTACGAGGTGGGCCCTTTCAAAGTCGGCTCTCCGACCACAGGAGTCCGCGTCCATTACCCTTTTGCCAGTGTTGTGGCCTACCCCATGAACCTGTCAAGGTGCTTGTTTGCGGGCAAACCAACAGCTGGCTTGTCATCGCCTAGAAAATTCTTGCAGAAAGAGATGCATTCTTCGGTGAGAAATCCTTGGACGATGCTTCCATCCGGGTGTGCCCTGTTACGAACGAATGATTTGATGATCCCGTTCATTCTTTCTAACGCCATCATGTTGTGCAAGAATGCTGGCCCAAGATTGGTGATATCGTCCACGATATGGACCAAGAGATGTACCATAATATCAAAGAAGGCAGGTGGGAAGTACATCTCAAGCTCGCATAGGATGGTGACAATCTCTTCCTGCAGCCTTCCGAGTTTCTTCACGCTTATCGACTTCCGAGTGATGACATCGAAAAAGTTACAGAGGCCAGTGAGCGTTTGACGGACGTGCGGTTCAATTATCCCTCTGATTGCAACCGGAAGTACCTGCGTCATCATCACGTGACAGTCATGAGACTTCATCCCGCTGAAGATTTTTTTCTCCGCGTCTAGGTATCTGCTTATCAGACCCGCGTAACCTAAGGGAAATTTCACTCCGAGGAGGCATGTGAATATTTGCGCGAGCTCGTCGGGGCTTAGAGTGAATCAAGAGGGTTTCAGGGGGTGAGTTTGGTGTTTCTTAGCCGTTTTCCGTTTGCGGTCGTCCTTCTCCTCCACCTCATCCTCGTCCTCCTCCGTCTGTTCACGCGTAGAAGGCGGTAAGTGAAGCTCGCTCCTGATATTCAGGACCATCAGGTCGTATCTTCATTTTGGCCCGTCTTTGGTCCTATCTGGCATGTTGAACAGGGTGCCAAGCAAGCTCTCACACACATTCTTCGTGATATGCATAACATCAAGGCAGTGAGGCACTCCGAGGATTGGCCAGTACCGCAAGTCCCAAAACACGGACCTCCTTTTCCATACCCCCAAGAGCGGTCCTTCTCGCGGAGGACACTTTTTCTCTCCTCGCTTTCGCTTTTGTACCTTTCCCGACGGAGGACACGTTTTCCAATTCTTCAATACAGTATCGATCTCTTCTCCTCTTCTCTTGCGTGGAGGTAGATCGAGCTCATCTTTACCGTTGAACGGGTCGTTCAGTGGTAGCCACATTCGATGCCTCATGTATACGGTTTTAGAAGATCCAGGATCCTTGTGTAGCTGTAGAAACGGGGTAAATTTCATGCACCTGACACAAGCCTTGTGTCCATGGCACACCTGACACGCAATATATCCGTATCCGAGATAGTCCTGCACCGTTGTGATCAGTACGGCTCTCATACGAAAAGTTTCTTCTTTGAAGGCGTCCCATGTTTCCACCCCTTCCTCCCACAACGTGTCTAGCTCCTCCTTCAATAGCTCGAGATACAGGTTGATATCGCTCCCGGGCTGGGTCGGTCCTTGAATCAGCATACTCATGTGTATGTACTTTCTCTTGAGACACAGCCACGGGGGGAGGTTGTACATCCATACAAACACGGGCCAGGTGCTATGTTTGCTGCTCTGATTGCCAAACGAATTGAGACCGTCGGTGCTCGCACCAAGCCTGATGTTCCTTGGGTCGTTCCCGAATTCTTCATCGAATGCGTCTAATGCTTTCCACTGACGTGCATCCGAAGGGTGTGTTAGCACTGGTTTTTCAACACGTTCTGGATCGCTCAGCACCGCCTTCTTTCTGTCCTCGTGCCAGCGCATGAGCTTTGCTTCCTTGGGGTCCACGAAGTACCGCTGCAGACGGGGAATGAGTGGAAAGTACCACACAACTTTCCTAGGAGCTTTCTTCGTCCCCCTCTTGTAACGATCAGCACCGCACACCGGACACTTGATCTGGTCCGCGTGCTCGTTACGGTAAATTATGCAGTCAGGGACGCAAGCGTGGTATTTTGTGTGCGGTAAATCGAGGGGGCACACGATTTTCTTGGCCTCCTGTAGACTACTAGCACATGCGTTCCCTTCAGGTAAGTGCGTCTTCAGGTATCGCAGAAGATCGTCCATGCTTGTGTCGGTCCATCCGTGTTTTGCCTTCATCTCAAGAAGATCCAGAGCTACTCTCAAGCGTGACTCCTCCGCCCCGCGACTTGCGTCATACAACGGAGTTGCAGAGTCTATCTCTAGTTGCGTGATCTTAGATTTACGTCTAGCGTCGGTCGACGTGTTCTTGAGAAGAAGATCTTGAACATGAGGGTCCCGCACGACTGAAGTTAGCGGAGTGTTCATGTCCTCGTCTTCATGTTGCTGATCACCATGACTCCCTTCTTCTTCATTATAGTCGTCTCCGTCGACAGCCGCCTCTTCGTCCTCTCCATTGCCATGTTCAGACTCCTCCTGATCA
The DNA here is from genome assembly GCA_028641055.1 of Alopecurus myosuroides. NCBI lineage: Eukaryota > Viridiplantae > Streptophyta > Magnoliopsida > Poales > Poaceae > Alopecurus > Alopecurus myosuroides. The sequence continues at coordinate 6,614,847 of CM054058.1, read as the reverse complement.
TCTTCACATGTCGCCGCCCAATTGGTCTCGACGTGATCATCGTCTTCATCATCATCCATCCACTTAGTGTGGCCCTCCATGAAACTATACCTGAGCAGGTGCTTCTCCACATTACCAGAATCTGGTTTGAACAAAGACCCCAGCTTGCATTTCCGACACGGACACTCTATCTCGGTGCGGTTGTGTTCGATGCATCTCGGTCGTCGCGCGTCGCACGTACCTATGCACCACGCTTGTCCTCATCGCAATGACCATTGCTACAAAATGCAAGAGAGAGAGGTTCCATTAACTAGATCCGGTTTTCACGGAAAAATTCGGCATGACCTTCCTACAAAAGGTGTAACGCGGAGCGCCGGAAATTTGCCGAAAAGGAAATGAATCAACATTTCGGAAAAACATTGGCAACTCATCCTCATGGCAACACAATAAAATGAAAAAGAGAACGAATTCTCATCCACCGACCAATCCCACGCACCTATTAAGATGACACACAATGCAAAATATATAGACGCGATGACGACGTCGAAGATCACCGAAGAGACGACCGATAAGAGAGTGATAGATCTAGAAGTAGCTAGTGGTGCATTTGTGGTGAGATCTAGTGTCCGGTTAGTAGATCTAGTGGAAAGATTTGGAAGAGGGAAAGTGTGGTAGCATACTAGCTAAAATATAACAAACATGATTGGTTAAATTAGCTAAAAATGGTGGAGGGGTGTGGGGGATTGAGCTAGGAGCACTAATGGCTCGAGTTTGGACTAGTGAGTGAGTGAGTGGGGTGGATAGGGGTGGTGGTGGGTGGCTGGCCGCACTTATATTGGGGACAAATATTACCCCAGGCGAATATGGTCTGAGAAGCGCCTGCGCTAAGTGGTGCTACCCCAGGCTATTCTTTATCCCAGGCGAACAACGTTCCGGTGCGCCTGCGCTAAATGGAGCTACCCCAGTCCACTTTTTACCCCAGGCGCTTCGGCCTTTATTCGCCTGTGGTATCTGTTATACCGCAGGCGAACATGTGTGATGTTCGCCTGCGGTAAGGGAAGCGTGCCAGGGTCGGCCGTGGTTTGGCCTTGCCACACTTTACCCCAGGCGCTTCCGGTTTCTGTTCGCCTGGGGTAACAGACTTACCCCAGGTGCACAGATCGACGCTTCGCCTGCGCTAATTAACCCAGGCGCACAGGTATTCTTGTTCGCCTGTGGTAGGATATGCTGCTATAAGCAAATCTCTAGTAGTGTATGCCATAATCTAACAGAAAATAGTAAAATTTAATGAAACCTCCTTTGGATGAAAAAATTGGTGGTACACATGGCGGGCCAACTATAAAGGAGAACCCAGGAAATCTTTCAGGAATCGTCGGAAACCATATATTATCGGAATGGTGTACTAATATGGGAATATTAGTGTGGTGTAAATTATGAAAATCCAATAAAAAAAATTGAAGTTGTACCTCCTTAAGAAACATGACTATATACCACATGACAGTTCTCGACCCTTGATGTAAACCCCGATTTTGGGGAGACCGGTCCCAGTATTATGAGAACATTGAATTTTGGGTTAGCTCCAGATCCGATGACCTAATCTAAGACAAATAAAAATGTAAAGTCACATGAACCCTTACTTTGGATGAAATATAGGGGTGGATTCTACGAGGACCGTCAGAAAGGGGTGCACATGAAATCACGACAGTAAGGGTTAGAACCATATAGTTCTGGGAATCGGTCCTCATATCGGTACACGGTGTGGTAAAAATTATGAAAATCGAGTACACAACTTTTAATTTTCACCTCTTTCACAAAGAATACTATCCGTAGAAAACTTCGCTACTCGTTGTGTGAAGCTCCGATTTTCGGGCGACCGACACAACTCAAGTGAGAGAACTTGATTTTTTCGATTAAGATCGACTTACACAAAAAAGTGCAAATTACTAAGAAACCCTGACTTTAAATGAAAATGTGGAGGGTTGCCGCTAGATGGCCCTAAAGATATGGGAAATCACGCCAGGAACAGTAAAAACCCTAGATTTTGGTGCATATGGTCCTCATATTGGTATATAAGTGTGATCACAATGATATAATTCTATCACACAAATTTTAACTTACACTTCCTTCACAAACATGTTACAATAAGGTTATGGACTTTAGGGTGCAAATCTCTCGCTTCAAAGCAACCGAACCAAATTTGGTAACACCTTGTCCTAGTTTTGAATTTCTGTTGTTCCTATTCCCTAACAATGAGGAAACTCACATAAAGCCGCATCTTCGTATAAAAAGCATTTCTACCCTTTGGCCCGTGGAATAAGTGGACACGTGGAATCATGCAAAAAATGACAAAAAACACTAGGTTTTCATCATGGGGTGCTAATATGAGTATAGAAGGTTGGTGGTAAAGAGAATAATAACATACACCCTGCGATATTTCGCGTGTTGTTAGGCTTATTACTTTATGCTAGGTGATTGCTATTGCCGTTCTTGTTATTATGGTCATTATTTGATGCTACGAACTATCTATGGAATTTATCCTACTATTAAATTAAAAACAATTATGATTTTTCGAATAACAAAGGTACCACATAACAAGAGTTATCATCGAATGAAACATAAAATGATATCCAATTATTACCTCGTATGATAAAAAATAATATAACTAAAGTACTCACTCCATTTCTAAATATAAGATGTTTTTGCTTTTCTCTAATTCAGGTGATTCAAATGTATATAGATGCATTTAGTGTGTATAATCACTCATGCTGATCTGATATGCAGTCTATATTGAAATATCAAAAGCATTTTATATTTTTAAATAGACAGAGTACCATGCAAACAAGAAGAATTTTAACTAACTACACCATAACTAATCGTTCCCGCACCAATAACGTATCATAATATTCCACAATAATCTAACTGAAAGCACCATAAGAAGGTCAATTAATACTATGTTTGTGTAACATCCCAAGTATGAAAAACCACCCCTAGCATGTTTGTTTCTTGTTTAATTAAAGTATTGCATCATGTCATCATGCTCATTCATTTGTTTGCATTTGTTTCTTATTTGTTTTGCATTTGTTTTATCTTGCTTTCACAATTCAAATTCAAACATTACTCAAACAATTATTTCATACTTGCTCTGTTACAATCTTTTTCAAATTATAATGTCAAATCAAACCCTCAATTGTTTTCATTTTATTCCATAGTGATCACTTATTAAAATGATGGTTTTAATCAATCAATTAAATTCCAAATCACATTTAAAATTCAAATCAAGCACCAAACAGAACCACTTTGAAATTATGAATGTTATCAAAACAAATCAACTCCTTTTGTTCTAATTTAACATAGGGATCACCCTATTATAAAGTTTGTTTTTATTAAATGATCACTTAAATAAAAATCATCCAAATTTGAATTACATGCAAACAACAAGCAAATTTCAAGCTTTTTTGAAAACAAAACCTAACATTCTTTTGCTATTAACCTAAATAGCTTAACCTAATTTTTCTAACATTTTTACTAAATTAAAACCCCATCTTTTATTCCATTTCCAAACTCTGCCAAAAAAAAAACAGAAGGAAAATTTTAAAAAGAAATTTTTGGCGCCAGGGGGTCTTGGGCTGCGCCCAGCCCATTTTTTCTTCTCTCCTTTCTCCTCGCGCGCGCAGCCCAGCCCACAGCAGCGCGCGTACCGGTTCGCCACCTGATCCCTTTCTTCCCGCAGTACGGCGGCCGATCCGTGCTGCCACGGCGGCACTGCCGCGAGCAGACGGTGATCCAGCACCCGTACCCCCCCTATATATCCCCCTAGGGCTCCGCGCCGCCAACCCTAGGCCCTAGGTATCCTGTTCCCCTCGAGATCGCCGCCGCAATTCCCTCTCCCCGTCGATTTCCACCCGCTGTCACCATCACCGACGAGATCACCTCTGAATCCGCCATGGAAACCACCGCAGTAGCCGCCCACCTACCTATCTAGCTGCAGGAAACGAACGGCCTCGTCTTCTTCTTCCGATTGCACACCGGAGCACCCACGGAGATCCACCACAGCCGCGCCGCCGTCTTCGTCCACGCCGCTGTCGCCGCCGTCGAGCTCGTCTTCACCGCACCTCTGCAACGACGACACCGGTGGTGAGCCACGTGATCTCCTCCTCCTCTCCTCTCTGTGGCATCCGTGCACACGCACTGCACCACCAGATCCAGCACCCCATCGCAGCAGTCGAGCACCGCACCACCGCTCGCCGCCGGCAGCGTCTCTGACGAAGTTCAGACGTGTGCGCGCGTCAGCTAAATTCAGTTAAACGCGCAGGGTAACGTTATCCTCACTGCATCGTTGTTTCTGTCGAAACTGACGAAACCACCGTAGTGGCAGCGCACTAGCGAGCGCGCCCGCAGGTCCCGAGCTCGATCCCTCGCGGCCGCGGAATAAACCAACTTTTTCGCGCACTGGCTGACAAGCGTGCCCCACCCGTCAGTGGGCTGCGCTGCCACGCGCTCGCGGGCACGCCACGCTGGCCACAGGCCCACGCTGCAGTGGCTGTGGGTAGGTTGCTGCACGGTAACAAAAGTTCCAGCACGATTCTTTTAACTCCAGTCCCTTAAAAATTACAGATTGGTCCCCTGTTTTAATTTGTTAATAACTTTTAAAATATAACTCCAAATAATAAACTCTAAATATGTTTGTTGTTCTAAATTAAAATTTCTATCTAACTAAACCATCTGTGTACTGTTTTGAAATTTCCAAATGCATTTAAATTTCAAATTCAACTAATTCAATTGTAATTTGCTAAATTGCATAACTAAATCATAATAAATCCAAATCTTGCAAATAAAATATGTTTTCCATACCATTTTGAACCACCTATTCAAATATAATTTTTGTTTCATGGTTTGAATAATTTAAATTGCTTAAATAATTTAAACCTTATTTAAATCACTTAAATTTGCTAAATTCATAACTTAATCAAATTAAATTATTTTTGAGCATGTAAAATATGTTTTCAAACCAGAAAAACCTTACCTTTTCAAATATGAACTTTGTTTAATGATTTGAACAAATAAAATTCAATTAAAATTCACACTTGAATTAATTTTAATTTAATTCTTGTTTAACTTGTTTAATTCCCAATTAAATCATTGTAATTCATTTGCTACTAATTGAAACATGTAATCCACCTAAAATTTTGTGCTCTTTCCATTATAAGCTTTGCCATTTGTCTTGAGCAAATTAACTTGATGAAAACAACAACTATATGTGTAACATCATTAAGTAACCAAAATCACCAAACTTAATAAATAAATTCTTAACTTGTTAATTATCATTCCAATTGCATCTAATGTGGTTACATTATTGTTTTCATCATGCATGCATCATGCTAAACCACTTACACATGTTAAATAGATTGTAGATCATTTGTTCAACCTTAACCATGTGCATCCATATGCAACTCACATTGCATATGGGTCCATTTAAATTGTGTTATCATATCAAGTAGTTTACTTTGATGCATCTATTAAATTGTCATGCATCATCCATGATTGTGCACTATATCATGTATTGATTGTTCGTCTCTTTTCGATTGTGTGTTTGCTTCTTCTCGTTTAGACGACGACGCTGAGTGTGACGAGGTTTACGACACTACTTATGAGGACTTAGCTCAGTACCAGGCTACTGGGTTTGCAGGCAAGTTATCACTCACATGAACCACTGTGTTCCTTTCAACCTTGGTTACCAATACTTTTCCGTTGTCTATTCTGCTAGCCATATGTATCGTTGCTTGTTCTCCGAACCTATCACATGATACCCTGAACCCTGATATTGCCTCACCTCCATACCTGTAGCCATTGTTTGTGCCTTAGTCCTACTAGCATGCTTAGGGTTGCTTTTGCTTGAGTCTGTTGTCGGTTACTTCTTTTACTCTTTCTTACTTATGTTCACTTGGGCTCGATGGTTAAGCAATCAATCTGTTAATGCTATGGGTAATAATAATTTGATGATAAGGCACCGGCAGGAGGCCCGGCGTGGTTTTGAGGCCTGCTAGTGTCGACCCTAATAGGAAAAGGGTCTTGTCTACTGATCCATGATGAGCGCACTACCCGCATGTGGGAAGCGTGTATGGGCGCCCCCCTCAATTTGACTCGATTCGCATCTCGTCCAAATCGCCGCACTTAGTTCGGGCTTTCCATTTGCTGCACGCATATGCAGGTACGAACCCGAGGCCAGGGTGGAACTTTTGTAGTCGGCATTTAGGGCGGCGTGGTCTTCTAGTGCTATGAGGGTCCCCTTTTCTTCGTGGGGCTCGATTAGCCGCGCACGCACAACACGTGGTGCTTTGGGCTTGATGCGAAGAAGAGTTGAGTTGTGTTGAGTGTCTCGCTTGGTGGGTTTGATTCCCGTCTGGCGGGATATTCTTACGTGTACGGCCAAATTGGTGCACCCCTGCAGGGATAAATCTTCTCGAGAAGCCGTGTTTTCCGCGGTTATGGTTGAATTGGTGAAAGTACTGGCTAACAAGTACTCAGAACAACTTACACCTAACTAATACTAAGTTGACTAGTAATAGGCATATTGACACAATAACTTGACTCATCATTAATCCAACTGTGTGAGTTATCCTTGGGTTGCTTCCTTAGAAGGGGGTGACGTTGGATGGGTTTGTTTGGACTTACTTTCAGTTGGTTACTATACTCGATCTTATCTTCTTTCTGTTAGCCGAAACTTGTAGTTATTTCTGTAGTTGGTTAGAGCAGCCCGCTGCAGCATCTTTTATATCACCTATTCTTCCGTTCAACCTAAAGCATTTGTGTCCGGTGTTGCCGGGTACACCTTGGTGAAGTGTGAGTCTTGCTTGCCAGTACTTGTATGTACTGACCCCGTTGGGGCTGTGGTTTACGCAGACTACGATTACGAGGATCACCAGGATGGCTACTTCGTGGAGTTCGACGAGACCGCAGACGAGTAGATAGCTGGACCCGGGCAGGATCCAAGACCTACGTGGATGGGCTTCGTCTTCTTTTATTTCCCGGCTTCTTAAGCCTATTTGGATTTGTCTGTACTCAGACCCCTTTGTTTGCTTCCGCTGATGTAATGATGCTCTGTTGGGACAAGTGTCCTCTGGATGAGTGTATTTGCTATTCTCTGCCTTTGTGAGGGCTATTTGCAACCTTATTTCAATCTTTTGTGTCTTAGAGATATGTTGTGGTATCATTCCGTTTAACGCTGTTGACGTACCATGCGTGATTGATATGAAGTACGTCGACAGTAGTACCTTTGATCTCTAGTGGATAGTTTACATCGACGATGGAATAGCAGAGCTTGTGTTGTCGCACATAAGTGCTGGCCTACTCGGAAGCGAGGACGTGGGAGCAGATAGGCCCCATAATCCAAGCATCTGCTATCCAGTTCGGCCCGATGAGTATCCCCTAGAAGTCAGGGTGCGACAAATGGTATCAGAGACTGTCTGCCTGTAGGATCCCTTTTACTGGTCGCAGTTTGAGTCTAGAAACTATTTTGTAGCTATATAGGAAAAATGAAACGTGAGAGTAGGAATTCTGTTCTTTTTCTTCTTTCCCCACCCACCCACCCCTTTTTCTGGTAAGGAAGTGCAACGTTTTTTTCCCTTCTCTTCTAAACTTTCAAGTTAGGATTTCACGTGTTTTGGGTTCTACGTAGTACCTCAGGTTTTTTGGTCTCGTTTTCCCGATGTTGCTTCGATATGCTGTTCTTTTAAAGAACCTTTCGTCCGTTGAAACATTGTTATTGTTTCCACTTCAATTCTTCTACCGGCGTCTAATCAACTACCCAAATCATCTGCAGATGGATTTCAGGTTCTACCCGCAGGTGGTTAGGATGACCCGCTGTGAGAGCACCGCCGGTTATCCGGAGACGCTGAGAGACATGGTCACGTATCTGGGGTTCAGTTGGGCACCAGAGTACCAGGTCTACGAGCACCAGCGAGAGTTTGAGCAGACTTACTACCGAGCTATCGTCTATATTCTGTCAGATGATGGCAGGAGCATTGATGGGGGGATGATAACCCGGTAGGCCAAACTCCAAGGAGTAACCCGGCCCAAAGGACGCTGTACAGGATCCGGCTAAGGATAAGGAAACTAGTGAAGGCCCCAGCTTGTAGGCCCAGTAACCCGGGTTGTGGGTTATGGTAGAGGAAAGTTAGGGTTTGTGCGCCGTGTCCGAGTAGGATCCAGGATGCGCCTTGGAGAATAAGTCAGGGGGTACGGGTGCTTTATAAACCGACCCCCAGGTCTAGTTTAGGCAGAGATCTAAGAATCCTAGCAATATCGTTTGATATCGAGCATCCAGTGTAATCCTAGAGTTGAGTTATTGTATCAAGATCGGAGACTCGGCGACTTTGATTGCCGGCTACCAGATCGAATTACACCATGTTTTCCTCTGAGCTAAACCCTCTCCCAAATGCCTGTGTCGTCTTGCCCCAAGATCAGTTACCCCCGGTAACATCTGCCGTGATTATCCCACGACAGTTGGCGCCCACCGTGGGGCCTGCGTCCAAAGGTGTTTGCATCACGGGAGAAGCTCGGAAGAGCATGGAGAATCTCGTCGTCAGCGAAATCTACGTCGACCACAAAGGAGAAAAGATGGTGGACGATTCCGGCTGGGGGCCAGAGTCGGATCACCTCGAATCCGGATCCGTCGTGACAATCGGCCGGATCAGCGTCTTCATTGGTATGGTATGTACTTCAAATTCGATCCCTGACAATATTGGATCTGACTCTGTGCCAGGAGAAGCCACTACTATCCGATCAGATGACGAAGAATCGATTGGAACGACACATCCGGCAGAAGAACCCATCGCGGAGTGGGAACAGCCGGAGGAGCCGGCATGGACCCCGCGCGACCGGGTCGAAAGAGAAGGTGATACCGGGTCTATCCTGGATCTGCTGGAAAACCGGTATGAGGAGGAGAACGATGAGGAAGAACAGCATGAACTTACACCGGATATCGCACGCCGAGTTGCAGTCTATGCGGCTCCCGTGGCCAATCTCAACCAAGGAAACGCAGCCGCGGCATCAGTCGGGGCGGCTCAGGCAGTGGCCCAACAGCAGGGCGCGGCTAACGGAGACCCGGTTTTGGCCCGGGTTGATGGGGAATCGGCATCAGTAACCAGCCGTGCAGCAGACGAGGAGTTGCACGCAAACACGTTCGGATTCCTGGGAAACCGGACACCAGGGGCGGGTCCTTCAAACCCGCGCCACCCGGACTTATTCGATAATAATCTGATTCTAGATCCCACGGTTCTTGCAACGGTTATCACTCCGAAAAACGCAACGGAACGTGTCAGGGATCTGGATGTAGCTCGTCGTGCGCTGGAACAGCAAAGAAGGCAGGTAGAGGCAGAAAGGCAAGGGATGGCCAGGCGGCAGCGTGAGCTGGATGCGCTAGAAACTCGGCTCCGAGAGGAAACGTCTAGAGTGCATCAAAGGCATCAAACCAGGTTACCAGCAACGGGCGGGGTTATTAATCCGGCTAATTTATTTGTCACACCTCAGGATCAGCCGATACCAGTGGTGAACCAGGGAACCGCACCCCAACCGGCGACAGCAGGGACACATCCGGCCAATGAACGGGCCGGGTTACCCCCACCACAAACCAGAGTCACAACCGGCAACGATCTACCACCACCGCCACCATCACGATTCCGCACACCAGCCGGCCACTACAATAACCCCATGGACAATGTGTATGCGGCGACACTCGCGTTAAATCAGATCCCCGTGGGAGATTCGCCCCATGCAGAGAAGACTCGGCAAGCCATCGATCTGTTGCACACTGCGGTGGCACAGCAAGCCAATTATCCGGATCACAGAAGCGGTATGCATGGAACGCCATACGTCAGTCAACAACAAGGTAATATCCAAACAAGTTCAACACGGCGGAGGGAAGAGCAGCAGCAAATGCCGCCTCCTCCCCGCGCTCAGGCAGCATCAGCAGCACAGGCTGTCGTGGACAGTTCTAGAGCCCGGAGGGCCGCGGCCGGGTCTGCAGCGCATGGACTTCCCGCAGCATCGCGCCCAGCCGTGCCCCCCGCGATATCACACGTTTCTAGAGCAAGACCGCCCTCAACCGTTCTAGCGGGACCCAAGTGTCTCTCGGACAATATCAGAGCTGAACCTTACCCGGAAAAATTCAAAGAGCCAGGGAAAGTAGTGAATTATGAGCCAACTATGGATCCAGAAACATGGCTAAGTAGTTATGAGATGGCAATGTCGATTCGCAACGCATCCGAGAATCTCCAAGCAAAGTTCATGTACTTGATGATGTCAGAAGGAGCAGCAAAGTTGTGGTTCACCAATTTGCCGGAAGGATCGATCAAGTCCTGGGAGGAATTGAAGACCGCGTTTGTCAAGCACTTTCATGGGACGTGTAGGAAATTGTTCACTATTGATGATCTAGAGCGGTGCGTCCAGAAGAAGGGAGAATCGGCACGCAGTTGGGTGCGCCGGGTCATGGAGATACTTCACTCGTCCACGGATATTCAGCCCAAGGATGCACTACAGGCCATGGAAAAAACATGCAAGTACATACCTTTAGTGCAAAAGTTAACTCGCATGAAGTCTAGTCGAAATGCGTCGGAAGTTACAATGGGAGAATTGATGGATGCGTGCAACAAACACGCTGCGACAGATACTACAGAAGAGGAAGTTGATGACAAGAAGGTAAAAGCAAACACAAGTAATAACGGAAGAACCGGCAATGGATCAGCACCGGGTAATAACGGGAATAGCCAGAACAAGCGCCCGTTTGAAGGAGGCTCCGAGTTTGTCACCAATACAGAAGCCGGGTCTTCGAGGCCCAGAGCAGAAGGAAATTTCAACGGAGGTAATCACAATGGAGGAAACTATCAAGGGCCGCCAAGGCCGGGTAACAATTGGGACATATTCAGGATGGCATGCCCGAAGCACAGCAGGAACGGCAGGCCAGCTAACCACTCTCTGGAGCAGTGCGCCGACTTACAAAGATGGAAAAATGAGGAAGTGAACAGAGCTATGCGAAGTGCAGGACGGGGAGGAGGACCGGGTCCAGGAGGAAACCCGGGCAACGGCCCACCCCCAGCTGGTAACCCGGCGGCTGGAAATCAAGGTAATAACCAAGGGGGAGCAGGAGGTTTCCAGGCTAACCCCAAACAACTGGGTCAATATCATGTGCATACCACAGGAGGCTCTAACAAGGACAAAAAGATACTGAAGCAAGCGGTCAACTCAGTTTCATCAACTGTCCCGAGATACTTGAGATGGTCAGAACAGGAGGTAACATGGAGCAGAAGGGATCACCCAGAAAGAGTGGAGCACCCGGGAGTCTTGGCATTAGTAGTCGCACCACAAGTCAATGGGTATGAGCTGAAAAAGGTTTTGATGGATGGTGGAAGCAGCATCAACATACTGTATTGGGAAACCTTCCTACGCATGGGCCTCAAGGAGTCTCAGCTACAAAAAAGCTCAACAATTTTTCATGGGATAGTGCCGGGTCATTCAGCGTGCCCCGAGGGAAAAATCGCATTGGAGGTAGCCTTTGGGGAGTCAAAGGATAACTATCGAGTCGAGTGGCTTACCTTTGAGGTAGTCAAATTGCGCAGCCCTTATCATGCGTTATTTGGAAGGCCGGCTTACGCCAAATTCATGGCTAGGCCGTGTTACGTGTATCTACAGCTAAAAATCCCGGGTCCCAAGAAGACCATTACCATACATGGAAATCGAGACATAGCAGCTGAATGCGACGAAGGAGACGCAGCGATGGCCGAGCAGGCCTGCAGAAAAGAAGAACTCAAGCATTACCGGTCTCAAGCAGACCCGGAGGATAGAACCACATCAAAAAGGCCGAGTACTGAAGGCGAAAGAGCAAAATCCAAAGTAGCAGAAGGTGCTAAAATGGTGGCTTTTATCAAGGATGACTCCCCCAAGCAATCCGCTATAAAGGAAGAAACTGCACGGCCGCTCACAACCAGCCGTGTCACGGAAACACCTCACCCGGGTCGGTTAGTAAACCCGGTACTCATCATGAAAAAGTCCAGTATGTGGAGAATGTGCGTCGGTCACGCCAGTCCGGGACCGGTCCCCATGGAGAACTAAATAATGTAACGGGCAGCAGGTTTCAGACGCGCTCTTTTCCTACCCAGGGTACCTAAGGGGACTGGAAGGTTTTTAATGAGGCGGCCTGCTGATCCAAACTTTCTCGCATCAATAAAGAGATGGTTATCAAGTCCTATTTCGTTACAGCCTGATTACAAGTAAGTAGTATCCATGTGACATCAATATTTCAGTATCATTAAGAACGTTGAGCATATATAGGTCTCGGGGGCTGGTTGCTCAAGTAGCCCAGCCACAAACCCGAAAGACCCGGCCTTGATGCCTATAAGTTATAGGGGCCGATTATTCGCAAACGAGTACGGCTGCAATCTTATAACTGGACAAAGGAGCCAAATTTTCTTGACTTTTCTTACTTAAGCTCGATGTGACTCGCACTAAAGTGGCATGATTTGTTCGCTTACGATTACAATCAGCCATGAAGCCCAATGGGACTTGTCTGACCCTGTTTTCGTATGGATGTAACAACATGGTATCCACGCGAAAGCCGGCTTACAGTACAAGATAGTCAAAAGGGTCATCTAAACCACAAGTTTATGCAGAGTACAAGGCTAATAGCCGGAAACTCAATGACTATCAAGCATAACTTCAGTACTTCCGCGGAATGGCCTTAGGTTTTCGACTCGGTAAAAAACGATTTGTTCTCTGAGAAAGGCCACACCCCCATGACTCGGACTTTGGGTCATGGGGACTGGGGACTTCGAAACAAAAGCAAACTACTTGGCTATCGCAGTTCGAAAGACCCTAGCATCCGAGTCTTGGGGACTTAAAGAAAAGTCCACTTATCAAAGCCCCTGGTACTCGGAAAACCGAGTCTTACGAAGGGAGCCAAAATAGAGAGTCGGGTATCGAGAAAAAGCTCAACGAATAGACAAGCAATACGGTTATCAAAAGGCCAGGAAAGCCGCAAAGTATATCACGGACTAAAAGTACGTTACAAGTTACGACATCAGTATCAGGAGTGCACAGGCGCACCATCAAAAGCATAATAGTTTGAATACAAAGCATCACGTAAACAAGGCATTATGATGGTACTGCCCTATTCAGCCTCTTGAGTACGGTCTTCCGGCTCTGGGTCCTGGGCTTGCTGTTTAGCCTTCCCGGCACCCTTACCCGGACTCACTGCACCAGGGCGGACAGGTGGAGGGACGGCTGGTGTGGAGGCAGACGGACCTGATCCTAGCTCAGCCTCTCTCTTTGCAGTCGCCTCCCTCTTCCTGGCCGAGTTAGAAACCCACTTCTCCAAGATATCAAAGGGCGGGGATGCTTCCTCCGTAACAACTTTGCCATCAGCGTCGTATGCACTCATAATTGTGTTTAGATCCAAACTATCGGCCAAAGTGGTAGCCGAGGGGCGCACTGCGGCTTGTATGGCTTTGAAATCCTTGGGTGTAAATTTGGAACCGTCCGCCTTGAATTCGGGAAACCCGGATATTACCTTTGCCGGGTCAAGCTTCGGAAAGAAAGCCTTGGCCAGGGTGAAAGCCCGGGTCATTCCAATCCAGCATGACGAGCGTTTCCAGATTTCAATCCAGCCAGGCACAGTGGAGCAGGCCTGAATGAGATTTTCTTCACCCGGATATACTTCCGTAGGCCACTTCACGGCATCCAGTATAAATTTTGTGCCGGCAAAGAAAGTCCGGAGCACGGTCTTTAGGGTTTTACCCTTGACAATGGCATCCTCCTCTGGGGCCGCAAGGTTGGCACCTACAGTTGTAACAAGAGAGAGAACGTATCAGTAATCCCGAGTCTGATATAATAAAGAAAAGACATGAAGCCAATCGGCAGCAAAAACTTACTAAGCAAGATCTGATAAGTATCGGTGACTTGGTCCGATAGTTTCTTCAGTGCGGTCTGAGCGGCATTGCACTTCTTCTTGTATTTGGAAACATCCTTCTTCAAAGTTTTCATGTCATCCTCAAGGGTTTCCCTTCGTTTTATCTCGGCAAGAAGAAGTTGTTCGGTCTTCAGTAAAGTTTCATCAGACCGGGTTATCTGTGCCTGCAAGTAGCAAGGAACGCAAGTATTAGTTGGATATTAGGGTAAGCTGAATATGGCGTAAAGTTCCAAGCATAACTTTTGCAAGTCATACTCGGAACTTGGGGACTAGGTATACAATATGAGATACCAAGTGTCCTTACCTGGTGCTCTGCAGCCATGCGCTCCAAGATCTTGCTCTCCGAAGTCTTCATAGTGAGGAGGGTGTTCATCAATTGATCAAAAGTGTCTTTACTCGTATCAGAGGACCCGGGGCCTTGGAAATTCCGAGAAGGAGCTTTCTTCTTAGTGGGAGGCGGAACCCGGGTCATTTGTGTGTCGGAATCCGACGCTCCTTCTTCTGCACCCAAGACGGTGGCTTTGTTCTTCTTGCTTGCATGGGAAGCAATCGGATACTCGGCTTCTTGTGTGTCCGGCTTTGCCGGCGATGCTTGTTTTTCGCCGCTAGACGCGGCTGTAGTCTTATCAGTCGGGCTCCCCTTACCCGGGCCCTCGGTCTCCATATCCTCTTGGTCGCTGATAACGACCATGGTCCTGTAGATGTTGTCAGTGAGCAGCTAAATACACAGTCAGGAAAGGGTGATGAAATGTGGTGGAACATCAGGAAGAGGATTTTACCCGGTGTTCACCGCAAAGTCACAAGGAAATCCGTCGCTGGACTCGGGAGAGGCTGGAAATTATCAAGTTAGATGTCATGTGGGAATGGTTCAAGGAGAATGTTTTGACCGAGAAAAGATAGGGTAATTACCAGCCCGCCGAGTCGGGGTCGATGAAATACCCGGGTTAAGGGCATCATCACCCGGGTGATTTCGAGTTGACCTGCGCTTGGTCATGGGCGACTCCTTCAAGAATGGCCAGTGGAATAACATCAAGGTAGCTCATATATATCATTAAAGTAATACGAATTGAATGCAAGGAGGAGATATGAAACCTTGGAGGTGGCCTCTTGGGTTTTTCTTTTTGATCCGACTTTGATTGTCGGCTCCAGTTCCTCCTCGTCGCTGGCAGATTCTACTTTGCCATCGGAGTTTTCTTCCTCGTCATCTTCTCGTTCTGGATATCATCAGAGTTATAGTTGAAAATGAAGGGGTTATGGTGAGCTTAAAGGAACCAAACAAAATCCGGAAAATACCTTCGTCCGAGTTAGCAGCTTCTTGCTCCTCTGGAATTTTGGAGCTAGGGGAGGTGTTGGTTTTCCAAAAATCATCATCAGCCTGAAAGGTGTCAGTACAAGGGTTATCAACTGTATCGAGTGGAAAGAGCAAAGATAAAGGCATTAAAGTCGGGTTTTCACCTTGGGGGCTGGGTTCTCGAGCGTGAAGGGCTCCAATCCGGATATGTTCCGGATTACCTCAAGCTTTTCTGTCAGAAAACCCTTGATGGTTTTGTGGGTATCGCCAGCTGCAAAGATGTTATCAGAGTACCGGAGCGGGTCTGTAGATTGTCCCGAATACTCGCACATCAACTTTGTGCGGATGGAATTGGGTTGAATCCGGAAGTCGACCCAAGTCTTCACCAGGTTGAGCCCGATGAGGCCTTGGGCCGTGAGAGTGTTGATTTTGGCTAGTAGAGGTTGAATTGCCTCCCTATCCGAGTCGGAGGCGAAGGCACTAAATTTCTCCGAGATGTCAAGAAGACCCTCTGAGTAACCCGGCAGCTTCTTTTGGCCGGGTGGGGAGGTGTCTTGGCAGTAAAAGTAGGAGAGCTGCCAGTGCTTGACATGGGAGTTAAGGGTGAGGGGTGGCATCAAAGAATTCTTGCGGCGCTGGATGGAAACCCCGCCGCAAGCAAGGAGCGCCCCGTCGCTGCTTTCGCGACACGGTTTGCACTGAAAAAGCTCAATGAAGAGAGCTAGACTTGGTGAAGTGCACAAGTATCATTCGGAAAGGACGATGAAGTGAGAGATGTTTAATACGGAATTAGGCCCGATGTCAAAAACACGGAGGCCGTAATGACTTAGAACATCACGGAAAAAAGGGTGACCCGGTGGGCGGAAGCCCCGGGTCACATGTTCCACGAAACAAATTACCTCGCCTTTTGTCGGGGTGGGCCGGGTCTCCTTGCCCGGCACCCTCCACTGGATATCCTCTTGAGGAGGAAGGACTCCCAGCTCCACCAGCTCCTCCAACTTGGCCTTGGTGACCGTAGACCGCGCCCAGTTGGCGGATATGGAGTTGGTGGCTTTAGCTTTGGTTGGGGTTTTCCCCTGCTTTTTGGGAGCCATGTGGTTGACCTGCAAAGTACAAGGTAAAAGGATAAGAAGACCAAGACACGGAAGTTGTGAGCCGGCCGAGTATCGGCAGGGTAATGTTGAGACATGAGAAATTGCGCGTAATCCGGGTGTTAGCTCGCAGAGTAAAGTTCGAAATTATCCGGGTATCGAGCATTATGGCGAAAATTATGGGATCTAAACGTTGAAGGAGCTTTTGAGGGCGATGGATGGCTACACGGGTACTTAGCGCGAATAAAAGGAACTGGAAAGGGGAAGATTAGCCGGGTGATTGAAGCCAGGGCGGAAATTTTGAGTGGTTTGGGCCCAGATTGGGAATTTTATCTTCAGATTTGTGGCAAAAATAACAATTGCCGGTAGTAGGAGAGTGGATTGGAGCATGCGCTTTATCTATTGGGCGAGCTAGAAAGACTATTAGTGGCCTAATTCGGCATGCCCGAGAAATCCTTGGCGGACTGATTTGGATCTAATCTGAGGTAAAATCAAAAATTGCAAGGGCAAATTAATGGGTGCAAAAGGCTTACCGGAGGGGATCTGAGTGAAGCCTTGCGGAGGCAGATGGCGCAGGCCTGGTGTCCCTTCGCGGTTCCTGACGGGCCGGATGGAGATTCGCCGGCGGATCTTGGCGGCGGCGCGGGGCAAGCAGTGGCGGAGCACAGCCTCCGGCCGATGGGCTCCGGTGATGTGCGCGGGATTTCCGTGGTGGCGCTCAGCGAGAATGAGCTCAGAGGGAGAAAGGAAGCGGAGTGGGGGGAAATGAGCCGTTAGGGTTCGGGTTACCCCCAAGGAGCTTATTTATAGGGCGAATGGATAAGCCCGGTTCAGTGAGGGGGAGCCGGGAGTTGCGGAAGTAAACGGCTATTTATTTGAGTTTTGGCGAGATGCGCTTTAAATGTTGAGCATGGGATCTGAACGAAAAGGAGAAAGAGATCCATCCCGTGATATCAGGTCGATTATCAAGTGTAAAATCTTGACATTTTGGGGTTTTACCTGGGAAAGTAACTTAGGTAATTGGGGAAGAGCCGGGTTACTATATGGCCACCATGGAGTAAGGCCTAGCTATTTATTGAGGCGCTTTAACCCGGCCTCCACATACTCGTGTGTTTGATATCTTTGCAGGGAATAGCGAGCGCTTCAAGGAAGGATCCATGAAGCCCAGGCTATTCTGGGGACTACTGATGGGGGGATGATAACCCGGTAGGCCAAACTCCAAGGAGTAACCCGGCCCAAAGGACGCTGTACAGGATCCGGCTAAGGATAAGGAAACTAGTGAAGGCCCCAGCTTGTAGGCCCAGTAACCCGGGTTGTGGGTTATGGTAGAGGAAAGTTAGGGTTTGTGCGCCGTGTCCGAGTAGGATCCAGGATGCGCCTTGGAGAATAAGTCAGGGGGTACGGGTGCTTTGTAAACCGACCCCCAGGTCTAGTTTAGGCAGAGATCTAAGAACCCTAGCAATATCGCTTGATATCGAGCATCCAGTGTAATCCCAGAGTTGAGTTATTGTATCAAGATCGGAGACTCGGCGACTTTGATTGCCGGCTACCAGATCGAATTACACCATGTTTTCCTCTGAGCTAAACCCTCTCCCAAACGCCTGTGTCGTCTTGCCCCAAGATCAGTTACCCCCGGTAACATCTGTCGTGATTATCCCACGACAAGCATAGTCCACCGCTACGGGGCAGTAGGTTCCACCGTGGACATGGCTGTGCAACAGGCAGCTTACGTGAGTATCACCGTCCTTCGTGCTGACTACTGGGGATTCGATGATTCTATCTATCGCCACATCCCCCGTGGTTACATCACCTCAGCGGGAGCTCACTTCACCCTCTACGACAACTTGGAGCCTGACGAGCATGATAGCTCCAGACTGCACACCACAGCCCAGTTTGTGAGGCATAGTGATGATGTTGCCATCACACTAGCTCAGGAGTTGGCTACAGTCAGGGAGCATCTCTACCTTTCTCTGACGCGTCTGGCGACTTACACCATAGATTTTGTTGGAGACGAGCGCTTTGCGCGTTTTCAGCAGCCAGTTGGGCGTACTCTGCCAGATGCTGGAGGTTACGAGCCAATCAGAGGTCCACTTCTCGACCTTGGTCCTGGTTATACTGGGATCCCCCGCTTTGGAGCACAGGGAGAGGACGCTTTCTACTTCACCACACCGAGAGTCCCTCTCAGAGAAGTTCCGATCTATGTGGATCGTCGTTCTACTTACTTCCGTGAGCGTGCTCCTCGCCGTATCTCTCGCCGTACTCCTAGACGCCGTCCTGCGTGATGAGCATAGGAGTACCGATGTATCCATTCCTAGCTATGTTTAGTTATCCTTTTCGTTCTCGAACCATGTATGGTCTGTTGGATATTCTGATGTATTTGAACTCATGATGTACCTGTTGGTTATCTAGTCATGCGTTGGAATAATCTCTCTTTCGGTTACCAAGTCTATCCTTTTCTGTTGTTGTCCTAAAATGCATTTCCATTCAGGATGCCGCCAACAAGGAACAGCCCGCCTGAGCCGCCGCCAATCGCGGAGCTGTTGACTCAGATGACCCAAGTCATGGCTCAAATGGTCCAGGTTCAGAACAATCAGCACATCCACCAGAATGCTCCAAGGGTCACCATCAAGGACTTCCTCAGTGTGGGCCCTAAAGCTTTCGTGGCAACACGTGAGCCTCTGGATGCTGATGACTGGATCCGTGACGTAGCAAGAGCTCTGGAGATTGCTCATGTTGCTGAAGAGGACAAGGTCAACTATGCTTCCTACCTACTGAAGGGTCAGGCAGCTTCGTGGTGGGAAAACTACCAGGCTATGAGAGCTGGCTATCCTATCACCTGGGGTTGTTTCAAGGATGCCTTCCCGAAGCACCACATCCCAGATGGTCTCATGGAAAGGATGCGTGAAGAGTTTTGCTCTCTAAAGCAAGGCAAGCTGGACGTCATTGGCTATCAGAACGAGTTCAATCGCCTCGCTCGATATGCTGGAGACGAGGTGTCCACTGAGGCCAAGAAGATGGCAAGGTTCCGCCGAGGTTTTAACCCGCAGCTGAAGTATGCCCTTACCAATGTCAAGACCAAGGACTTTGAGGAGCTCGTGAACACCGCGCTCAATGAGGAAAATGGGCGCAAGGCGTTCGAAGAGTCTCGCAAGCACTCGCGTGAGGGTGGTTCCTCCTCCAACATGACCACCCCTCCGCAGAAGCGCCGCATCTGGGTGCCAAACAGTGCTGTCACTCGGGCTCCATACGCCCAAGCTCCTCCAGGCTTCGCTCCCCGCCCACCCAACCCAGCTCAGATGCATGGACAGAGGGTTGCAATGGTGCAACCAAGGCCAGGTCCTCCTCGCGTCGTCACTTCCTACAAGTGCAAGGAGACGGGGCACTATGCTGACAAGTGCACTCAGAGGCAGCTACCTCCACCACCACCTCGCCCCAACACCAACCAGGCAATGGTGCGCGCTCCTCCGGCTAAAGCCTTCAACTCCAACAACAGGCCTGTTGGGAGGACCGCAAGGGTGAACCACGTCAAGGTCGACAAAGCTGAGGAAGCTACTGACGTCGTCCTCGGTACATTCCCCGTTAACTCAAACCCAGCTAAAGTGTTGTTTGATACTGGAGCATCGCATTCTTTCGTGTCAAAGATCTTTGCGACAACAAGTAAACTCCCCTTTGTTGGTTTGGGTTCCCCGCTAGTAGTAAATTCTCCTGGAGCAACTATGCAAACTTCCAAGATCAGTCATGAAAATCAGATCCTAATTGGAGGCCACATATTTCTTGCTTCTCTCATACTACTTGGCAGTTCTGACATGGATGTCATCCTTGGTATGGATTGGTTGAAGGCCAATAAAGCTACGATTGACTGTGCTAAGAAGTCAATAACTCTCTTCCACCCTGCTGGCCAGATAGTCTATTCTCCAGATATACACACTCGATGCTAAACCTCTACCTCTACTCGAAAATGTTCCGGTGGTTTGTGAATTCCCTGACGTCTTTCCAGAAGAATTGCCAGGAATGCCTCCGGACAGAGCAGTTGAGTTCGTGATCGAGCTTGAGCCAGGTACTGCTCCAATCTCTAAGCATCCATACAAGATAGCTCCTCCTGAACTGAAATTGTTAAAGGAGCAAATCGATATGTACATGGAGAAAGGTTACATTCAGCCTAGTTCTTCGGCTTGGGGTTGCCCAACTCTGTTCGTTGCCAAGAAGGATCAAACAAAGAGACTCCTGGTGGACTATCGTCCTCTTAACGAGAAAACCATCAAGAACAAATATCCAATTCCTCGTATCGATGATCTTTTTGATCAACTTGCTGGAGCCTCAATATTCTCAAAGTTGGACTTGAGGATGGGTTACTATCAAATAAAGATCAGAAAGGAAGATATTCCAAAGACAACCTTCACCACTCGCTACGGTCTATATGAATACACCGTCATGTCATTTGGTCTCACCAATGTACCGGCGACATTCTCTCGGCTAATGAATTCTGTCTTTTACGAATACCTCGACAAGTTCGTTGTGGTATATCTTGATGATATCCTTGTCTACTCAAAATCCGAGGAAGAGCATGGAGAACATCTTCGTCTCACTCTCATGAAACTCCGCGAGCATCGTCTCTATGCCAAATACTCCAAATGTGAATTCTGGATTCCAGAAGTTGCCTACCTTGGTCATATCATCTCAGCCAAGGGCATAGCCATTAACCCAGAAAAGGTTAAGGCAATTGTTGATTGGAAACCTCCCAAGACGGTGAAGCAAGTCAGAAGTTTTCTTGGCTTGGCTAGCTATTGCCGTCGTTTCGTCCAAAACTTCTCCAAGATTGCCAAACCTCTCACAGATCTCACCAAGAAGGACAAGAAGTTCGTTTGGTCTCCACAATGTGATGAAAGTTTCAATCTCCTCAAGACTAAACTCACTTCTACACCAGTTCTAGTTGGCCCAGATACTACCAAACCTTTCCAGATATTCTGTGATGCTTCTCTCCAAGGCCTAGGTGCAGTTCTTATGCAAGAACGTCAAGTTGTGGCCTATGCTTCACGTCAGTTGAACCCACATGAACAAAACTATCCCACACATGATCTTGAACTTGCAGCAGTTGTGTTTGCCCTCAAGAAATGGAGAAAATACTTGTTGGGTAACCGCACTGAAATCTTTTCCGATCATAAGAGTCTGAAATACATCTTCACTCAACCAGACCTAAACCTCAGGCAAAGGAGATGGATTGAAAAGATCAAAGACTTCGATCTCACCATTTCTTACACTCGAGGCAAGGCTAATGTTATGGCAGATGCTCTCAGTCGCAAGTCCTATTGCAATAATCTCATGATCATGGAAAGCCAACCTCCACTTCATGAAGAATTCCAGAAGCTGAACCTTGGTCTTGTTCCTCAAGGCTATCTTGCAAGCTTGACAGCCAGTCCAACTCTCGAGGACAAGATTCGTTCTGAACAACTTCGGGATGCTGAAATCAAGAAGATGGTAGAGCATATCAAAGAAGGCAAGGATAAATTCAAGTCCTTCTCAATTGATGACAAAGGGACTGTGTTCTTCGAAGGACGCATTGCAGTTCCTAAGATTCAAAGTCTCAAAGATATCATTCTCAAGGAGGCTCATGAAACTCCTCTCTCTATACACCCTGGAAGTACAAAGATGTACCAGGATCTCAAGACACTCTATTGGTGGCCTAGCATGAAACGTGAAATTGCTAAATACGTTTCTGAATGCGACCTTTGTCAACGTGTCAAGGCAGTTCATCAGAAAACAGCCGGTCTTCTCCAACCTCTCAAAATCCCCGAGTGGAAGTGGGACATGATTGAAATGGACTTCGTTACTGGTTTTCCAAAGTCCAATAAGGGCAACGATGCAATCTTCGTTGTCATTGATCGTCTCACTAAAGTTGCTCACTTCTTTGCTGTCAAAGAAACAATCTCAGCTAGCCAGTTAGCAGAACTCTACACAACAAAGATTGTTCCCCTTCATGGTGTTCCATTGGAAATAAGCTCAGACCGTGGAAGCATATTCACTTCTCATTTCTGGAAGAGTTTCCAAGATGCATTGGGCACTAAACTTCTGTTCAGCACAACTTATCACCCTCAGTCTCAGGGGCAAGTCGAAAGAGTCAATCAGATTCTCGAGGATATGCTCAGAGCATGTGGTATCTCCTTTGGCATGAAATGGGAGGATTGTCTTCCATATGCTGAATTCTCCTACAACAACAGCTTCCAGGCAAGCCTAGGCATGGCACCGTTTGAAGAAATCTATGGCCGCAGATGCAGGAGTCCAATCAATTGGTCTGGAGCTGGTGAACGTTCACTCTTAGGCCCTGACATTGTTAAGGAAGCCGAAGAGAAAGTTCGCATCATTCGTGACAATCTCAAGATTGCTCAGTCTCGTCAGAAGAGTTACAATGACAGCAAGCACAGGGACATGATCTATGCTCCTGGTGACAAATCATATCTCCATGTAACTCCCCTCAGAGGCACTCATCGTTTTGGTGTGAAAGGAAAACTTGCTCCAAGATACATTGGTCCTTTCAACATTCTCTCAAGGCGTGCAGAAAATGCCTATCGCCTTGAACTTCCAGAAAAACTATCCAAGGTGCACGATGTGTTTCACTTGTCACAGCTCAAGAAGTGCTTCAAGGATCCAGATCGTGCAGTTGATCATGATTCCATTGAACTGCAAGATGATCTCTCTTATGAGGAGCACCCTACTCGAATTCTCGATGAGACCGTTCGTAAGACTCGCAACAAGAGCACCAAGTTCTTGAAAGTGCAATGGTCGCATCATTCCGATAAAGAGGCAACGTGGGAGACCGAAGAGGATCTTCGCAAGAAGTATCCGGACATTTTCATTTCTCAGTAGGAATCTCGGGGCGCGATTCCTTCAAGGGAGGGCGTTTTGTAACATCCCAAGTATGAAAAACCACCCCTAGCATGTTTGTTTCTTGTTTAATTAAAGTATTGCATCATGTCATCATGCTCATTCATTTGTTTGCATTTGTTTTGCATTTGTTTTACCTTGCTTTCACAATTCAAATTCAAACATTACTCAAACATTTATTGCATACTTGCTCTGTTACAATCTTTTTCAAATTATAATGTCAAATCAAACCCTCAATTGTTTTCGTTTTATTCCATAATGATCACTTATTAAAATGATGGTTTTAATCAATCAATTAAATTCCAAATCACATTTAAAATTCAAATCAAGCACCAAACAGAACCACTTTGAAATTATGAAGTTATCAAAACAAATCAACTCCTTTTGTTATAATTTAACATAGGGATCACCCTATTATAAAGTTTGTTTTTATTAAATGATCACTTAAATAAAAATCATCCAAATTTGAATTACATGCAAACAGCAAGCAAATTTCAAGCTTTTTGAAAACAAAACCTAACATTCTTTTGCTATTAACCTAAATAGCTTAACCTAATTTTTCTAACATTTTTACTAAATTAAAACCCCATCTTTTATTCCATTTCCAAACTCTGCCAAGAAAAAAAAACAGAAGGAAAATTTTAAAAAGAAATTTTTGGCGCCAGGGGGTCTTGGGCTGCGCCCAGCCCACTTTTTCTTCTCTCCTTTCTCCTCGCGCGCGCAGCCCAGCCCACAGCAGCGCGCGTACCGGTTCGCCACCTGATCCCTTTCTTCCCGCAGTACGGCAGCCGATCCGTGCTGCCACGGCGGCACTGCCGCGAGCAGACGGTGATCCAGCACCCGTACCCCCCTATATATCCCCCTAGGGCTCCGCGCCGCCAACCCTAGCCCCTAGGTATCCTGTTCCCCTCGAGATCTCCGCCGCAATTCCCTCTCCCCGTCGATTTCCACCCGCTGTCACCATCACCGACGAGGTCACCTCTGAATCCGCCATGGAAACCACCGCAGTAGCCACCCACCTACCTATCTAGCTGCAGGAAACGAACGGCCTCGTCTTCTTCTTCCGATTGCACACCGGAGCACCCACGGAGATCCACCACAGCCGCGCCGCCGTCTTCGTCCACGCCGCTGTCGCCGCCGTCGAGCTCGTCTTCACCGCACCTCTGCAACGACGACACCGGTGGTGAGCCACGTGATCTCCTCCTCCTCTCCTCTCTGTGGCATCCGTGCACACGCACTGCACCACCAGATCCAGCACCCCATCGCAGCAGTCGAGCACCGCACCACCGCTCGCCGCCGGCAGCGTCTCTGACGAAGTTCAGACGTGTGCGCGCGTCAGCTAAATTCAGTTAAACGCGCAGGGTAACGTTATCCTCACTGCATCGTTGTTTCTGTCGAAACTGACGAAACCACCGTAGTGGCAGCACACTAGCGAGCGCGCCCGCAGGTCCCGAGCTCGATCCCTCGCGGCCGCGGAATAAACCAA